>OZ012548.1:1200000-1687523 GCA_963935595.1 Schoenobius gigantellus
ACGTGCGGTACGGATTGTCGGCGATCTCAGTGTTACGGCCGGTATGGAATCCTTAAGTTTAAGGAGAGTCTTTGCCTCATTGTGCGTATTCTACCGTCTGTACAACGGGGTGTGTTCTGAAGAACTGTTCGGTATGATGCCAACGGCCACGTTTTACCATCGCACCGCTCGCCATCGGGAGGGGAGTTCATCCTCACACCTTAGAAGCAAAATGGTCGCGTACGGTACGGTTCTCGAGACATTTTCTCCCGCGTACGCTTAGATTGTGGAATGAGCTCCCTTCTGGGGCTCTCAATAAGGACATGAAGTTCTTCAAAAAGGGCGTGAAGAGGTATTTATATTTAAGGTTGGAAAGTGGCAACGTGGGAGTGATACCACTGGTGTTGCAAACGTCCATAGGCGGTGGTTTCTTTTTTTTTTATTGCAGAAAGTTGGCAAACAAGCAAACTGTCCACCTGATGGTAAGTGGTAACAGTCACCTATAATACATGTGGGTCTTGTGAGATTCGCAGCAAAACTGCAACCCCCACAAGAACCACAGTGTACGTTGCCAACTTGTGACACAAGATGTAAAGTCACAGTACCCAGTAATTTCACTGCCATATCTTACCCTTCAAACCGGAACACAGCAATGCAAGCACTGCTGCTTTGCGGCAGAAATAGGTAAGACGGAGGTACCTAAGCAGACGACCCTGGTACAGAGTCTCCCTCCAGTAGTCGGTGGTGATCACTTACCATCAGGTGACTCACATGCTTCTTTGTATAAAAAAGAGGAACAAATATTCACTACTTTATATGCCTCGCGCCCAATTTCGGAACAGGTGTAGTCATTTTTTTTTGTTCTACTTGTGTTTAAATACACCTTAGAAGATGTCCACATTTTTTTAAATCAACTAACCTTCAAACCGGAACACAGCGATGTAAGCACCGCTTGCTTGGCGGCAGAAATAGATAAAATAAGGCGGCAGAAATAGATAAAATAAAGGTACCCATGCAAACGATTTTTGATTTTGACTCTGAGGAACGTAACTTGACTTTTCAATACGGCACTCATCACTGCGCCAATTGAACGTGAGTCCAAATTAGACGATGGTGCCGAAGACCCACGAAAGCAAAAGCACAATCAAAAGTAAATAAGCTAAGCTGAAAGAGGAAATGATCCATATTATTTGTTTGTTTCTACGTCCTATGGACGTGAGCGGGAAGGGCCATCAGTAAGGTGTGGGTCCCCCGCGGTGACGGACACTGGCTCAGCTCCGGATGATAGTTATCAATACGGATTATACTCACACTACTTTCGCGCAGGGCTGCCTCATCGAACTTAACAGCCCGAAATTTTTTTCACTTCGGATTTTTTTTTTTTTTTGTCAAAATCTTTAATCGAATTAATATTTTGTTAGCTGAATAAAATTTTAATAAATGATAATATAATCCCTAGAATTCATTAATTAAAATTTCATGTCAATATTGTTTTATTTAAATGTCAAGTATTATGTTCTTTTTCTATATCAATGTGTGCGAGTGTTCTTAGACATGTTTGATGAAAATCGGTTGAGCCGTTTATAAGTTGTGGGGGTGAAAGTGGGGAAGAATAACCGAATGTCTGCAAATATACTCGAGTGGGGTCTCAAATATTCATGGGTATGGTTAATTGGCTCATGTTTACACGGAGCTCAAGCAAATCCCAAACTCGCCTATTGGTGGGTGCTCTAACCGGACACTTCGGCACTAGGATCATGCTAACCAGGATGCGACACACCAGTTCCAAAATCTGTAGGGCCTGCAAGGAGGCAGAGGAAAGCATGGAACACCTGCTGTGCCACTGCGATGCCCTAGCCTGCAGGAGATTAAGGCTGACGGGAATTGGATACCCAAAACCGGAAGACTACAGGGCCATACCACCGAAGGACATCGTCGAGCTCATGGGCACAATAGACTGGACCGTAGGTGGCGATGGCTTTACGGACTAAAGCTCGGGGAAGCACAAAAGATCCATGATGGGTCGAAGTGCGAAGGCTCAATATACTGGGCCGCCCCCACACTAAGATAAGATAAGGGGTCTCAAAAGCGCATCAAGTGCACATTATAAAACAATATATTGGGCCGTTTAAATGGAATGAAATAAAAATCAAATTAAAAATTTTAAAAACCCCCAACAAAAAACACCAAAAAGTAAAAAATAAAATGTGTTGGTTGGCCCTTTAGTCGTCACGTCGGAGGACCGCAATTAATATATCTAGTAACGCTCTACGTATTCGGTCAGTAAGTAATTAAATAAAGAGATATTCCTTAATTAAATAAATAGAATCCTTTGCTTTCTCGAGATTCATATTCAGAACTCGCGATCAGAACCAATTTTGCAGCCATACATAACAAATAACTATTATATGGCTATTCATTAACTATTATAAGACTTTTTGCGAAGTTTATCAGTTTTTGCCAGCCCTGATCGCCACCTAGGGCCCTCGGCAAAAAACAGCGAGCGTGACGTGGCATATTGATATCACACGTTGTTTTCCGTAAAAACTTGTTTGGACGGCGCTCCCGTAGAAACACTTCTATCAATCTTTTTATATCTTTCTTAACGCTTTTATCTAAATAGCTGTGTTATCTGTGTTTATGAGAGATACGCTGCAGATGCTCAGTGTTGAATTTAACAGTCGATTGCATAATATTGGGAACTGTAAGTGAAAATTGCAATTTAAGGGGACAGCTCTTTTTATTGTTAAAAATGTATTTCAGGGGAGTGAAATCTTCGTATTATATTTGGAACGAAGTTCGATAAGGGACGTTGTCTAGGGTTAGACAGGGCTAGCCGGTAAAAACTATACTCGTACATGTCAAAATAAAGCATTACAAAAAAGCGTTGCCGCACATTAAATAACTCGAAAACAAGACATCGGAGATCGAGCGATGCATATATATGACTTTTAAGAGAATTTCGCTAAGGAATCGATTGAGTTTTATAAATGAATAAATATAAGACATATTGATTTTTAAAGAAAGAAAAAAAATCATATTAATAAAATAAAAAAAATAGCATAAAGAACTTCGTTCCTATCGAGTGTCCAACAACATTCCACGGCTTTTTTTTAAATATACCTAGAAATCTCTTGGGCTTTATCTCACCTCATGGTAAGTGACGATAGAGCCGAAGATGGAACTGAACTTCATCTGCTTGTCCCCTTAACAACTGAAAATTTGGCTATTTACCCTTTAATTTTAGGAACACGAAAATGTTATTATCATTGTTGTGAATATTATTGCGACAAACTTAGGTAGGACATAAGATATTTTATTTTTTAACCGACCTTAATAAATTGAGGCGGTTCTATGTTCGACTGTATTTTTAGGTTTCCGTAGCCAAATGGCAAAAAACGGATCCCTTATGATCCCTTAAACTACACTGTTGAAACTTGGTAAGTAGATGTATTCTGTGAACCGCATTAAGATTTTCACACAAAAATAGAAAAATGCAATAAATTTTGGGGGTTCCCTATACATAGAACTGAAACTCATATTTTTTTTTCATCAAACCCATACGTGTGGGGTATCTATGGATAGGTCTTCAAAAATTATATTGAGGTTTCTAATATCATTTTTTTTAACTGAATAGTTTGCGCGAGAGACACGTCCAAAGTGGTAAAATGTGTCCCCCCCCCCCCCCCCTGTAACTTCTAAAATAAGAGAATGATAAAACTAAAAAATATATGATGTACATTACCATCCAAACTTCCACCAAAAGTTGGTTTGAACGAGATCTGTAAGTAGTTTTTTTAATACGTCATAAATCCTACGTAACCCATCATGGACGAGTCCGACTCGCGCTTGGCCGGTTTTTTTTCATGTATGTTCATCGTTTACTCCTGTGGTACTACCGTTGCTTTGCTATTACTGGTAATACTATGGGTAATTTGCGTTATTTGTGGGTCGATTCAAAAATCTTCTTGTAATCGAAAGAGTATGTATACTTCGGAGGTGGTCACATTGTCACCATGTCATGATCTGATGATAAGATCCCATAAAGACCAAGGGATCGTATAATATTTTACGTCCAACGTGTTTCATGTTATTGCTGAAGATTTTATTTTATTTTATTTGGAAAACTAACAGTATCTTATAATGTATACTTCGGAGGTGGTCACATTGTCACCATGTCATGATCTGATGATAAGATCCCATAAAGACCAAGGGATCGTATAATATTTTACGTTCAACGTGTTTCATGTTATTGCTGAAGATTTTATTTTATTTTATTTGGAAAACTAACAGTATCTTATAACTATTTATCATCTACTTAGATAACTATGAACTATTGATAAGTTTTCGCATTTATGTTACCATAGAGCTTGATTGCAATAATTAATATTTCGGGAAACAAAAAAAGACACAAAAAAGGGATCAGAACAAAACAAAGAATTGCTCTACATACAATCAGAAAACCGAATCGAACCATTGTTGCGAGATAACAGTAGCATATCTTAATAGACTTGTACTGAACAGATCTAAGTCGGGAATATCACCGAGCTCATTGACGGACTTGGCAGATCTAATGAAAAATGAATTTTTCCGGTAGTTAATGCCACTTTGCGGCATAAAAAGTGGGTATTGAATCCTGACAGATCTACCAAGCACTCTTAGGTGTATCTTATCAAGAAGATAAGGGAGAGTCTATTCTTGACAGTGCTATTTTAACCAAGAACTTTATATCAGCAGTTCCAAGATATTCGGATGTTTGCATCGTAGTCATCATATTATGATACTGAGCTAATTATAGAAGGTTTTCCGGTAGGTTAGGAGATAGTGTTCTCAATATAATGGGGACTTATTGACGCGTAGTTCTATTCTTTCAGATTTAGGTGAGTTGATAATGGAAAGTATAACTCCTAAGCAATTAGGTTATTGGAGGCAAACAAGAGTTTCGCTAGAACGTCAAACAGAGCATCAGGAACGTCAAATACCATTACCTTAGCCCCATATTAATTACATTTCCATCCACTATTTATATTCGAATCCAGGTGATCGTGAGGTCATAGGTCAAAGTCGAGTCGATTCGAAAAGTTTCGCCAGAACATCAAACAGAGCATCGTAAACACGATCACCTCAGCCCCCATCACCTTCGCTTTACGACATCCCAGTTATTAATCGGCTCATTTGCGGCACCTCCCCCTACCGGTAGTTACGACTATTATTGATTGATACGTTTTTATGGCGCCTTATGACGGCCAATGACCAACTTCGGACATGACGCCCGGCGCAAAGTTTTTGATTACATTGTTTTGATGCATATACAGGATGCTACATAAGAGAACTAGAGCTGAAGCATCTTTTTTTATTTCACAATATTGTGTTTATGTATTTACTTCATATATCATCACCACAGCTCATATACGTTCCCACCGAGGGGCACGAGCCTACCCTAACATGTTACAAGGTAACAGGTATAACAGGCGATTAGGTCTTAGTCAAACCACGCTGGCCCAGTGCAGATTGGTTTACTTCATATATAATATTTGCTTGTAATTCATGTTTACTAGTATATAAGTATATTTTTTCTAACACATCCTCTCATCACCACATACATGCATTCTCATATTACACACAGAGAGGTCAAAATACACACCCATAGGTTAAAATTGTCATTTTGTTTTTGTTGTTTCCTTTGTTTGGGTTTGGACATTAAGAAAATATTTGACTGCTCCAAATCGCCTTTTAATCTAGGTTTTTTCAAGTTCCGATGAAAGTTGGGGTACTAATTAGTCGAAATATATTAGGCTAACGCTTTGTTCAATAGCCGATGCATATAATAATTATCTAATAAATCTTCTACTTTATTTATTTATTTATTATCAGGCAACTTAGACACATATATACATTTACCTTACACACGGGTATATCTGATTGGTTTTTATTATTTAAGAATATTCACGATATCATTTGAATAATAATTTAATTTAATAAATAAGAAAAATAATCAACAACCGTTGCTAGGTCACGATTTTGGTCTGGGACAGTTTTCATATCAGAAGGTGGGACGGTAAAACGGTATGTAAATAAGGACGTCTTTTAGTCCGTTGTAAAATAAAATAACAGCGAATAAGTGGAATTTTTAATTATGTTTGAATAGGTAATAGAACTAGGAAACTATATGGTTGTTTGTACCTTAAGGGCTTACGCACTTTCTGGAACATCCTGTATGACGGATCAACTACCTGTACCATCACATCGAGCATTACATTGTTTGATGTGGATTTATTACATCGAAGTAACTCTTAAAGAAGTATGGTGGCGTGTCTCACGATGTCAAACATCTATTATCTTTGTGATGTTTTATTCATTTACTCGATGACAAAGGCAGTTTGCTCTCAATACCATACTGCATATGACTGTATCTAAACGACGTTATTGTAGGTGGAAATCGAAAAGTAAAAAATATATTTTGGGCTTTGTAACTCTGACGTAATATAAACAAATGTCACATGAAGCGGACTGAAGACAAAACGTCCTATTTAGGACGTTTCTAACATATTTGCCTCTTTTTAAATATCACATTACGAATTTAGCTGTTAAATTCTAGCATCGGCACCATTTAAATAGTCCCGAACATAAGTGTAGCACACCGCTTACTCTGCATCAATTAGGACCAGAATAGGTACCAGCCACTCCGAGCTATTAAACCGATCCTCGCCGATCCTGCGACGCCTCAAGCCCCCTTCACGTGCGATCAATCGCTGCCTCTTCCTGCCCGCTCCAACCTTTAATGACTAATTACGTTTGTAAAATCCCTCCTTCGCCCAGTAGTATCTGTATCGATTCAAGCCATCCGCCCACACGCCAATATCGACCTTAAGAAGCGGCGAAGAAACTCCAACTCCCTAGGATTCAGACGTGCCCACATTCAGGGAGCTCATTAGCTATTTAGTGCTATTGTGTGGGAAGTACACGCGATAGGAGGTTGTAAGACTTCGGCTATTAAAGTGGTTTCAGTGTGGCGCGGTGGAAGCCGGTTAGGTCTTAAAGTGTGTCTGGATACGTAACGAGCAAGGTTCCTCGAGAAATCGGTCCATAATGAGTTGGGGTGCCATTTTAAACATCGTTATCCTGGTTTGCGCACTTTCTGTTTGTCTGAAATGATATCGGCTAATTGATTGTGTTGGCGAATCCACTGAAAAGTTTACCAGTTTTCCAATTGTTATCGTTTGTCCTCGTACTTGTTGGACGTGTTTTTGAATTGCTGGGATTATTGTCATGTTATAGGTACTATAGAGGTATAATATATTTAAATAAGTATTGTTTTAGGTAGATATAGTTATGTTTAGGTTTATTGAGCGTTATTGAACGAGTAATTATCCCTTAATAATACTCTGTGTGTCTATATATGTATTTTTCTGATACGCTATGACGCCTAATCTGAGGTAGGTCTTCCTCCATCCATGGGAAGAAATGAGATGGCGACAGCATTCTTAGTCCGTCACCACACCGACTATTATTATTAACACGATAGTATTTTACCAAAGGGAGACTTAGACTAAAATCGTCCGTCCGGCTTGAAGTGTGACTATATTTGCAAATCTTTGAGGAACCACTATAGGCGACTGTAGCCACTTACCATCGTAAGGGAACCCCGCTAATATACCAAATTAGTTGTATAAAAATACGCAATTACGCATGTTTATCAAAGCATGCCGCCAGCATCCAGCTGACAGCCAATCGGTGCGCCGTCCGTAATCCGATCAGAGATACATATTATAATCTGCCGCATTGTGCCGAGTTAATTGCATTGTCAATTGGGAATCAAACACCTGCACTTACTGTGTCGAATAATCTCTACCGTAAGGTTCATCGAACATAACGTAGTTAAATAATCCCGATGATAGATAGCATCCTTGCGTCCATCTTCGTGGTCTCTTATTATATCCACAAATCTGATATGGTACATTCTTCTTTATTAGTCCAGTCGATCTTGTTACGGAATGCTTTTCCGCTTGACCTCCAAAAGTCTTACAAAAATTTTCTTTTAAAAACAAAAATACGGGAACTGTTCCATGAGAATCACTGTAACACCTGGTTAGGGCTGCAGATAATCTTCAAATCGTCGTTTATTTTATAATGTTTTGAGTTTATTTTACTCATAATATTAATATTCCATTTATATAGGTATGTAGGTTATTATAGAAAATTAGCAGTGCCTGCGAAATACTTTTCGCCAGTAAGATACTATATCGCTATTAAAAATGGGGGTTGGTGGCAGAAGGGTGAAAATTTAAGGTTATAAATATTTTTTTCATGCCAAATTATAAAAATAAAAAATTGTGAAAAAAGCTGGAGAGGGCGACCCTTATAACCTTATTAAGACCTATTCTCAGACTTACCAAATGTACTTACTTACACAAAAAAATCATAAAAATCGGTCAAGCTGTTACGGTGAACTTCAATAAGAAACACTGTGACACAAGATTTTTATATATTATATTAGACAGAAAGAAAGAAAACCTTATTGGCTAATTATAGTATAATAAGGTCGATATTAGATGTTACACATTTTGTTTCGCATGGACAGACAAAATATATACCACTTTTTCTTCACTGTTATAGTACTACATCTACTTACTTTTCTCTACACCATCCAGATGTTGTCTGGCAGATGCTTTTGGCATAAAGTCCGTGTTAGTACACGAAATATACTGTAAAAATTATTAAAATAACAAAACTTTAAAATATATACCAAATTTATAGATACGCCATGCGCGATCTCAAACTTAGTTCATTGTTAAAAACGGTTAAAAATACTTTTTTATTTATGGACGACAGCACATCAAGGGAAACCCCGTGGCATCTTATGTAGTTGTAATAAGTACTATTTTGCAATAGGAGTGTTTATTCTGATGTGCTGGCGGGTGTACAAAATGGCTGGTGTTGGGGATTTTAACTCATTAAGGATAATTACAATTAAAAGAATTTAATAAAACTGCAATTATGTGCCTTCAATCCGGTTAACAACGGACCAAGGAATACAATCACTGTGTAGTTACAGGCACGACTACAGTGTTATTTAAGCAATGCACATAATCGTTGCTAATACAAAATCCAAAAAGTTTATGAATTATAACAACGGCCATGGCAATCCAAAGCATGGCGTCATAACAGGAGGTAATTTTCTGAGGTTTAATGTGAGGTGGAGGATCTTCGACTGTTAGACTGCATGAACACAAATTAAGCTCGAACTGAATTAAATGTTTGGTCACCCATCCTAGACCCGACCACCAAAAACATTGCTTTACCTTACCAATCCTAACCCCACTGCGCTGAGAACTTTGCGAGTTTATAATAAAGCATGTTCTGGATATTGGTAAACTGAGACTAATCCATTCTATCTAAGGTTATCCTGATCCCGCTCCAAGTTAGGCGCTTGTCCATGTTCGTGACGCAAGTTTGTAGGGTTATCACGAGATCTTCTAATATTTTTTGTATAAGATGGGGGGCGAACAAGCATACTACTCCCTTGATATTCAGCGGATCCGAAACCTATACACTTGTGATCAGATCTAATTGCGCATTGCGTATCCAAAATAGAAGCTGAGCTCTAGTGACGTTATTCACTCACAGGAACATGACATAATTCCACTGGTCTTCTATGAGTTCGAGTGATGAAGACTCATATTTGAAAAGATTATTACAAAGTCATGTTATTTTATAATCTTGACCTTTGACTGTCATTAACACTTATTTCTATTTTAATTTCAGCTCCCTCCCTCAAAACCCACAAAAAGACCTCTTTCTGTGTTCCGTGTCAAAATCGATGATCCTAGGCAAAGAATGAGCCAAAGAGTAACTTTGGAGTAAAGAGCAGACTATATAATTTGTGATCCTTGGATAAAATTATGTTTTGGACGCCTAGCCAAAGAATATTTGATAAGTATTATTTGAAGTTCAGCTTGAAGTACCATCAATTTATTTTGAGATGTGAAATGCTATCGGGCACCGTTGAATTACCATTCCTAGCTGAGAGCTGTCGCGGTAAGACCTGGGACGATCGAACTATGTACCGCTGCTTGACGGCAGAGATAGTATAAGGGATACCTACGTAGACGGCAGTGGTAAATTCATGCCATGTTTGTACAAAATTCTACTGTTTTTTTTAAAGTATAATATTAAAGCAGCAGTATTACCATCCCTAGCCAAACTGTCGCGGTTAGATCTAAGATGGCGTAACTGCGTTAACTCGGCCGGCAGGCGATCGAGTTACGTGTGAGACGTCCTAAGCTTGTTTTCAGCCCTGCGACAAGGGATCAATTACTGCTGCACTAGTCAGATTTGTATGGTGTTTGTATTTCTCTGTCTCTGAAAATTTTCGTGTCGCATAGAGAGGGTTCAATATAATGAATATGCAATAAACCATGCTTATAAAATATAACCCAGTATTGTTTATTTATTAATAACGACATAAACACGAAAATCACACTGTAGTAAAAAATAGGCTTTTTAATGCCTTTTTGAATGATTAAATATTAAAGATGTTTAATCTATCCCTACTAATATGATAAATTCTAAAGTAAATCTGTCTGTCTGTATGTCTTTCTGTCCGTCTGCCTGTTAGGCTTTCACGTCTAAACCACTGAACCAAATTTAACAAAGTTTATTCCAGAGATAGCTTTAACCCTGAAAAAGGCTACCTGTTATTCCAAATTTAAGGAGTTCTGACAGGAACGCTGAATTTGATCGAGCTCGCGATAACACTGAATTCCAGCCACACAAAGACGTGGGCAACAGCTAGTCAAATTTATAAACCAACTTATGTTTTTTAATCCTTTCCTCACATTATCTCTCGTATCACGAGCTCAACAATACGATGTAACCAGAAGCACATTATGCAATAACCTTTTACTTAAACTAAGACAAATCTATTTAGGGACTTTCGTAATCGACTGATTCACAGAAGAGGATTTGGCACTCCCAGACAAACCTCCCTAGGCCAGTATACTGGGGTATAGTCCAAAGCCAGTATATTGAGTTTTAGTCAAAATTTCGTGTGCGTATGGATTGAGGAGCCACATCACGAAATCAATCGAAATCCCGCCCAGATTTAGTAGCAAATTAGATAATTTTGTAGGCGAAATCCTGGAATTTGTAGCAACACACATCAAGAGTTACATCAATTTAAAGGTGGCTCCTCAATTCAAACATCTGGATTGAGGAGCCACCTAGAACTCGGAAACTATTATATGTACATTTTTGAAAATGTAGTATCATTTAGTAGTAATTTTGTCTGGAACCTACAAAAAATGTGGTTCAGATACTGCTGAAACTCGAGAAGATACAATACAAAATGTGTGGCTCCTCAGTCCATACACGTACAAAACTTGTCAACGTGAATTTCCACGAAACTAATTGAGCAATTTTATTTTGGAGTGCATGATCATTTAGTAGTAATTTTGCTAGAATTTGTAGTATAGAAATAATGTTGGAGGACTTAGTGAAATTAAAAATATAAAGCAATATATGTGGCTCCTCAATCCAGACGTTTTGCATATAAATGATTGACTGTATCTTCGCGAAATCACAATGGAATCAAAAGCTCTGGGCGCCAACATTTAGTAGAAATTTCTACTAAATAACTACGTACAATTTATCAGTGTACATATTAAGGATCTGAAGAAAAACACACTTTCCGATATTCCATAGGAAATTGCTGTTAAGGGTGACCATAATATTAATGAAATCAGGATAACTGTTTCATGTTTATTTCTTTTAACATCAGTCATATAAAAATAACATTGATTTCGCTATAATTAATAAGTGACATTATAGCACTTTTCTTAATATTCTGAAATGAAAGTATTCAACATTGAGCTCATCAAAAACTCAGAAGAATTTTATTTATCATTGTTATGACAGCGCTGACATCTGTTGTAGTTTTTTTTTGTAACTTTCTCATTCTTTGTGAGCAAAGGTTCACCGCCATACAGCCTACCCCTTGCTCCGAGTTGATATAATCATGTAAACATTTTAGGTGAACTAAAATAGATTGTATCCGGTTTTTATGTATAGAATAGAACAGAATATTCACTTAGTTAATAATAATGTTATGCCTTCCCTTTGCTCCGAGTTGATATAATCATGTAAATATTTTAGGTGAACTAAAGTAGATTGTATCCGGTTTTTATGTATAGAATAGCACAGAATATTTCTTTGTTATTAATAATTTTATTCTTATATGAACAAAACCTTCAATTTGGTTTCGGCCCAGAGGCTCTAGACAAATGCCACACGCTAACTTTTCCGCAGTCGTTCCACAGAAAAATGTATGGAAATGACATTAGCTTACAACAACCTCACGCTATTTTTTCCGCAGCTAATGTCATCTTCATACATTTTTTCTGAGGAACGACTGCGGAAAAGTTAGCGTGTGGTATTTGTCTAGGGGGTCTGATACTTAATTAATTCCAGCTACATATACTATGCTTGGAGTATTTTACCTATACATATGTCGCCATTCGATTAGTGTATCGATAGTATTTCCGGTGGTTGAGTTGTGACCCATCTCTCAAACCCACTTTCTCTTTGCAATAATGACCTCTTCATGATGAAGTAGGATAATTATGAAATGTCTACAGCTTTCACACTAAGTACTGATATAAATAAACATTTTCGTTTAATAAATAAAATGCATTTTATTTTATAGTCCTTGACATGTATGCCAGTGAACAACGTTTCGCCATAATAATTAAAAAACACCTTTATTACATAGGGTTCTAAAAAATTGTTTACGACCTATTCTCAGACTTTACCGAATATACACAAACAAAATCATAAAAATCGGTCAAGCCGCTTCGGAGGAGATATTAAAGGAAAGAAGATAAGCATAGTATGCTGGTCTGTGGTGGGCACCCACCTATGTCAGTGTAAGTGAGACTCCAACTGTGAAGATTGCTATTGCAGCCATCGCTATATGTGCAGTGTATGGTAAAAAAGAGCTTTCATTATAGAAATAGGATATACATATAAAAGTGAACTGAAATGAAAAGAAATAAAAAAAAAATGAACGACGACTCGGTAACGCAGACTGGCTGATCCTTTCACCACGGCTCGATGGCAAGTAAAAACTTGCCTTCCTGCCCATCCCAAGCGTATCCCAATACCTGCACACGCGAAAACCTTCAAAGATAACAGACAACATAATATCCGTGGCGGAGTACTGTATCTGAATCGACACGGAAGAATTGAAATGAAATGAAATAAAAAATCGCCTTTTCCATTTAACCCTATATAATAATAATAATAATAATTCATTTATTAAAGTAACACAGACTCATTTAGGTTAGGTGTTAAAAAGAACTTAAGCACTATGTTAATAAATTACAAACAAAAAGAAAGAAAGAAAATTATTAATTATTTTTTTAATTATTAATTATATAATGTATAATGGGCAATCTTAAACTGTTTTCATCAAATCACCGTAAACGAACGGAGTGAGTTTTGCGGCGCTAGAGCGCAGCGAAGCGTAGCTCAAATCTCACTCCGTTCGTTTTCGGTGTTTTGATGAAAACTGTTTTAGAATGCAATGCCCAATATAAACCTACTATTAGTACCTTTTACGCAAAAGCTATACCTAAAGTTTGCCTGTGTAGGTAGTTGGTTCTTAACCTATAAAATAATGTTTTACTTGTGTTTCTTTTTTTTTCAAAATAAGTAATACTTAGCGCGTGAAGTATCTCCCTCTTCAACATTATGGTACACAATAGGTATAACAACGTCGGTAAGCCAAAATGTCGAATGTTTTGCCAAAAATACGGCTATTATGCTATGTGGATAGATATAACATAATAGCATATATTAATACACATTATAATTCCTCAGTTGCTGTGGAGTCCAGATAAAGCTCGCTCCCACCTTCGGTTTTATCATTACTTACCATCAGGTGAGATGAAGGCCGTGAACTTGCCTGTTGTATGTAAACAAAAATAAAAATTTGTTTTTTTTTGTTTGTCCTAGATTTTACTCTCGTTATGGTCACCCTTAACAGCAATTTCTTATGGAATATCGGAAAGTGTGTTTTTCTTCAGATCCTTAATATGTACACTGATAAATTGTACGTAGTTATTTAGTAGAAATTTCTACTAAATGTTGGCGCCCCAAGCTTTTGATTCCATTGTGATTTCGCGAAGATACAGTCAATCATTTATATGCAAAACGTCTGGATTGAGGAGCCATATATATTGCTTTATATTTTTAATTTCACTAAGTCCTCCAACATTATTTCTATACTACAAATTCTAGCAAAATTACTACTAAATGATCATGCACTCCAAAATAAAATTGCTCAATTAGTTTCGTGGAAATTCACGTTGACAAGTTTTGTACGTGTATGGACTGAGGAGCCACACATTTTGTATTGTATCTTCTCGAGTTTCAGCAGTATCCGAACCAAATTTTTTGTAGGTTCCAGAAAAAATTACTACTAAATGATACTAAATTTTCAAAAATGTACATATAATAGTTTCCGAGTTCTAGGTGGCTCCTCAATCCAGATGTTTGAATTGAGGAGCCACCTTTAAATTGATGTAACTCTTGATGTGTGTTGCTACAAATTCCAGGATTTCGCCTACAAAATTATCTAATTTGCTACTAAATCTGGGCGGGATTTCGATTGATTTCGTGATGTGGCTCCTCAATCCATACGTACACAAAATTTCCCCTTTCTTGATCGCAGTAGTGCGCGTATGGCTGACATGATTAGAATTAGCAACTTGTAACAAGAGTGTAAGTTAACCTTAAAATCTTGACTCTAACTGTCTTATTAAGAATCTAATCTTACAAAGTAAGAAATAGAACGAATAAATTACAGCGCCACCACACTCCTTGAGACACCCTCAAGCCTATAATCACTATCTAAAACGCGTAAACCTCAGACAGAAACATATAAAGTCCCAATCAATGTCCCTTTGCGTAGGGCACTGTAAAAAAGTTAGTGTCGCCATAACGCCGCAATCACCCGATGAATAATGTGTGCGCCATAATCCGGCGCAGATATCACTCCTCATCTAGTCGGCAATTAGACATAATTGAATATTAAGTCGGCGGACGGCCGCCTGTAAAACCGGAATGGCGAGCGAGTGTAAAAGCGGCTTAACTTCGGTCCGTCGTTGTCGTGAGATTTTATTGTGATTGACATTATCTTGGTTAACATTGTTTTTATCAGCTGACGGATAGTGAGGACACGGCCTGAGGTTTGCAGTATCTCCTCAATTCCTCTTTTTCTCAATCATATTCTATTCTTTTTTCGGTTTGGTTATCTTAACTCTAATTGTGGCAACCGACTTTACTGAGATAGTGCGATGGTAGCTGCAGTGGACTAAAAGACCTAACTTCACCTAAATCAAACTATGGAAATCTTTATTCTACTACATAATATCACAAGTAATAATCAGAATAAAGATAGTGTGTATGTAGTGTTTATACCATTGCCCTTTTAACCGGAGGGAGACTGTGTACCAGGGTCGACTGCTTGGGTACCTTCGTCTTACCTATTTCTGCCATAAAGCAACAGTGCTTGTATTGCTGTGTTCCGGTTTGAAGGGTAAGATATGGCAGTGAAATTACTGAGTACCGTGATTTAACATCTGATATCACACGTTGGCAACGTACCCTGTGGTTCTTGTGGGGGTTGCAGATTTACTGCGAAGCTCACAGGAGCCACATGTACGACTTATAGATGACTGCTACCACTTACCATCAGGTGGGCAGTTTAATTGTTTGCCAACTTAGTAGTATAAAAATAACGATTTTCAAAAAGGAGGAGGCTCTCAATTTGGTGCGTATACTGGGTTTTTAATTGGTGGTACCGAATTCAAAATAAAACTGTGATCCTGTGTGTATTCTTTTATTATTTTTGATTTCTTAGTGTTTGAGAGACTATTTTTTAAATAATTTTTTACAACTCGGTTGGCAACCAAGCAGAGCTCACTTGATGGTAAGTAGCTACAATCACAGTACATGTGGTCCCTGAATGATTCGCAAACCCGCACAAGAAGAATACGCTGCTAACTTATCAAAAGTATTACCCAGTTATTTCACTGCCTATCTTCCCCTTGAAACCGGAACACAGCAATGCAAGCACAACTGCCGCCTGCTTTGCGGAAGAATTACGCGAGTCTCAATATGTTAGGACCTGAAGAAATCAGAGCTTAGCTGGCCTTAGAGGGTGAGTTCAGTGAATTGGCCTTCCTGACCCCGAACGTACCCCTAACGGGGGCGGAGAGGTTTAGGAAGGTGGTTTTACCGGGTACGGAGTCCAGTGACTGCCGCTGGTAGATCCGAGACCTGCGTCATACCTAAGCAGCGGTCTTGTCAACTTAGCCCCTAGGCATTGTTACGGATTCCCACACCTCAAAAAAGGTGTGAATTTTGTGTGTCATTAGCTCCCGTGCTAATGCCTAACCGTTGCGTTCAAACTTAATGATGGTAATGAGGGAAGAGTGGACTACAATTTAAACAGTTCTTTCACAATCGAATTTACCTGCCTCAATTCTGTGACATTTCACGGTTTCCTAAACTCATAAAGATAAATTGTAACGACGCCGTAGAAATCGTAACGCGTTGAAATCGCACTCAAAATGTACCGGACGAAAAACACAATAATAACACAATAAAAATGCACGTATCTCTGCGAGAATGCGTACCTCGTAGATAAATGCAAATACGATACGATTTCTAACATCGATCATCAGTTTCAGGTAATAAGGTGCAGTATTCAATGATTTCTCGATTTCAAAAATTAAACTTTTAGTTCCTATTTACGCCGCGGCCGCGACTCTGCCGGGCGCTCGCGTCGCCCCTGCGATCTTTAAGGGTCGTATCAACGCATTAAAATGGTATTAAATATTCAATTTATTTTCCGTTATTGATTCCAATGCGCGATATATTGCCCAATAAACATTTTGTTGGTGCGTATTAAAATGGAGATGGTTTGTTGCGGCTAAGTGTGAGTGGTACAGTCAATACTTTCATCTCGCATTATTTAAGACCGTCGAGGTTATATGGAGGCGTTTTTGAGATAGTCAGGATCCTTGAGCCATCTAGTATTTTGATCTGTGACTTCATGCACGTAAAAAATGGAAATATACATTTCATTATGTAGAGTTTGCTACAAAAAGGTGGAGAACGAAAGACTTATAATTGCTCTCCTTTGGATAAAAAATAATATTAGATTTAGGGTATTAAAATCGCGTTAAAGTTAAGGTTAATACTTAACTTAAATCATTGGTCTGAAAAGAAAATTATAAATAAAAAACTTATTAACCCATATATGCCCGTAATTATTTAGGTCATGAAAATATCTGATATTCACAAATGTTGCTCAAAATAGGAACAAATAAAAGGCTTTTACATTATTTTTGATTTTTTTTCTGGAAAAAGTCGTTTTTTTGACTGGGTCGCTAACGACCCACTGGGATAATAGATGTCCTAAAATGTATGAAATGAAACGAACTAGTAAAATCAAAAGAAAGCTATATTATGACATTAAAAATGTAACAATGATATAAATCACGTGTGGTGTAGTTGGAAACACTTATCATGTGACTCCACGTTTCTTGCACATTTGGTTGGTTTTATTTTTAGAAATAACACCTCGAGATGTAAGTAAAGATACTTATATATTGTAAAATATGTTCGATATTATATTGTGTTTGAGCAGCAGAGTGTATAGATCACCTAGTCGTGGTTGATGGTTCTGGAGCATCTCGAGCTGAGGGTTAGGAGTAGAGCTGTAGCCAAGGATCTGCGAAAATTCAATGTTGACAGGGGTACTCCTAATCCTAACCAGCACTTATAACCAAATCTTATAGGCTTACCAATGCTGTTTGCATCCATACCTCCCGTCATAAGGAATCATTGACCTATTCTACACTTACGTGCTCGTCCATAGGATCGTTATCACTATATTTTACCAAATCTTTTTTTTTTGTCAAATCCGAAAAGCAATTGCAAAAAGTCTATTACCTTACTTTCAGGGCTAAGCTTTTCGGTGCCATCTTTCGTACCCACTTTCGCACTGGTTTTATAGGCTTCTTTTATTCTATTTTACAAGGACCGGGCAACTCTAAATCTCAATTTCATCCACAACTTCTGGAAATTCTGATCGATTTATTACGAGCTGTGTAGCTGCGTAGGTGTCAGTCGTATTTACTATATCCGAGCAGTCCTCGTCTCCCAGTCATTTTCAGACTTCTGACAGTCACGAGGAGGATTCAAGTACACATCTAATTGGCCAAAATAATTTTCTTCAGCGGTGTAGTGTAAAACTTCTCAAATAAAACGAAATACTTAGAGTGTTCAAGCCAAGCGACGACCTATGAAAGAAAGAAAAAAGGTAAGGGATTATCCCAGTGGGTCGTTTGCGACCCAAATATTTTTATGGCGCTCTTATATAGTAAAAACAGCTTAGTAACTCATTGGAAATACCTAATTTCTATAAATTATCTATCTAACAAGCATGTTACAATATTTATTTCTTGTAAACATTAAAAAAAAAATATACTTACATTTTTCGCAACCTCGCACGCAGAAAATTTACTCCAAATAGGATTCAAAAACTAAATTAGCTCTAAAAAGAAATTATATCACTAAAATAACTTGTAAATCAATGTTAAATGTTCTTCAGACTTTCAAGTTATTGGTAAAATAAACTAAGTACAGATTATTATTAAAAGTAAAAATATCCACCTATTTAAACGTAGTTACTAATCCTGGGTCGTTCGACCCATTGGGATAATATAGATTAATAAAAATTAATAAAAAACAAATGAAAGAAATAAACGAAAAAGCAATAAATAAACAAAATTATTAAAAAATAACGCTCTACCCCAGGATCGAACTACTTCCACACAGATTTAAAGTCGTAGATCTAAAGCATGGACCAATTAATCTTGACATATCACGATATTACCGTGCCTATATGAAGTAGTGAGATTGAAGATGTCATGTTTTTGTGTAATGCAACATGCGATAGAAAATTTGAAGCGTGTAAAAAAAGTTTCACTTTAAAAAACTAGTCAGTAAATTACTGGTAATGAATACAAATATTTTTGGTAGGTACAGAGTTGAATACCGAAGTAACTGAATTGTTAGTAAATCTATTCTTACGGTAAGCTGTTAGCTCGGAAACCATCAGGAGTGAGTTAGCAAATCTGTTAATTCTACAATATTTTTAAATGAGGGAAAATTTTAAAAGTAGTTTTTTTTTACACACAGCAGGAAAATTTTTGGTATTCATCTCAAATGATGGTAAGTGACGATGAGGCAGAAGCTGGAAGCGAGCTTCACCTGGACTCCTCAACAACTGAGGAACTGGCTATCTTACCTTCATCTATCGAAACACAACAATGTTATTAGCATTCTTCTTATGGCGTCAAACTTAGCCAAGATGTTCAAAGCCTACCAGGCGGGCTCAAGGGCCCTACCATCAACTAAACTAAGCAGAAAAACTTCTGTCTCCATGGGGAATCGAACTCCGGTACTCCTGCTGAATTCCACGTGGTCTCAACCACAAGACCACGGTCTGGCTAAATTAAGTATTTCAATTCCTTAAAACCTTATTTAAATGAGGATTACAGTAAGTCCCGTTGCATTCACGCTCACGCGTCCCAAGGTATCCATTACTCTGATAGTCTTCTGAGCAATCTGCTTATTTACCCACACGCATCGCCTCACGCGGCAACCCACAGAACACAGAAAGAGGTTAGAAGGGCTATGTGGGCGGGGCACGTGTAGCCACAACTATGACTAAATGCACATACTTGTGGCCCCGCAACGCGAACGCGTTGTTTAATCACTGACGGACAACTAGAGTGAGTGTATCGTGAAGCGCGGCGCTATAAATATAAAAAAATGCCTTCTTGTGCTATAATTACTTGTAAAACAAGAAGTCAGGTGTCAAGTGTAGCTAAAGACGGAATTTCTTTTCATCGGTAAGTAGTAAATTGATCATAATGACCATATTCCATAGATCATAATGTCAAAATCCACCAAAACTGATCATAACGATAAGTTACATAATATTTTTCTAAAAAATATACATTACCGGCAATGTACGCACGCGATTTTTGCCATATTACTTAGAGCGCGTAATGTAGTACACTGCTTTCGGTAGTGACGCATTTCGCTTAATGAGCATTAACGCAGTAGTCGCAGTACAAGGGATAGTGCCGTGCTAATCAAAAAACGCACGCATTCCATTTTATCGATAAATGTATATTTTTAAATATTTGTATAAAGTAAAAATAACATATTATTTGTCACTTAAAATGCCATAATAATAATTATTACTTATCGATAATACAGAATGTTTGGCGAAGCTAACACCTACCATTTCTAATATTCTATTCATATAAGTACGGCGATGTAATCAAAGATTAAAATTGTAAAATTAATTTCAATTTTCACGATACAATTATGTAGTTCGATTAGTAAAAAAATTATGGGCAAATTCTAAACTAATTTTACAACTTAGAATTTTTAATATTACCATAATATTTATATGACTATTTTAGCATAGGTAGGTGGCCAGCTTGTTATATAATGAATACTAGACACGCCGTTAGGACGCCGCGCCGCCGTGGTAAATTGGTCAGTAACGGAGCTTTACATCAAGCAGTCCAGGTTCAAATCCTGGCGGCAACAAATGTTTGTGTTAGTCTTGTTCTTATTCCTACGTTAGTTTGTGTGATAAGCACGAACATTTGTTCACGAGTCTGTTGGTGTTTTTTGTATTGATTTATTTATTTTAAATATATTTTACTATAAATTATACCCTTTTAATAACTGTTTTTGGGCATATTATTTTAGTTTTCCTAAAGATCCGGATATACGTAAAAAGTGGATTGACGCAACAGGTAGAGAAGAATGGATTCCTACTAAGTCAAGCACCATTTGCTCAAAACATTTTAGTGAAAATGATTTTGATATAAAAAAATCTGGGAACAAATATTTAAAAAGCAGTGTAATACCACATGAAAAAGTCGTGTATTTGTATTCTGCAGTATGTATTATAATTTTTTAATGATATCAAATAATGATTGCAATATCAGTAAGCCAACTCTTTTATGTTTAAGATAAATGATGCGAGAAGTTCTACTTCGTCGTTAATCAAAGAGAAATTAAACAATGGTAAATCACAAAAACGTAGTCTTACAGAAGCGAGAAATAACATAAACGATAATGATTTATCAAAACGGATGAGACAGGTAAAGCTATGTTTATGAATATTAAAATATGTAGCGTAAAGTTTTAAGAAAATACATTACATATAAGGTACTTGATTTATTCTAGGACATTTTGGATTCAATAACATCAACCTCTTTGAAAATAAAAGACAGTCCCAAAAAAATCTTACAGGTAAAAATAACGACAACATAAAAATTTATTTAAAATGTAATAGTCTATTAATAAATCCGTAATTATTTTCAGTTCAATGTACCGTCAAGTAATAGCTCAAATGCATCAACACCAAGGAAAAAAAAATTAAAAAAAATACTTGTTTCTAAAGAGACTGTTATAAAACGACAAAGAAAAATAATTAAAAAAATACAAGCACAAAATCGACGTTTGAAAAAAAAAGTATACAAAATGGAAGATATTATTAACGATTTACAGAAAAAGTTTTCATTAAGACATGAAGATTTGAGTACTTTAAAAAACACAAATTTACAGGTAAATATTTACTTCTTCATCCAACCAAAATATCCTAACAACTAAACTACCGCACGTCCGTTTGTCAGATTATCCATTCTAGTTTATGCTTTCGGACCGGTGCATTATAGTTTTTGGATCAGTTTGCTTTATTTATTATATTTATTTTCAGGTTGAAGAGTTATTGGGCCGCTACTTATCCAAAGATAAGGCTGGGGTAGTGTCAAAACAACAATATTCAAAGGCTCTTCGCACATTTGCACTTACCTTACATTATTACTCGCCAAAAGCTTATAATTATGTACGAGATACATTTAATACGTGTTTGCCTCACGTACGTACACTGCGGCAATGGTATTCGAATGTTGATGGAGAAGCAGGCTTCACGAGTGAATCTTTTGCAGCCCTTAAACTAAAATCTGAAGCAACAAAGTATCCTATCATAGCTGGATTAGTGATAGATGAAATGGCCATTAGACGTCGAATAGAATGGGATGGGAAGAGACTACATGGCCACGTAGATATCGGCAGCGGAATAGAAGGCGATTACATTATTGAAGCTAAGGAAGCATTCGTTTTTTTAGTAACTGGCATAAACAGTCATTTCAAGGTTCCTGTAGGATATTTTCTCATTGATGGAATAACAGGAGTTCAACGAGCTGAGCTGGTTCAACAATGTCTAGAAAAAATTCATCTAACAGGGGTGAAAATCGTATCCCTTACATTTGATGGTTGTGCGTCCAACTTAGCTATGCTAAAAAATCTAGGCTGCAACATAGAAAATAGAAAGATGACATTTGAAGATCCTGTCACAAAATATCCAATTATGGCAATATTAGACCCATCTCATATGATTAAATTAATACGTAACGCATTTCAGGTACTTCAAAATGTTCCTTCAGCTTTGTTGATATTGGCGTTTCTCAGTAGTTACTAAATAATGATTAATACTAATTATAAATTGCCCTTTATAATCAAATATATTGTTTTACAGGTTTACAAGGTATTGATTGATGAAGATGATAATAAAATAGAATGGTCTTACCTAGAAGAATTAAATAAAGTCCAAGAAAAGGAAAAATTTCATTTGGCAAATAAATTGAGACATCGGCATATTCACTACTATAACCAAAAAATGAAGGTCAAGCTAGCGAGTCAATTATTCAGTTTAAGTGTAGCCGATGCTATAGATTTTTGTCGAGAGGACCTTAATATACTTATTTTTCGTGAAAGTTCAGCAACCACTAGGTTTTTAAGAACCATCAATAATCTTTTCGACATCTTCAACTCCAGAAGCATGTCACAGTATGGGTATAAAAGACCTATAAATGTTAGTAACGCATGCGAGGTTTTAGGGTATTTAGACAGATCAATTACGTATATTTCCAATTTGAGATGTGACAAAGGGCCACTTTTGACTGACTGCCAAAGAAAAGTAGGATTTTTAGGGTTTATTGGCTGTGCAGAAGCCACTAGACACTTTTACAAAAACTTGATTGAAACAGGTGAATTAATGTTTTTTCCATTTTATAAAATAAGCCAAGATCACCTTGAATTACTCTTTGGCAACATAAGGTCGCATGGTGGCGCTAACAATAATCCGACAGCCAGACAATTTAAGGCGGCATATAAAAAATTGTTAATACATATAGAGCTCAAAGATTTTGGAAGCGGAAATTGCACTGCACTAGAGCAATTGTCTATTTTAAATTGCTCAGCTATAGATCGAATCAATTTGACAAGGCAATCTATAGAAAAAGCCTGTGAAGAAATAAGCGACAATGAAGTAGACGAAGAACGCAATATGCCTGAAAGTTATAACTTCACTGACTTCAGTGCGCAAATAACTGGTTATATAGCAGGAAATGTGGTGCACAGTCTTACAAAAAAGATTAAATGTGAAGTCTGTTTTGGAGCACTTTTATCTGATACACGTGATACTTTACACAAGTTCATTACTAAAAAAGATAAAGGTGGCCTGTTATATCCGTCGAAAGACGTTTTACAAATATGTAAATGTGCAGAAACTGTGATACGACAGTATACAGAAAAAATACGAAATATAAAAAAAAATATCTTAGTTTCAAAAATTTTAAGAAATTTTGTTGGCACTAATGTATTTGACAACATATCATTTCATCAACTCGATGAATTCCCGACTTCAAACCATGTCACGGATTTGATTAAAGCAGTAATTGAAAAATATTTAGATATTCGTATACATTACATACTAAAAACTGCTTTACAAAAAGAAACAAAAAGACAGCTTTTAAATAAATATGTACTATTTCAAGGCCAATAAATAAATATCTATTCAAGTTTTTCTTTTATTTTACGTCTAACCTACAACATTTTTGAGCTAAAAAGCTCGAATATTATTAATTATAAACGTATAATGAAAGTAATAATTATTTTTTGGTTTTCTAAATATTTCAAATGGTTAAATTGCTGGCATATTTTATATATATATCGATAACTATTCATATTTAATATCGATAACTATTCATCGATGTCAATCACTAAAATAATGTTATTTGTACACGCGGCTCTTGACGTCAGTGAATTTCTGTGTGAATGAGGAGCCCAGTGAGCGTTGTGATTGGTTCAGCCCGATTTCGCGCGACTTTGCATGGGCGGTGCAAGGAAAAGAAGTGGGAGCAAAACTGGCGACAGCGGTTTCCGTACAAACGATGCATGATTGCCTTTCTAACCTCTTTCTGTGTTCTGTGCGGCAACCAATCCAATTCGCAAAGATTAAGGCAGTATATCGCCACCCCGCGGCCGTTCACATAATCCCCATAAATCCACTTTATATTCATCCACCTTAAAGGCCGCAATAAAAGTTTGTGCTATATTCTTACGTGCCCCGGGCGAGAGTAAGCTGATTTGGATAAATTGTTGGCCATCACCTCATATCGAATGGCTGCGTTCGTAAACAGCGACATGGCTTGGATATTAGGTGACGTAAATACAGTTTATATGTCTGAGTCTGTATATTTACATGTTAGCTATGATTGTGGCTCTTTTATTTGTCAAAGTCTAAAAAGTGTTAGGAAGACTAAGAAGAGAGCTGCACAGTGTAATGGAAGGGGAAAAAAAGTGTAAGGGGCTTGTAATTTAAACTTAATGAATTAAGGAGCCGATAAAGTCAAGTAAAATTTAGGATGATTCAGGATAGTAAAAGATGTTATCTTTAAGCATCATCGTTGATAGTATACGGAAGCACTTTCAAGTATGAATCATTAACATTTTTTGTCTACGAATAGATGCTCGATATATTATTCAAAAGGTTTTTTCGCAACCTTTTAGTGTTAAATTGTAGAAGTAAATTGTTCCTTATGATGATTTTGTATACATAATGCTGGGATCACTTCAATACTCATTCCATTGTGCTTTGGATAGGTCATTAAAAACAATAGCGGCTAATTGAAAATTGCTTAGGATCCAGACTAAGACAAAATCTGGTGTGATCTGAGGTTTAAAATCTTCAAATCAAAAAAAGACATTTCATTTAGTCCTATTCAAATCCACCTTTTAGTGTTAAATTGTAGAAGTAAATTGTTCCTTATGATGATTTTGTATACATAATGCTGGGATCACTTCAATACTCATTCCATTGTGCTTTGGATAGGTCATTAAAAACAATAGCGGCTAATTGAAAATTGCTTAGGATCCAGACTAAGACAAAATCTGGTGTGATCTGAGGTTTAAAATCTTCAAATCAAAAAAAGACATTTCATTTAGTCCTATTCAAATGCTTAGTAACTACTAGAATTGGTCTATTTATTTTGACTTATCAAAATATTTTTTTTATATTATGAAAATTATCCGCTTTTGTTTAATAAAACATCTCCTCTAAATGTATGGTATGAGCTATTAATTCATGGGTCGTTCATCGGTAATAAACTGCGATGATTTTTTATTGTTAGTTAGATCAATAACATCTAAAGATGAGGTGCATCGAAATGTTTAGAAATGTAATATGCAGATGCCTCTAAACCACCCCTTTTCGTCGCCGGCTTTTCAGAGTGGCATTACTTTAAATCACACACATTGCAATATATCAAAGCAGCCAATGTCTGCTTAGCGGAACCCTCCGAGGTGTTTAGCGAAGTATGAGATATGTATAACAGTAGTGTATTAAGGTTGAGATCAGTTTAGTGGAAAAATCATGGAGTCTCATGTTGATGTGATATTAAATGCAGTGACGAGAGCAGAAATATATTATTATTTCTATGTATTAAGCTTCATAGGAACTCACAAACCTTTATTCAACTCAGTCATCGAAATCAAGCATAAGATTTAACGTTAACAGATAAGTAGGTAAATAAACACTCAGTGATTTTCACACTGAAATATTATCATTAATGCAGATAACACGATGACATAATTGATCCATAGTTTCTAAATCATCGTCTAATTACCACACCACTTCGAAATCATTATCAACAATCATTTCAATTCCTTTTTCATTAAACACTTAAATATTTTCTTCATCGCTATCTCCAGTTTCGCCCTCTCCACGGTCTTTAGTATCTGTTTCAGTAATTCGCAGTTTGTATTCATGCCTGTACACATTCTCAGCGGCGCTGCTCACGGTCGGCGTCTTAGGCTTATTTCATTAATCCACAAAAATGTTCTTTACCCTTTATTTTTTGGCCATGACATACATCATATATATTTTTCTTCATAACGAAATACGCATTGGCGGAAATTTCTAAAACATATCTGTGATAAACATAGGAATGAATATTCTGTGTAGGCAAAGGCTGTTCTCGGTAGCAGTGTCAAATATTATCAAGTCATTTTGTTGCTGAGTGCTTCTGATTGGCAATTGTAACAATGTAAATTAATAATCTCCTTTTTTGAAGTCCATTAAAAATACTCATGAGTATTTTTAACCTACCTACCTACCTATTTGTGACGCTGCAAATGTCTTGAGGTAGGTATTATCCAAATATTAATGATTTGAATAGGAACTGATATCACAACAAAATATTTCATATTGTTCACTAAATTAAAATCAAATTGTCTAGTATCGGCACTGAAAATAAAATACCCAAACGTTTTATCAGGGCTTGATATTCATGGGGAAAAGTACGATTGCTTCCATTTTAATAATTATACTACTTATTTGTGCACAGGTAACGTAAGCCTATAGATAGGCTTACGTTAATTATGAAACTTCAGAATACTTCAAAAGTGCTAGAAGACGCTGGAAATCATCAGCCTCAATGTCATAGAAATGATAGCATAATAAAGCTAGATTCACTGAATCAGGCAAAAGATCCAGTAAGCATTCCTGAATTATACAATCTGATACATGAAAACATCTCAACAACAGATAATCTAACATTCTACTGTACCATTCAGTAAAAGTATGACTTCAACAACATCACCCTTGTAACACAATCGTAAAATATAGTCGCAGAATATGAGGCATACTGCGCCTCGCTGACTGCGAGGCGCAGCAATCAGGTTGCTTCGTATTTACATGAAT
This sequence comes from Schoenobius gigantellus, assembly GCA_963935595.1. Lineage (NCBI taxonomy): Eukaryota > Metazoa > Arthropoda > Insecta > Lepidoptera > Crambidae > Schoenobius > Schoenobius gigantellus. Next base: position 1,227,188 of record OZ012548.1, read on the forward strand.
AATAAAACGGTCCTTATCTGCCCGATGTCCGCCTGTGCCCCAACTATTAACTTATGAAAATAAGCTACAATAACACTTTGTTTATTTTGCGTTATTCCTTGCCAGGGAAATTTGTGACCGGCCGAAAGAATCGCCGGCTGCGGCTCTCAAAGTTTCATGTGACATGTCAGCTAATGAAACGTTTTCATATCGATTGAAGTGTAAAAGGAACTATAATTACAAACGATCTAGATGCACCAGTAATTAAAACATTAAATATTTGAAAGTCATTCTCAGAATCATCATCAACATCATATCAGTCAAGAGACGCCCACTGTTGGACATAGGCCTCCCCCAAGGATCTCCACACCGATCGATCCTGCGCCTCCCGTATCCAGCTGCTTCCCGCGACCTTCACCAGATCGTCGTTCTACCTTGTGGAGCCTACTAGCACTGCGTCTCCCGGTACGCGGCCGCCACTCGAAGACCTTTCCGCCCCAACGGCCGTCAGTCCTAAGAGCAATGTGTCCTGCCCACTGCCACTTAAGGTATGCAATTCTTTGGGCTATTCTCAGAATAGAAAACAAACATTAAATAAATAAATCAATAAGTACAAGAAGAGGAAAACATATTTTCTTGTAATGGTTTATTATTTTTTCAATTACTTAGCATTTTCAAAGAAAATGCACTCTCAAATTAATTTTACTACTCACACGTCGCATAACCAGAGGACACCTTTTTTTAGAAGAAAACGAATTTAACGATTCAAATTTATAATATATAAGCTTTATATATTATAGATATTATACTTCTGTACTTTCGTAATGAGCACGAGTCTTGTTGGGTAATTTTGAGGCTATTAATTTTCAGAAAAATAGTAAAAACAACTTCGGCATAATTATTTCCACAACATCAGGACAGAAGTATTACACAAAAATAGCATGTAAGTAGATATTTCCACGCATTAAGTGGAAAAGCAACAAAGGCTCATCTCAAAAACCGTCACCGTTTTAAAGTGGTTAAGACCACCCGTTGTTTTATTTTTAGATTCTCTGCTTAGTTTGGTTTGTGGTAAGGCTTCTGAGCCCAAATAGCTACCACCACCTTACCTAAGATTGCCGAATAACAATGTCAATAACATCAACCATGTGCCGATAATTAAAGGTAACATAGTTCCTAGTCCAAGTTCTTCGTTTGTTAAGGATTCCAGGTGAAGGTCGCTTCCATTTTTGGCTTTATTGTCACTTACTTTCAGGCCGAGATGTTTTTGTTGTGTGTAAAAAAATCTTAGCAGAAGTTTGAAGAGCGGTGCCTCTCGCTGCAACTCCGCGGTGTTTGGACAAGGAGCACGGTGCCGGCGCCGCCTTAATGGATGTTTTCAATACAAACAGCCTACCCCGCACATTGTCCGAATATTATGGCCATCATGAAATATGATGTCACTGCCTCTTCCACCGAAGGTCCAGGAAAGGTCAGTCTGAAGATGAAGAAGTTTTGATTCCATTTAGGTTGGTTTTTTGTTCGATACAAGGAAGCGCTACGTCTTTAACATACCTAAGGGCCAATTCAAGTAAAATAATAGTATAAACTTCATCGAAATACGACAAGTATTACAGTTAAAATTCCGTCCGTGACCCAAACGCAGAGGTGTGACGTGAATAGATGAAATCTGTATATCATTCGGGAGGTCATTTTCGGGGGGAAGGTGAAAAAAATTTTTTTTTTGAAAACTGCATCGTGAGACATATCAAATGAAAGGTCTTGTTGTGAAGATCTTAAATGTATTTCTTTTTGTAATTTTTAAATAAATAGTTTCAATTTATTGAAGAAAATAGACGATTCCATTTACCATTCCCCCCTCTTATCTCCGAAACTACTGAAACTAAAATTTTGGAAAAAAACTTTCTACTTATAGATTATAGGAAAACCTTTAAGAGTCCATGCTATTAAAATAACATGGTAAATCACTCAATATAGGTAACATCGTACGGAACCCTCTTCACGCGCGTTCAACTCGCACTTGGCCGATTTTTAAGTAAATAAACCTACTGAAGATAAATTTTGCCCCTATTAAAAGGATTCACAAATCAGAGACAGCAAAAGATTGAATTCTGTTTAAACCAAATTGAATCTACCTCCCGCAAAACACCACCGAACTTTACGACGCCATTCATTACGTGCTCACCGCCTAAATATGTCGGCAACATTGTAACTTGTCAAACGCATAAATAAAATCTCCCGTCGCATAAATACTGATGTGTTCCCGAGGGAGCGGAATCGAACTCGCGACCAAACATTACATTCCGGGATACACTCAAAAATGCCCTTCAATCCCCGTGAAATCTCGACCTACCTCATAAAACAGGAGAAACAATATCTTAAACGCACCATAACCGGCCAATATATTTCTGCGGTCCAAATATCCCTTATTACGTCCATGCAGGGTCGCACTTTGAAGTTGGAAGGTGCATGGTTATTATGGCCGTGTTTCGGCTTTTCCTCGCCCATAAAAGTATATTGTGCGTCTGTAAAGGCGCCTGTTTGTCACCATTTGCATATATATGTTGATGGCGACGATTTTGAATTTGCCCGATAAAGGTTATCGGGGCTCGGTTTTAAAATCAGGTATTAAACAGTGATTTCATTGTATATGAATATACATGCGAGTTTCATGGCCCGTAGCAAGCATGGGTTGCATATTATGTTATGTATGTATATATGAAAATAGCGTTCCCTACTCATAAGAGTCGTTACACATTAGGCGCGTTAAACTGTAAGGTCTAATGTGTACTGGCTCGTGAATGTTCTAAATACTTATTATTTACCTCGGGTGGACATCAACTCGTGTCTTTGACAAATATGTTGCACATGTTGTAACCAAGTCAGGTGAGTATTTCGTTACCTTGTAAATTAAGTCAACCAAATTTAATGTTAATAACGATGTATCCTTACAATTTTGTAAAATATTACTGCCAACTATTTTGCAATTTAATATAAGAAGGTTGTTGAATATTTTTTTTAATAATTAGAGTGATATTATGTAGACGTATATGTACTATTTTTTTTTTACTAAACCTTGAGAACTTACTGGACAATACTAAGATTCAACATTTAATAAAGTACCATAACTTTATTTAACATTGAATAGCTAATAAGCAGGATCGAATTATGAAAGCATGACGGATGAAATTCATGGGATGTATGAATTTCATTCGTCATTCACTATCCATCGGTGTACTTAATTAACATTTAAAAATCGAGGGTCGTGTGCTTGAGTACCTCCGATTTACCTATTTTTGCCGCAAAGCAGCAGTGTTTGCATTGCTGTGTTCGGGTTTGAAGGGTAAGATATGGCATTGAAATAACTGGGTACCGTGTACTATATCTGATGTCCCAAGTTTGCAACGTGCACTGTGGCTCTTGTGGGGGTTGCGGTTTTACTGCGAATCTCACAGGAGCCACATGTATTATAGGTATATCAACAGGACGCTGGACCTCGTCTCCGAATGGGGCTCCAACAATCATGTTGAGTTCAATGCTAAGAAAACACAGGTGTGCGCGTTTTCGGCGAAAAGGTCACCATTCCTCCCCCTTCCTTCTCTTCAGGGCACAACCCTTCACACACAGAGTAACATCACCTTGCTCGGAATGAACATTCGCTGCGATCTGAACCCCAGAGACTACATCGAATCCGTCATAACTACTGCCTCACGGAAACTCGGTGTCCTGAACAAGGTGCGTAGGTATTTTGCGCCGGACCAACTATGCTTGTTGTATAAAACTCAGGTTAGGTCTTGCGTGGAATATTGCTCGCACCTTTGGGACGGCTCCGCTCAGTACCTGCTCGATGCTCTGGACAGATTGCAGCGTCGCGCTATTCGCATTATTGGCGATGTAGAGGTAACTAACACCCTCGAGCCTCTACAACTTCGTCGTGACATCGCCTCTCTTAGCGCCTTTTACCGAATGTTCCATGGGGAATGCTCTGAGGAGCTCTTTAACCTTATCCCTCCGTCTCCATTCCTTAACAGAAACACGCGTAAGGGCCTTCGGAGTCATCCGTACACTGTGTCCTCCTTCTCACACCGTACCAAGAAATTCCAAGATTCCTTCTTCTGTCGTTCATCCCACACTTGGAATTCTCTACCTGCGCACGTATTTCCTCCATCCTACAACATGGGTTCCTTCAATAGAGGCGTGAAAAAGCATCTTTTGGGCCGGCAAGGGGCGGGCAGGTAGGATAGTCGATGTCATCCCTACTCTATCTGTCAACTCATTTGGGCCTCTTTCACCGCTTAACATCAGGCGGGAGGAAATCATTTGCCGGGTCCTACATAAAAAAAAAAAAAAAAAAAAAAGGTGAACCACTTACTATCAATTTGCTTGTTTACCAACTTAGTAGCAATAAAAAAATGTAATTGATAAATATATAGTAACAAGCCGAATGGTCGGTCGTTTCAACAATGTAACTGTACAGTAGCAGCATTTGCAAGATTAGAATAAAACAATCCTGGTTATTATTGAAAGTTTAAAAATGCATATATTCATGACGGTCCGTCCCTGGAATTAATGAGCGGGCGGAACGAGGTGCCCGCCAGGGGCGCACTCAGGTGGAAGGTCGTAAACGGGAACTTAATTCGTCGTTGAACTGAGCGATATTTACATTAATGCTACGGCTTCATCCGGCATTTATTTTTCATTATGGAAATAAGATGAAGGTATGTTCTAACTGAACTATTTAGTTTTTGTAATTATACTCGTATATACGTTGCATTTTTTTGTAATAGCTGGTAATACAAATCCTATGGTGTATGTACCATGGTGTTTTTCGAATTTCATATGTACATTTGTCTGACGCTTCCACGTTGAAGGAAAACATAGTGAGGCAACCTGCATACATCTGCGAAGAAATTCAATGGTGTATGTGAAGTCGACCAATCCGCACTGGGCCAGCGTGGTTGACTAAGGCCTAATCACCCTAACAAAGGGTAGGCTCAAGCCCCTCGGTGGGGACTTATATGAGCTGCGATGATGATGATGATGATGAGGTTCCGGAGGAAGGTTTAGCCGTGTATTGGGCCGCTAGTAGACCAGAGTCCTATGACATACCCTCAAGTGTCAGTGGTCTAGTCAACTTAGCCCCTCTTGGTAACGTGATAGAATATCCCGCCTTAAAACAAAACCGGCTTAGTACGAGTTGGACTCGCGCACCAACTTATTTATTTACCTATTTAACAACTTTATTGCAATAATACAGTTTACAAGAAATACAGTTAAAATTAGTCCTCATTAACAAAGGGCGACCTTATTGCCTATTTGGCAATCTCTACCAGGCAACCTAACAGTAAGAGAAAGTTTAATTTAGAAACATAGATGACGGGACCCTGAAATTTTGTGGATTAATAAAACACATACTACATGTCATTAATAAATAAATGAACCTACAAATACATAAACTACATATACAACACACCTATCGTTAAGAAAGAAAAAACTAAAATTACAGCTCTAGAAAATGTTTTTTTCATGCTCGCTTAAATAAATCGTGAGATGGTGCACGTCTTATAGTCTGGCTTGTCATAAAACATAGAGGAGTGAGGTGGGAGTACTAGTGTCATGTCGTTTGAGGAGTGAAGGGGTATGTTCATTATTGACGAGTGGAGAAGGAAATGGGATTTGAGATAGGAGCGTACGAGCTGGTAAGGATGGAATGAAGAAGAGAAAGGATATGGCAATCTCTCTGACGGTTTATAGGGAGCCACTGAAACTTGGAGCGATAATACGATATGTGATCAAATTTGGGTAGCCCAAAGATGAACCGTAAGTAAAGGTTCTGCAAGCGCTCCAATTTATTCAACTGAGTAACAGTTAGATCGCGATAACATGTATCAGAGTAGTCCAAAATTGGAAGAAGGGACTGGGCTAGCTAGATTTTCGTTTTGATCGGAAGCAAGTTTAACTATACGCACCAAACACTCTTCTGCTGACCTCTGACACCTGCTTCTGACAGGAAAAGCAGTTGTCACAGACTAATTATAGTGGTACCGTCAAATTTGATAGTAAGTAAGGATTTGAAGTCTATTCTAGAAATATACCACCTATAAACTTTTCTAAGTTTATAGGTTTCTAACTACATATTCGCGGTTTTTACTTTAACATGTGCTGTACGACATTTCCTCTTGCCAAATTTTATGATTTAAGGTCAATTGAAAGTTTCCTGCTATAGGTTTTGATTCCCTTGTGAAATTACAATATAAGCGACATAAATGGCCATAGCTTTTGATCGCGTTAACTTACAAAGTATTATTTTTACAGACAAAAAACAGTAGACCTGTGTACTCGTATTTGATACAATTAATATCTCTACGCGTAGAAAAAGACAGTCTGACAACGAAGTCATTCTGTAACGGCTCCGTATTTTACCTTTCGATGTATGAATCCCTAAAGGATTGGAAATTCGATAATCTGAAATGTATTTAACTATCCAACTTATGTATTTAAGTAATATTATTGCGAAATTGACACCAAATGCAAGTCGTTAAAGATAATCGTTAGTTACGTTTCTGTCGAAAAGCTCTCCGCCTAATTCCCGCTCTGTGGCCGCGAGTGGTTCTTTAAGGAGGTTTGTAGTAAGCGGCGCACGTTTGACCCCAGCAATAAACACCAGTATCACATTATAACGTATTCTCTTAATCATACCTTATCCACGTCACTCTTCACGAGTGGGTTTGGGATATACTAATCTTTCACTGGTTGCTTTACATATTTCCAAGGGATCTATAGACAGGTCACTCGATGTATGCCATGACTGGACTAGTAAAGGTGAACGACGAAAAGCAATTTTCAGAAAATTGATAGAATTAGTGTTCCATAATCTCAAGGAATAAAAGCTTACTGCAGGGCATATATTTTAAATACCGTTCACTTACAAGAAATCTAAAATCTTTTATTAAAAATTATAACAATTGTCAACATGGCAGTTTATATCTATATGACTAGTGGGCCCGGCAGACGTTGTCCTGCCCAACTGCAGCACCACAACCTATTCAAACACATACAGAAAATTTCGTAAGAATCTATCGAGCCGTTTTTGAGTTTTTGCGAGACTAACACACAGCGTTTCATTTTTATATGTAAGAAGAAGAGTAGTGCGCCCGGCAGACGTTATCCTTCCCGATCACAGCATCACCTACTAGGTCCAATTGTACTTTTAAACTTTCCCTGGACCTTTTCAAACACATAGTACATAAAAATTCCCAAAAATCAGTACTACAGCCGTTTTTGAGTTTTTGCGATACTAACACACAGCGTTTCATTTTTATATATAAGACTCGTGGGCCCGGCGGACGTTGTCCTGCCCGATTACAGCGCCACCTACCAGCTCCAATTGTACGTTTAAGCCTTCTCTAGACCAATTCAAATACACACAGAAAATTTCGTAAGAATCTGTCGAGCCGTTTCAGAGTTTTTGCGAGACTAACACACAGCGTTTCATTTTATATATAAGAAGAAGAATAAGATATTATTTAGGATTTTACATGTTTTCTTCAAACTGGAAGGACATCAATATTTTGCGTAAGATGACCAGCCCCCTAACCATGATCGCCCAAAACAATATTAAAACCGCGCTGAGAGCGGGACGGCGCTATACGCCGCAAGAGCGGTGTCTCTGCTTCAATATTGTTTTAACCTTGCTATAAGCGATCATGGTAGGGCCCCTGTAGTCTTACTCTTGAACCAATTACTAACTTAGTGTGAGTTTGGTAGGTTCACTCGAATTTCGCGGAACGACGGGTCCAAAAAATCACAATCTCAACGTCGATTTTAAGACACGGGTCCAATTTAGTGCATACAAAAAAACACAATCGATCGGAATCGGTTCAAAAATGGCACTGGCATGGCTACTAATTTGTGAAATTAAGGCCATGCCAACAATAAGTCCCTAGTATGACCTAAATACGTCCAGCCGAGCAAAAAGGTCACCTTCCAATACTTTCGAAGTCGTTAGCTATGCTGGCTGCAGCGGACGCGAGTTGCCCAAGTTTGGCTACGACGGACAGGCCGACTGGAAACTGAACTCCGACTGTCACTGACACTGGACGCGGCCTGGTCGTCCGTGCTGACATTTTACTTCAGGACGTCTGTTGTTTATTAAGGCGCATAGTAAGGTCAAACATAAAAAATCACTGCAGAAAAAACCAGTTCTCTTCATAAATATTGAATAAAAAAATCTTTAAAAAAGATATGTCATTATTCAACGCATTCTTTAGAGGATGGTCTTTTTAATTTTTTGATAAATTAATTAAAACTTGGTTAAAATGTGACCCAAACATGCCTCGATTTTAAAATTTTAAACCTAATCGCGTCGTAAATATTAGGTTAAATCATATACTTTCGATTTCAATAAATAAAGTGAACAATATTCTATGGGGATGGTCTTTTTAAATTTTTCTTATTCGCCTTAATTAATTTTTTATTGAAATAATTCATCTTACGCGTAAAGGTTTGCTTAAATATTCCCCTCACTCTCACTCACTCACTCCTATGTAATCAGTGCGGGACGATCGACGCAAGGTCATTGGGATCACTATGCGCCTTAAGATCTTTGTCACTGTTAGAAGGCCTCGATTGCTAAGTGGTCGTCGTTGAAACGGTAAGTTGATGACGCAGGGTCATATCCCGCCCGGGGTATACACTGAAAAAAATCTGATCTTATCAAGACCATTTAGAACTTGTTTAAAAACATTTGTCGATATTTATAAAAAATATGTACAGATTAACAAAGTAAATATGTTTCCATTCACTAAGCTGCTGGATATTGTACGGTACTTTGTTTAAATTATCAAAATAATTGATTAAAGTAACGAAATATTTGATTAAAAATTTCGCAATCAATATAATGTTTAGACTCAACAAGTAATGCATTAAAGTAATAAAATAATTGTAGAAGTTATCAAGTACTGAATAGAAATAATCAAAACGATGTGATCATTGTAAACATTTAGCTTGATTGATATCGTCATGAAATTTGTTAGATCAATAAATCAATGTGATCATTGTAAACATTTAGCTTGATTGATATCGTCATGAAATTTGTTAGATCAATAAATCAATGTGATCAATGTATACATTTAGCTTGATTGATATAATCATTCAATTTGTTAACTTAATAAAACAATGTGATCAATGTAAACATTTAGCTTGATTGATATAATCATGAAATTTGTTACATTAATAAAACTGTTTGATTAGGCTCAAATTAACGACACTGGGTGCAAGCCCTTTTGTGATTGGTTAGAATGGTTAGCTACATGAAATAAGCAGTGTTGCCACCTTGGTTTTTAAAAACTGCCCAACATAAATATCGCAAGACAGATTGTATCTTGTGAAGTATGTCTATTTGTATAACAATTGGAACTAGTATTTATTAAATTCAAAATAACTTTAATTTCGAGTACGCAAAACTTTTGTTAGGCTGCTACCTGTACCTATATTACTCACTGATAAACCCATGCTATCAAAATTAAATGACATGAAAAAATTAAATATAAGTAGTTTGCCGTTTAGTGGATTGAACATTGTTATACATAACATTGTCTTTATTTTTTTATTAATTTATCATAATAAACACAATGAATAAATTCGAATTATTATTAGTAAAAGAAAAACACAATGGTTTGTAGGTAGGTAAGGTACATTGCTAAAGGATTACAATTCACATCCTAAAAAAGAACAGCAAGCAGGTACAATTTTGTTAGTAGGTATACTATGTAGGTATATGTTTATCTTGGAATGAAAGAATTTCTTAAACTTATAATTAATAGGTACTGCTGTAGATAGTTTTGACTAAATTGGAACGTGGCAAATTAATGATACGAGTGTCTATACCGGGTGTAACGGAATACCAAAATAATATTTAAGGTTGTTGATTAACAAAAAAAAAATGTTTTTACTTTCGACGCTTAACAGTTAAGCGTATTAAATCGAAAGTAGGCATATAATAAAAATACAAAGAATAGTCATAAAACATTTTTTTTGTTAATCAACAACCTTAAATATTATTTCGGTATTCCGTTACACCCGGTATAAGCGGCTGTCCTCTGGCCATACACATTGTTGGCGCGTGCTGTGTGGAGCCAGTTTCTAATATATTTGTCAATAAAACGACTTATAAAACTAATCAATATTCAGACAAAAAACGTAATATACTTATATTTAAGCCTGCCTGCCGTCGGTGGCGCTGTGGCCTCGACACTGGACTGTGCCCCGAGTAGAATCGGGAGGCCCGCAATTGATCCTGTCATGTACCAATGTGTTTTTCGTTTCACGAATTTCATATGTACATTTATATCTGACGCTCCTACGGTGAAGGAAATCATCGTGAGGAAACCTGCATACACCTGCGAAGTAATTCAAAGGTTTTTGTGAAGTTAACCAATCCGCACTGGGCCAGCGTGGTTTGACTAAATCCTAGTCGCCCTAACTTAACTAGTTAGGGTAGGCTCGTGCCCGTCGGTGGGGACGTATATAAGCTATGATGATGAAGCCTGTCTGTGTCTTGTCTACATTTAAGTGGACTTAAGTATCTGATAGGACCTGTCAAAAACGCATTCTCTCGGTGGCCGTAGAGTAACTTACGAGTGAACAAAAATATTACGTATATTTTATTATTTATTTCTAAATAGTTTGTGAATTTAAAAAATATTTTATTGAGCTCCTTCTGTTCCCTTAGGGTGATCCCTGCCCTAACTTAGTGATGATGGGACGTAAAATAATTAACAGCTGAAAGTATAAGCATCATGTCGGGACTAAATATTTTTATGATTTTGTACAATATGTTCAATCAAATATTTGTGTTATTTTGGTGTTCCAAATTCAAATTAATTCTTGAAATTTAGTACAACATTCTCTCCCTGTTTTGTAAAGGCTTAAAATGACTAACTTTAAGTTTGAGTTTACTTGAGTTAAGTTGAGTTTACTTGACACACACAGAATATATCATTTTGAGCAGGTTGTAAAAAATAATGGATTTTACTCTAAGATGGGACCACCTCATATCGGGAGTATATGGGTTACAGATGCCGGCAAACATCTTGAAAGATGCGCACAACACAAATTTCTGGTCTCCTTGGCAGTGAGGCAGGTGGCCGGTGGGGCGGCCGCACCACTTCAACCGCGCTATTGGTTGACTAGTCGACCCTTGCCCCCCGCACTGTGTCTACGTGCGCAAGATTTACCTCAACATGCCGAAAAATGTTGAAGATGTTTGCCGGCATCTGTACTAAGAGCTCTTAAAACCCGCCTTGTTCCATGGTGTGAACGAGACAGCGCTTAATTTAATATAAAGCGCTGCCTCCTTCACTCATAGGAACAAGGCAGATTTTAAAAGTCATGATAACCTGCTATATCCTTCACTTCACTTCTTTATTTATGGCAATCGGTCGTAAACACAGCCATTACTGCCAAACTCAAGTTTTTGGTGAAATACTGTTAATGCATTTACTTTGTGAAATATGCCCGAAAGGGTTAAAATGATATTGTTTTGGGTTATCTGAAAAGAGACAAAACAAGACATCACAATAACATAATAACATCGAAGCACACAAATCTTAAGTGAGTATAATTAAGCTTAACCCTTCCAAACAATAAAAATAATTAACCTAATCGGCCCCCAATTGACGGAAATATAGCTGCACAAACCATAAAAAACTACAACATGAATACAGACGAACAATAAATCTTGTCTTAAAATCGAATAAAAATTGTGTACCTAACATTACATTAGGGTAAATAGGTAATACAAGTCTTGTACAAGTTGTAATAAGTACTTTTATTCAAATACATAATTCAATTCTATTCTTTGTGTAGTGGCGCTGTCTTTGGGATTCTGCCAACAACAAGTATACATACTGCTTAGTTTGAAATAATTATGTACATACATAATTAAATATTTTAAATATTGAACACAATGATGTTGATTCTACCTAAAAATTACTGTCGTTTTATAATAATGTGGCAACACTTCGTGGCGGAGAGCGAGCGCTTTGGCGGGGCGCTGGCAAGTCCTTCCTGTTTCAACACGCACACACAACGGTGTTCAAAGTAGGTACTTATTAGATTAGGTTTTAATTTTTGCTCCACAAAAAGAATCTACAATCAGTCAGACGATTGGTACTCGATCTCTTGTCGTTGTATTGATAGAAATTGAATTTCGAGAGTTGTGCTTAAACACTATGGACGAAGTTGGAGATCTTCTCACGGCATGGGGAATACCAGACCTCATTCCAACATTTGCAAGTAAGTAGATATTAAAATTCATCTTTATGTATGAGTTCCTACCGGCTGCGAACCTGCTTTCGTAGGTAGCAAGCAGTTCTAGTGCTCCCAAACTGTTCGATAAAGCTATGACTGTCGATAGCAGCGGCAGCTGCTGATGGTGCTAACCAACGTTGCCGCGCTTTTCAATACACTATTACTTATATGTCTGCTCTAAGATATTGTTAAGTTACTTGCAGACTTATCTTTTCTAGGACCAATTTTTAGGCTACCAAATCGCTTGTGTGTCTTATCTCCATGAGAGATGATAACAGGCACCTCTTGTTTCAGGAAATGGAATAACTATACAGTCACTGTCAGCGTTGAATGTGGATGAAATTAAGGAACTAATACCACTAGTTGGGCCTCGAGCTCTTTTTATCAGGAGTTGGAAGGTGTGGTTAAAAACTATAACTGATGAAAATGCAGTTATTTGTCGAAACATAGAGGATGTGAACATTTCAAGTTGTAATATTTCTCTGAGTGTAAGTATCTTTATATTTTACGTACATACATACACACCCTTTGATTAGATTAATACATTAATCTATACCTAGTATACCAGTTTACCTAAGAAAAGCTGTAAAAAATCCTACCTCTTTATTATCTGTATCCATATATCAATATTTTTGGTGAATGGCTGGTTGAGTGAGAGACCCTGATTACTTAACCCACAGGGTCGGGTTGGACCCCTGGACGTTGCGGATGTTTGTGTGATGAGTACACTTGTTTGTTTATTGATGTTTACATTTTTATGTAAGTTTATTGCTAATATTTGTACTTATTTATTTATTTTCTCATTGATTATTTATTTATTTATTTTCTTATTAAACATACATGTAATATATTTTATACCACCCCTGTGGTATAGTGGTTCTGACCACCGGGGGCACCGGGTCCGTTTCCCAGTGGGAGCAGAAGTTTTTCTTCCTGGTTTGATTGGTGCTAGGGCTTCTTAGCCCACCTGGCTAGCTACCACCGTCTTACCTTAGTTTGTCGCGACAGTAACAATATTTATAGCATTGTTGTGTTCCGATAATAAGAGGTAAGATTGAGGAGTCCGGGTAAAGTTCGCTTCCATCTTCGGCCTTATCATCACCTACCATCAGCTGAGATAAAGGCAAAGAGCTTACCTGTCATCAATAAAAAAATATTTGATACTATAATGCAAGATCTAATGATGCCGACATGGGCTAGATAATAGGTGTGAGTGTAAAAATATAATATTAGTATAGATACTTACAATGCCTAGCAATTGCAGGCTGATTAAAACAATTTTGAAATAATTCTAAAAATGTGTCTTCTATGTTTTATAGCCACATTGTAGGCAGGTATTGTAAGGTAGGTAATATTAAATAAATAAATATTGAAGGAAGTGGGACATGGTATCTATTATTAAAAAAATATTGGAGCTGCTTGTGAACTGCATATTTTATGTTATTAGTAACTAGATTCAAATTTACTTATGGACTCTAAATCGAGACACCTTAGTTTTTTATTTCAAGTAATTTAATACATGTTTAATTTTTGATTATTCTATATGTTTTGTACGCCCTTCTTATGTTCTTTGTGTTAATCATCATAACAGGTCATATAAATTATGAGCTGTTATGATGATTATGAGGGGCTCAAGCCTACCTTAAGTTAGGTGTTTAGGCATTAGTCATCCACGCTGGCCCAGTAATAGCTAGCTATGTGATTTTGCTTCAATTAAAAACCTGTAAAAATATGGGACATCAGTCCCAAACATGTGAATATTTTTGGCTGACTGGGTAAAATAGTATTGCTGTTTCAGGAGCTTCAGAATATAAGTATTTTACAAGAACAAGAAACACAAACCGCAACCACACCTGAAAGAAAAAATTCTAACAAAGTGGAAAAAGTCTCGCCAAACAAAAACGACACCGAGAATGTTAGTATACATAATTCTATGTATTTAATTTAGTGATGTCTACCTGCTATTTATGACACTTTTGATATTGGTATCTCATATCTCCCTCTAAAAATTATAATATTTAATTTTATTTAAACTATCACCTAAACTATTACCTAAAACTGTTCTTTTTTTATTTTATTGCTAACGGTGGCAGACGAGCCAGTGGCCCACCTGATGTTAAGTGGTAACCACCGCTCATGGACATCTGCAATGCCAGGGGCACAGTTCTGTCACTGCCTACCTGGAGAGAAATGCTCTTCTTAAGCCTCGTTTGAAGAAGGACATATCGTAGCGCTCAGGAAACACCGCAGCTGGGAGTTCGTTCCAGAAACACTGCAGCTGGGAGTTCGTTCTTAAATTGAATTTTCATAAATTTTGATGTGACAAGTTATTAAGGTTGACACTTTCTTGATTTTCAATGGGGGGTGTCCGGTTCCTAAGCCCCCCCCCCCCCCCACCTACCGCCCCCGCCCCCCCTTACCTACGCCAATAGACACGTATTTATATGATATTTTGATAAAAGTATCTTATCATTGTTACTACTATTTATACCAGTCTGTTTTAATTTCAGTTGGAGTTAACATACTTATTAAAAGAAAATTTTGAAGCCACATGTCTTACTCAGTATGTTGGGGAATGTTTACCTAATGAAAATGCTAGAAACCTATTGACCTTAGTGATAGCTAAACATATATTAAAACAAAACAAAAACTTAGCCATTACAGGGGCTGTATATAACAAATGGTGCAGAGACATCAAAGCTCTGTTTCCAAGTGAACGAACAACCACTTATTATATACCTGCATGTGTAACTGTTCAGGGTATATCAATTCAGGCACGAGGTAAATTAGTCAGTCAAGTATTAAACACAAGGCGAAAATATCAAAAACTTGGAGTTCTTGATAAAAGGTCCTCGATTCCTGGCATTTCAAATTTAGAACACAATTCAACTCCTGAAGTACATGCTGAAAGTAGCACAGTACTGGAAAGCCTAACTTGGTTGGAACACAGCTCATCACCCTGGTCTTTAGTACAAATAAAATGGAACGAAACATCAGAGAGGAGAGAATTATATTTAAAAGAGCCACAGGGATGTATTGAAGACTATATAAAGAAGTATCCTGCTTTACAAAAACCTGAAGGCTACACTTTGGTGAGTTAGACGTTTTAACTCTGTATCTAAGTATAAAATATTACATATAAAATATTGAAATGTTACTATTTAATTTTTTAGCTTATGAGTGATTTTGAAAAGTCATACCCTGCACAAAAGAATAATTTATATTTGAATTTTCCACTTGTGAAAGAAAAATTAATAAAATTACTGAACGCTAAGAAAACCAAAGACACATACCATTGTGAGCTTGTACAGCTATCAAAAGGTAAGTGTTTATATAAATATAATTATGTAGTAAAGATTAAAATAATATAAAGAAACTATTTGATGGAACTTTAGTAGCAGCTAAACAAAAAAAGTTATTTTCCTCAATGATATTTTGTATGTCATTTAGTACAAATGAGCACATTTTTATCACATGCTGTTTAGATATTAGCGTCTGATAATCATTAACTCAAGAAGTTTTACACTATGCTAAGCTGATGATGGAAGAAACCTTAACTTTAAGGAGTAAATGACTTATTTTTTAACATAAAAACACATACTTATTGATTTATTAGTTTAATTCTTTGAAGCTGTTTCGGTGAGCTCAGCTGAATAAACTACACAAAATATTTTACAAAAAATGTGAAAACTGACTTCAAAATCACCAAAAGTTGTAGGTAAATAATAAAAGAATAGAAATGGCATCAAATTTTATAAGTAGTGAAGTTAGTGCCAAAATTATGTAAGAACTTAAATAATGTAGTGGCATTGACTTCAGTAAGTATAAAAGTATGATGTCATTTGTAATCTTTATTATTTACAACTTTTAAGTGGTTTTAAAGTCAGTTTTCACATTTTTATAAAATATTTTTTTATTAATGTTCTTAATATGAAGGTAATAACCAGAGGAAGACGAGAGTCGTCTGCGTGGGTACCTTTACCTATTTCTTTCGCCAAAGCAGCGATGCTTGCATTGCTGGGTTCCGGTTTGATGGGTAAGACCGGCAGTAAAATTACTGGGTTCTGTGACTTAAGATCTTATAATACGGGTTGGCAACGTACATTGGCATCACTGTGAGGCTTGTTATGCGCAAGCCTTACGGATACCACATGTGCTATAGGCGACTGTTGTCACTTACCATCAGGTGGGCAGTGTGACTGAAATAGTATGACTTTTTTATGTTCAGCTAATTGTACCAGTGTGTTTTATATATTGTACAATTGAAAATGTTGTCTTTTATGTACAAAAATTTTATGTACATATAAGGTTACCACAAGCTGTCAAACGTTAACATGTTTTGAAACTTATTCTCAAAAGATGTTAAGTGACGTAATTCGTCAGCTTTGGGTAATTTGCCATTGCTGTACCAATTGAAAAAATGTGTGGCCTATGTTAGTAGTAACTTAGACATTTTGTCAATTGAAATTCAAATTCAAAAATCTTTATTCAACATAGGCCTTTACAGGCACTTATTGACGTCAAAAAAGCAAAACAATCTAATTTAAAGAAATCGTATAAACCTTGTATGTGCATACATCCTGAATATACTCAAGATGTCTGCAAATACAAGTAGGACAGAAGAAAAATAAGTTGACTCTACACCTGTAAGTATCAATACAAATAAGTAACAATTATTGAAACAAATAATTAACAATTATTGAAATGAGAAGTAGCTCTGAAGAGAGCTGTCTTATTTGTCTGCTTTTTATTTGTCGATAGAAATAAGCTTTAAGTTTTAAGAAGAGCTGTCATCCAAGGAACAAAACAGCTCTTCTTTGAACTATTTGTATCTTATTGTCTAATGACAAAATGTCTTAAGTGCCTGTAGGTAAGTAGGCCGCATGTCTCAAAATTATTTGTCCAATCTTACATACATGGTGGCAATGCTCTTGTTATGTAGGATTAAATATAGTTTTGTTGTTTCAGCTGCTGATGAAGAACTTACCAATTTAGCAGCCATTCTGAGCTTGCCAGAACTTATAAGCCCTAATGTCGTTCTGATCTCTGACAAGGATTGCTGTTCTGCTGGACCCTCAGCATCCAAAAAACTGAAAGGCATCTCAAAACGTCGGTGGAAACCTACTAAGGCGGAATCAAGAGAAGCGTTTGTGCTCCACGTCAAAGACGATAGTTATCTCCAGGTGAAATTACAAGATAGATATAAAGCAGTCACACTAAGAGGCTTAACACCTCAACCATACATAGTGATTGTAGGGCCTACTTTATTTACTATCAAATCTTACTTGGTCATAGTAAATCCCAATACTTTTTATAAACATTGTAATATATTAGAAGCCATTGACACTTGTTCTAAAATTATATGGTCACTTAACGCAGAGTACTCCTCTGATTCCTATGGACCCTGGTTCTTTATTCAAAAAAGTTTTTACAAGCTCTCTAGCACTTTTGATAAAGGCTCAACATCAGCAGAGTCACTAATGACCGACTGTAATTTGAACTGCAACATATAATTTAAATTAAGGCGGAATCAAGAGAAGTATTTATTTGTGTTTCACGTCAAAGACGATAGTTACCTCCAGGTGACATAACAAGAAAGATATAAAGCAGTCACACAAAAAGGCTTAACTCGTCAACCTACTTTGTATCAAATTTTACGTGGTCATAGTAAATCCCAGAACTTTTTATACCCATTGTAATATATTCTTATGGATATTCTTACTTCTCTAATTCTTATGGACCCTGGTTCTTTATTCAAAAAAGTTAAACGTTTTAGCCTTTTTGATAAAGGCTCAACATTAGCAGAGTCACTAATGATTGACTAAAATTTAAATTGCAAATATAATTTAAGCTGTGTGCGATTTTAAATGTATAATAATTAAAAGTTCTTAACTTAAAATTATAAGATTTAGTCATGGTTGTATGTTTTGTATGCCAAATGTTTATTGATATAAGCGCACTTCGAGCGCATTTAACCATTATGCACAATAGTAATGACTATAAGACTTTCTTATGTGCAGAAGGTAATTGTGAAAGAAAATTTCAATTATTTCCATCATACAAAAGACATCTCTTAACTCATAAATCCAGTATTTCAACTGATGTATTAGAAAATTTATCTGACCATGAACAAATTGAAACTGAACCTAGCAGCAATGTATGTGTGTGTGTCCCAATGAATACTTTAAATAATAATGAGCTCTTAACAGAACAACTTTCATTGAATCAGTTTAAAGAATCTCCTCAGTTGATATATGAAAAAAGATTATCTGAACTTATTGCCAAATTATATGCTAGTCAGAATTTACCTAGAAATGTAGTTCAATTATTTGTTGATGGTTTTCGTGAGTGTGTTTCAGAATCTTTAATTATGAGCATTGAAGGGTGCCTTAATATCTTATCACAAAATAATGAAATATCAGCTTCATCTGTTCCTATTATAATTAATTCCATTAGGCCCGTATTGTCTTTACCTTTGGAAAAATTTTCTACAGAATATAAGAGATTAAAGTATTTTGAAACACAAAATACTTACATTAAGCCCCAATCGATAGTCATAGGTCAAAGACTAGAAAATGTGATGGAAGGTGGGATTAGACGTTTCATACCTGTTACTTGTGAACAGAGTTATATTAGTTTAAGAAAGGTCTTACAACTATTCTTATCGCTAGATGGACTTCTCGTTGAGACTATTAACTACATGGAGATGTTAAATAGCAATAGTACACCTGAAGGCGCGATAGAAAATTTTATTCAAGGATCCTATTGGACAACTGTTAAGCAACGACATGGAGAAAATATAGTAATGCCTCTGTTCTTGTTTTTTGACGACTACGAAACCGGAAATGTATTAGGAAGTAGATCCGGTCAACATAAATTAGGAGCTGTTTATGTTTCGATTCCATGTCTTCCACCTACTCGTGTTTCAGTACTAAATAACATTTTTCTTATGCTTTTATTCCACTCATCAGATAGAGTTACTTTTGGCAACCGTGTCATATTTCATTGTGTCATCGATGAACTTAACTATCTCTCTGAAAATGGGATATATTTTGATGTTCCTGGCTTTACAGGTAAAATTTATTTTGAACTTGGATTGATTTTAGGCGATAACTTAGGAATTCATTCTATCACTGGATTCTTAGAAAGTTTTTCGGCAAATCATCCCTGTCGAACATGTAAAGTAAAAAAAAATATAATGAAACAGCAGTGTGAAGAAGACGTTTCTTTGTTGCGTAACATTGACAATTATGAATCCGATATGTTGCTTAATAATCCTTCTGAAACTGGGATAAAGGAAAAATGTATATGGCTATCCGTTACAAACTTTAGTCTTTTTGATCAGATAGGAGTGGATTGGATGCATGACATTTTAGAAGGCGTTGCTAAATATGTTATGACTATAATCATAATTCAGTTTGTTAGAAATTCTAATCTATTTACAATGGATATTCTTAATCAAAGATTGCAGGCATTTAACTATGGGCCCGATGATAGGAATGCTCCATGTTCTTTGTTGTGGGAACATATAAATCAAGGAAATTTACGTATGTCAGCATCAGAAATGTTGACTTTTGTAAGATATTTCAGTTTGCTTATAGGAGAGTATGTACCTAGCAATAATAATCAGTATTGGAAACTATATGTGAAGCTGCGTCAAATCATAGATACATTGTCATGTACGGCATTTGCTCAAGGAACTACAGAATTTTTGCAAACCAATATAACTGAGCTTAATTCTTTATATCTTTCTCTGAGTACAGACTCTTTAAAACCTAAATTTCATAATTTAGTACATTATCATAGAGCTTTAGAAAAATTTGGCCCTCTTGTTCATATTTGGTCTATGCGTTACGAAGCAAAACACAGAATTTCTAAAATTGCCGCTCGAACATCTTGCAATCGACGTAATCTTACCCTAACTGTTGCTATGAAACATCAACTGAAGCTAAATGATATGTTTTTGAAAGGGAAATTAGACGAAATTATTAATACAGGCCAAGACTTAAGTATTGATTCGATAGAGACACAATATTTAATTGACAATTTAAACATACCACAAATAGATACGTTAACAAAAATATCTTGGGCAACTGTAACATCAACACACTATAAAGTCGGCACTATTTTGATTTATTCTTCCAGTCCAAACGACCTGTTAAAGTTTTTTAAATTAACAGCTGTTTATTTATGTAATTCATATATTTTAGTTTTAAAAGGATTATTGTTAAACACTTTAGTGTTTAATGAACATTTCCAGGCTTACGAAGTTGAAGAGCCTCCACATCAAAATATCGTCGTCAAATTACATAGTCATTTAGAATCCCCTATTCCTTGTAATATTAATTTCGTTACTTGTAAAAATTTTATAACACTGCGCTCTCAAATCTAAGCAAAGAATAAATTTCTTTTAAGCTTATGCGACTGTCCCACTGACGACTGTCACCCAAGAAAAAGATATAACCAAAGCTCAAAAAACTAAAATGTGAAAAACTGGCCGCAAAATTGTTTTGAGTGTTGATTCGGGTAGTCCACTATAACATGATAACCTAAGACTGATTAATTTAATTTTTTTCAACTATTTTTCTTCTGATTTTGAAATAAATATTACTACTTGCCTCAAAATAACAAGTAAATTTCACAATAATCTTAAGTTAAGTAATTGTAACTTTAATAAGATTGAGGCTATAAAGATAATCTTTTTTTGTACTCATCCTTTTTATTCATTTAAGTATTATTCATCCACATAAGTAAATGACAAAAATTAATACCTAACTTACCAGTAAGCTGCCAGCGCCGGTGGCAGTTAGAACTTTATAATACATATATATATATAATTATTATTTACTTTACATACGTTCGTAGTTTGGTAAAGACGGGAATGGAAAAATTTATTTACTACCAGTGGTAGAAGGTATATCTTACGTACGGTGTACTATAAAGTTCTTTCGGCCACCGCCGCTGGCTACTACATCTACTAACTATAAGTTTACAGGTAGTAGATTGATAGATTATGTATGATGTTTGTATAAGTTTTTTATGACACATACAATATTTACACAAATATCATACATTATTTTAAGGCAACACAGGGCTGTTTTAATGACATTGAAAATGATTTTAAGGTTCATAACAATTATGTTATTTTTAAGTTTTTGTTTCATAACATGATTTTGTTCTCAAACAAAAAGGGTAAAAATATTACAATAAAATGTTATACTTTTTATACTAATGCTAGTCTATTCAAGATTCTCGCACAATTCGTAAAAATGTTCGAATTCGACATTTTTCTCGAGTGGTAATCAGAATTGAGCCAATGAGAACACAGGACATGTCGAGCTCCGCCATTTCTGTATGGAAAGTCGCTTGTATTGTGTCGAGTGCTCGGGAGTAGTCGAGAGGTCAATTGCTAATTTATGGTATGGTGTTAATATATTTTTTTCCTTTTTGATTATCCTATTGTATATTTTTTAATTTATTTTCAATTACATTATGTATATATTGTAGAATTTAGCTTGGCATTTTGTTTCTCTAAATAAATACTTAAAAATACATATTATGCAAAAAAAAAAACAATTTCATTTATTGCATTTTTTGATAAAAATAACCTAGACATGTAATATTTTTAAAACATAATATTTTTAAACATTTTCCATGTTTCCTAATATGCATGAAACGGAAAACTTCGAACTGTCACGAGAACCTTCTCATCTTGAATAAATTTATAGTACCTAATCGATTTTGGCTTATTTCAACCAAACTTTTATGCGCTAAAGTTGTTTCATTTTAAAGATAAGAAACATATTTAAAGTCAAGAGGTAGTTTAAAATAACCCTGTTTAATTGATTGAAAATGATTCAATACAAATTTCACAAAAATACCATACATTTGTTACGTAAAATATCTATTCGATTGAAAAATTATTACGTAAGTACTTATTACATTTACTAAGATGCAAATTGTCTCGAATTGTTATTTTGTTTTGTTACATTTAAAATAGAATGCAAATTGTCTAGAATTGTTTTATTTTGTTGATTTTATCAAAGAATAAATATGATTATTATTTGAAATAAAAGGTATCTTATTTACAATTTAAATGTTTAGTCCAGATTTGTATTGTAATTTTGCAATTAACTTTTTGTAGTCTTACAGACGCATTGTGTGCAGCACACTTATCGATATGATTTATTTTGATCGTTCACATCTACAAAATACCAAAATATTTGACAAAACCAACCTTAGCTCAAGACCTTAATGTGCAGGTACTATCATTAGTTAGCAGAGCACAACAAATGGATGTTCATCTTATATCTTGAGATAAGTCTGATTTTTGTCAAATGTTTATGTATATTGATAGGTTTGAATACTCGTAATTTTTTATGCTGACTGTATCTATATTCAGATTTCAACCAAGTTATCTATTTGGACTAAACATAACACCTAGTAAATCCCAACATATACTCCTAATAAATTTGATAAAGGATTTATTTGATCCATACAAGTTGAATAGTAACATCAATCTACCATCATAATAGAAACAACCCGGGACAAATAGCTAAGTGATAGATCTTAACAAGATCTTTTTTTATTTAATCAAGTGGCATATTTTATTTGAACCTTCATCATTGTTGTTTTTACAATATCCTTGGTAAATTAATCAATTTCAATAATAAGAATGAACATGTCGTTTATAAAATCAATCATGTTCACAGTTAAACACATAAAGTAACACAATAAAACAAATCATTAACTTTCATCAAATGAATAAAGATAGTGATTACTTTTAACAACGTCGATATCAACGCTAACAAGTTGAACATTGTTAATATAACTAAATATTTGATCACTTCAATAAAGTGGTTTGTTGAAAAAATAATATTTCTTGATTAATTTTTTATCAAATTGGCATGATAGCAACCATCGATTCACTTTATGCGAACGTATATAAATAAGTTCATTAATTAAATTCATCACAATGTTGATAACATTTATCACAAATTTTTTTCAGTGTAGTTTCTTCTCACATTGATTCATTGAGAACTTTTTACGGCAAAGAAAATCACGTTTTCTCTGTAATGGGTATTTGCTTTCAATGTAATGGGCAGCTGTTGACAAGTAGTTTTATTCTTTCATGTAATTTAGGTGAGCTAGTATTGGAAAATACCTACTAAACTAATATGTTATAAAGAGTCCAGAAATAATTAATTCAATAATGTTTAGTTTCACAATCACGTTTTATTTTACTAAAAAGAAATTAGAAAGACTTTGAAAATATTGAAATAAAAATATTTTACAAAAATAAAAACAGGCTTCAAAAATACGAAAAAATAATATAAGAACACTATAACAATAAACTTTTTACGAAGTCGGTGCCAAGCAATAAGTACCAACTTCAATATAAAAATGTGATATTGTATGTATTTTATATTCATTTCGCCTTGTATCATTGGTCTGTTTTTATTTTTTGCAAATTAATATCTCACAATAAAACCATAAGGAAGCCTAACGCAATTACAGCTCTGCGAATTTCATCAAGAGAGATATAAAAGTCACCGCCTCCATCCTGGCCAGCGTGATGTAGTAGAGTTGGACAATCAATAAATTCATCCTCGTCTCAGCAGTGATACGTGCCCAGATGTGGGAGGTCTATCGGTTGAAGGGATGAACTCAAACTCAAAACTCAAACTCAAAAATCTTTATTCAATATAGACCTTTACAGGCACTTCTTGACGTCAAACAAAACATAAAAATCTTATTAAACAAGAATCTAATTTACTAATTATTTAATCCTTGTATGTACATACACCCCAACCATAATTACGATGTATGCAAATACAAGTAAAATGAAAAAAAAAAGTTGACTCTACACCTGTTCGGAAATTGGGACAGCCTTCTCGAGAAGAACAGGCAAGAAACTCGGAAGGTCTTGTAATTTTTTTTCTCCACTTTTAAATTGCCAACATTACAAAGATTATATTTCACAAACAGTTTCATTTCATAAAAATAATTTAGAAATGCCTGTCGGTGTGAGTGGAACAGTTACTCAAGTGAATGATATTTATCCCAATAATTATCACAAAGTGTTAATACACATTGATCGCCAATTATCACATTGTTTGTCAATTCCAAGCAGTTTTGTCTGTCATGTAATCAGACACTTTATAATATGCTTTTTTCATAAGTACGCCCTTGATTGTAACTTTGAATTTATTCAAGCTAAGTGCTTTAATATTATTTGGTATTTTATTGTAGAAACGTATTTGAAAGGCCTTTGAAAGAATTTTTTTTTTTTTTTGAGAATAGTATTTGGTAACGCTAACATATTCTTTTGCCTAGTATTCACTGAATGAATATCTCTGTTTTTACAAAATAAATGAATGTTTTTATGGACATATATTACATTCTCGTAAATATATTGCGACGCAATTGTCATTATATCGATTTCTTTAAATTTTTCTCTCAAAGAGTCTGTTATTTTAAGATTATAAATAGCTCGAATAGCCCTTTTCTGCAGCACAAAAACAGTCTGAATGTCGGCAGCATTTCCCCACAGCAAAATGCCATACGACATCACACTATGAAAATAGGCAAAGTATACAAGTCTTGCTGTATCAACATCAGTCAGCTGACGTATTTTCCATACAGCGTAAGCTGCAGAACTAAGTCTCTTCGACAATTTATAAATATGTGGGCCCCACTGAAGCTTAGAATCTAAAGTAATACCAAGAAATACTACGGTATCCACAAGGTCCACATTTTTATCCTTTATGTTTACAGTGGTGTGAACCTCTTTGACATTGGGCAAGATAAATTTTATACATTTAGTTTTCCCTTCATTGAGGCACAAGTTATTCGCATTGAACCAGTAAACTATTCTTGAGATAGAATTATTTACATCGTCATAAATTTGCAATCGTCTTTTAATTTTAAACATAAGTGAAGTATCATCTGCAAATAATACTATCTCATGCCTATCTTGTACATAATCAGGCAAGTCATTATATATATTAAAAATAGAAAAGGAGCAAGAATTGAACCCTGTGGAACTCCCATTTTAACCGAGGAGCCGCGGGACCTCTCCCCGTTGACGTCTACTTTCTGAATACTCTCAGTCAAATAGGAGACGAGTAGATCCAGAACAGTGTCACGAAATCCATAGTAGTGTAATTTCCTGATTAAGGTTTCATGATGAACGCAATCAAACGCCTTGGACAAGTCACAAAAAATGCCCAGCGCATCATGTGAGTCCTCCCAGGCCTCATATATATGTTGTATTAACTCAACACCAGCATCGGTTGTTGAGCGACCTTTCCTAAAACCAAATTGTTTGCAGTGTAAAAGATTATTTCTGTTAAAAAAACTTTGCATTTGTTCCAACATTATTTTTTCAAAAACTTTTTCTAAAAGTAGGTAGCACAGAGATAGGCCTAAAATTACTGGGGTCTGATTTGCCACCAGATTTGTGTAATGGAATAATTTTACTCAATTTCATTAGATCAGGAAATACACCACAGTCAATGCAATAATTAAAAATACTAGCAAGTATTGGAGCTATTGTCACTATTACAGATTGGGAAACATCTACAGAGTTGCCCCACAGATCCACCGTTTGCTTTTTATTCAGACTTTTAAATGACTTTATTAAATCGTTTGCACTAATATGGGCAAACTTAAATTTATCATCGCAAGGTTTAACATGATCTTTTAAAATAGATTCGGCAACAGTGGAGGAGGAATCTAAAGATTTTGTGATTGAAACTGGAATGTCAGTAAAGAATTTTTCAAATTCTGTAGCTACCTCAGAGTCTACTGAAATTTTCTTATTTTCAATAGGTATTTAAACAAAAATTATTGTTCTTTGTTTTTACTCTTCCAGTTTCGTTATTAACTAGCTTTCGCCCGCGACTTCGTCCGCGTGGAATAGTTACTTTGGGCTAACGCTAACTTTAACCCGCGACTTTGTTTATATAGGTGAGTAAGTACTGGGTCTTATAATCTTATATCATGTAGATTGTAGGTTATTCTCAAAAAAACTAAACTAATGTTATTTTAAAGTACTTCTGCGTACACTATATTTTTAGTTTTGTTTTCTTCCGGCAGAAGTAGATAGTGGGGCCACCGCCCTTCCCCGTCATGACTGCCCGCCGGCTTTGCACATTGTGCGCGCAGTACTCGATCATTATTTTGCTGGGATGTTATTTTAAAACTGCGATATCTCCTAAGATATTCATTTAAATCGAATGATGTAAAGGGCAATTTTGTTTTAAATTAAATACTTGTGATGAATAACGTATTTATTTGGATAAGGATTAATATCATGTTTATAAAAATACCTTCGCAAATAATGCATTATTTTAGAACAAATTTGGTTAGCATAAAAAAGGTTATAGTGAGCTAACCTTCAAAGATACACATATGCTGTCGCGGACTTTTTTTAGAACTTTTAAAGGGAAATAATTCTGTCATACATGATTTTTGCGAAACTCTAATCGTTTACGCAGCGCACGCAGCGGAAGCAGCTCTCAATAGGGGAAAAAATCCCCCGATTTTGAAACATTCTTCATTGGTGCTCCGCTCCTATTGGTCTTAGCGTGATGATATATAGCCTATAGCTTTCCTCGATAAATGGGCTATCTAACACTGAAAGAATTTTTCAAATCGGACCAGTAGTTCCTGAGATTAGCGCGTTCAAGCAAACAAACAAACAAACTTTATATAAGCTTTATAATATTAGTAAGTATAGATAATATTCCATGTCGTTTTAATTTTATTACTACTGTTTTTTATTTTAGAACTTAAATAATTTGACTTGGCAAACTTACAAACTTTTTTAAATACTTTGGAATAAGTTTTTACATACAATTTAAATTGATCACTAGTAGTATATGAACGTTCACTGTAAAGTTAAATAAAGTTTGATATCGTTCATAAAGTAAGATGGTGATAATGTACATAATTATGTGAATTCTGATGCTCCACAATATACGTCGAGGACATGAAGTCTGTTTAAACTACCCAAAAATATATTCAACTTTCAAAACGTCCAAAGTTCAGTAAATACTGGGTAGTAAAACGGCGTTGCATGAAATGCACCTATCACAGCAAGGCATGCGATTAGCTTCTACCCACTCGACCGGAGCTTTGCATTTGACGCGCCAGCCAGTCGCTCGTGACCGCTCGCAAGGTGCAGTCGTGTGTGAATCGTGCATTTACAACGCTCCCTCTGACGGTGGCATCTTGAAATGACATGTTCTATTTGGTGTCATATAAAATATTCTTTTCACTTTAAAGTATTTGTTCAAAGTCATAAGTCAAAGTTCAGCTTTCTTCGCTTAAAATAAGATTGAAATAAAAAATGGCAAACAATAACACAATATACCTAGCTTTCTTATGGACAATCTATGCAAGTCTTCAGATTAAGTGACTATAAAGTTAACAAGTATCCTGTTTAACGAAATAAAAACACAACCAATACAATAATATTGTATATTTACATCATGCTGCTTCACTTGCAATGAGTAGCTGATGCTGCTGTTGCTCAGAATTGCGAATTAAAATGATGTTTAATTTTATCTTACTAATTGTTACTGCCAAATGTCATTGTTTTTAATGTCTAGGTATACTTTTATCTATCCATTGATTAAATACAATATATTAAAGGGTATTTTGTCGTACAGCCCAAAACACATAGCCCTATGAGATGTGATTTGTCATATTCAAAAGAAATTCCCTATTCACTCAGCAAGCGTTAACAAATATTTTTACCTACTTAAATGTTGAGAGTTCTATAAAAATAATAATAAAAAAGTGATGTTTGTGACAGGTATGTGATACTCGTAAATATATTGCTCATATATTATGAAGTCATGAAGTACCAGGGAGATTCTGTACCAGGGTCGTCTGCATGGGTACCTCCGTCTTACCTATTTCCGCAAAGCAGCAGTGCTTGCATTGCTGTGGTCCGGTTTGAAGGGTAAGATATGGCAGTGAAATTACTGGGTACCATGACTTTACATCTGATGTCACAAGTTGGCAACGTACATTGTGGACTGTGGTTCTTGTGGGGGTTGCAGTTTTGCTGCGAATCTCACAGGAGCCATATGTCTTATATAGGTTTCCACTTACCATCAGGTGGGCAGTTTGCTTGTTTGCCAACTTAGTTGCAATAAAAAAAAACCTTGTTTAACGGCAAACTTAATATGAAGTGCCTTTGTGGAGATCTAATGAAACTGTTTCCACGTCTTTTGACACTCTCAGTTAAGCCGTTTAGTGTTCACTGATCACAAACCGGCACAAAACAGAATCCTACCGAATAAAAATAGTTAGGCTAATACACATTTTTGCACATATAGCAGCCGAACGTCATTTTCATTTATCGCGACTCTCCCCTACCATCAATTAAGCTATGGGACCATTGATTTGGAAATGTCGTACGGATTTATTGAAAGTGCGGGCCGATTCGTCTTATTGCTACGGAGATAGAGACCAACCTTCCCCGTTTCACGGCGATGAGCAGCAGGAGCAGTCAAACGCAGTGTCATTGTCACTTAGTGGATGCGTTCCGGAACCGTGTCCGAGGCATAGGGATGATTTTTATGCTTACTGATTCTGTGCGACGCCAGTGATGGGGAAAGGGAGTCGCTGTCATTGTTGCTATGAAAATATTTAATATTGTTGCATTTGACGAGAATGTGTTTGAAACACTTACTCTTTTTGTTGATATACCTACTATAGCTGTGTTGTCGAATTTTTTTGCAAACGTGTAGTTTAATAGACAAATTATTACATACGCTGAAAGTGTCTTAGCCCTTTATTTGAATATTTACCATATTTTTTTATGTTATAGTTCTGAAAAACTTAATAGGTACATTTAAAGCGAGTTAGGTATCGTGTGTATACATATAGAAATATTCTTACGTCTCATTCAAACTTTTGCTGAAAACATTTGAAGAAATGTTGGTCACCTATCAAACATTGATTCTTAAACAAATCATTTTTTTAAATTTATTTATTAATACAACAGGTTTAATACAAATTTTAAGCCAAAAGGTCCACAAAACTGTTGAACAGTGTGTCTGTGAGTAATAATTGGATTAGTGTTCCTACTGGTGGTAAGTAAGGTGAGTATTTGATTCGATTATATTTATAATTTAATTAATTTACATTGATCAGCAATAAAAATGCGTTTGTAACAAAAACCTCTGTTTTTTCTCGAATATTGGAGCTAGCTAACTGAAACATATATATGTATATATACAAATTAAAGTTTATAAGAAATAAGAAAATCTTTTTAAATTTTATTTGTCATTTTTATTAATTAGCATGAATAAAAAACAAGCCTTAGAGTAGTTATAGAGTGGTTTTTTTGTGATTCTTCGCAGCTCAGTGTACATTTCTATTTAAAAATAAAAATTAACCTAATTCTGATAAATTTATATTTTTCTTTAATCATTTGCACTCATCATTCACGGTACAGTTCACCTGTCCATTTCAGACTTCTGAAGAATCACAAAAATATATTACAATGAAAAGTAACATGAAGCGATTTTCATAAATGTTACAAAACTGTACCTTTTTATTAGTGCCAGCTTGGCCGCGTGGCGGTGCGCGTGTCGCCGGAAGGAAGCTCACATAAGTCACCCGGCGAGCGCTTCCGCCGGAACAGAGACGTGCTGGCCACATGACTGTTTCAATTAGCCTTTTAAAGGCTTGCAATTGCAGTTGGGGAAGTACCTATGACTTCGCAAAATCAATTTCACTGGTTTACAGTAAGTCGTCAATATTAGTAAAATACTTGATACTTTGTAGAAAATTAGAGAGAAGATGAATATTGCGTTATGTGTAACAAACAAGCGTTAATTTGTATTGTTATATTTACAACACAATGTTTGTGTACTTATATTTACAGTTATGCGTATTTTATCAAGGAGAGTAAGGAGTTCTTTAACCTTGAAATTAGTCGCGTCGAGTTTATTGGACCACAATCAACTTGGAGTTTGTCATATTTTGTCATATATAAGACGTACGTCACTATGCGTTCATGTGGCTTCCTAGCTCATGCACGGTGCACCACTCCCGCCTCAGTGCTCTGCCAGCCGCAGCAACAACTACATGGCGCTATATAGGAGTTCCTGGGGTCAATTGGACCCCATGCGACTAATGGTGTATTATTTTTTCCATCAAATCCTTCCTTCGACTCCCTACTTTAATCTCAAGATGCAATTCTAATGATTTCAAGGGCTGATCTATTCCGCGTACGAGGTTTAAATGCAGAAAAAGTCCTCTAGCTTTATAGTTAAGTGTAGTAAATGTATTATTTTTTTGTGTGTAATGGATACCAATCTAAAGTTTGTGACTGTTTTAGAAGTTTTCGAGCTGATGCTGTTTAACGTGTATTCATCGTCATCATTTCAGCCAAGAAACGTCCACTGTTGGACATGGGCCTCCTCCAGGGATTTCCAAGCCGATAGGTCCTGTGCCTCCCGTATCCAGCAGCTTTCCGCGACCTTCACCAGATCGTCGGTAGTCCTTGTGGCCTACCAACGCTGCGTCTCCCGGTACGCGGCCGCCACTCGAGGACCTCCCCGCCCCAACGGCCGTCTGTCCTGCAAGCTATGTGTCCTGCCCACTGCAACTTAAGGTTCTGAATAGTACACTAGTTGTTATTTAAGTTTATATAATTTTTAATTTTTATTTAAATCAAAAATTGTTTTGGGGTCATATGAACCCCACGAGACTAATAGTGTAAGTATTTTGACGCGCCTAACTAAAGGTTACAAGCCTGCAATATTATTAAAACTTATAAAATCGAATCGATCGAATCATTTTTATATAAAACACACCTTGCGTTTGATTAATTTTTAATGAAAGTTTTTAGTGCTAAAAACATCAAGAAGATCAAAGATGCGAACAAAACGAATCTCATCGCTGTCAGAACACAACTGGGCACACATAAAATTGATACGTTTAATTACCAATGTCAACGCGAAATAAAGTGAAACGCATTGTTATCAGAGCACCGACTTATTATAGCGCGGGACATGACAGAGAAATTGATTGCTCTGTCAGTGCGCAGGCTCGGCGATGACCTTTCGGTTTAAAGCGAAGAAAAAGACGGACAGCAAATCATCGCAGTAATGCCCACGATGACTGTTTGATATCTCTCGTAATGCCTGACAATATATTATGCTATCTTACGGCTGGTCCCGTTGGAGTGTCCGGCTGATTTATAAGTCTCACCTACCGTAAGCGGTGCGCGTTAAACTATTTTGTTGTTAGAAATAAATTTTGGCTGACGTACGAGGATATCAGCTTGAAAATATCTCTTTTGGTCACGGACACGTGGCTTGGAATCGCTATTTGTGTAAATGTTGTTTTCTGAGATTTAGATAAGGCCATTTAAGGCGGTAAGAGTTCGTTTACAAAAAATTACGATATTGAAATGTTTATTTAATTTTTCTTTTTTACCAGAGGATGACTGTGTAGCAGAGTTATCTGCATGGGTACGACTAACTTACCTATTTCTGCCGACAAGCAGCGGTGCTTGCATTGCTGTTTTGGTTTGAAGGGTATTTACTTACTTCTGCGGCTCTACAATCCTTTGTGGGTTCTGTCCTGCACGTACATGCGCCACTCCCTCCAATCCGTGGCTTTCCTTCTCTAGCTAGTGAAGCATCTCATGGCCCTCAGGTCTTCCTCGACGCAATCGATCCACCTTCTATTATCCCTTATTCGTAGCTAAGGTCGTCGTTTGTAAGGCGGTCCGTTATTTCTTTCTGTAGAGGTCTGCGCAATCGCCGAGGTTTTCTTATGCCGGGTGGTTAACCCTGCGATTAACTCTCCTCCTTTATCCGGACTTGGGACCGGCATTGCACAAAGTAACCTTCCTACCCAGGCGGGTTTGAAGGGTAAGATATCATCACAGCTCATATACGTCCCCACCGAGGGGTTCGAGCCTACCCTATGTTAGGGTGATTAGGCCTTAGTCAACCACGCTGGCCCAGTGCGGATTGGTCAACTTCACATACCATTGAATTTCTTCGCAGATGTATCAGGTTGCCTCACGATTTTTTCCTTCACCGTAGGAGTGTCAGACAAATGTATGTTTATATGTGATATCGATGGGCAAGTCCATAGTGGCCTAGTATCATGGCGTCAACACGGTATGTTGAAGATAAAGTTCGATGCCGGCCCGAGGTGACATCCTTATCGTTGTTAGTGTGCCCGAAATTAACTAAAAATGCCGAAACTTGTACTCATATAACAATATTAACAAGATTCATTTTTATTTTGAAGTCGTTGCCATATTTGAACTCATGTTCATCCGCACCGAGTTATGTTTATGTTATATTATTATTATTTTTGACTTTTTTGTATTTTAAAAATACGTTGCACATGCCTATAAAATTTAAGGGTTTCCTTCGATTTTCCTGAGATCCCATTACCTGACTTTGGTAACAATGAAACCAGTCAGGAAGTATAACCTCCCAAACAAAAAAGATTTTTCCAAATCGGTTTATAAATGACAGAGATATGAGATTAGTAACAAACATAAAAAAACACACGAATTGATAAACTCCTCCTTTTTGTGAAGTCGGTTAAAAAGCGAAGGAAGATCATTCACTCAAAATAAAGTTGAGTCGTCAAGATGAATTTCGAAATGGGATCTCAGGTAGTAAAGAAATTGGGAAAAACATTGCGATACCCCTGAACGAAAAAGCTCTATAACCAAAATAAAGTAGTAAACCATATAAGTGAAACACTGAGGTGAATTGAAACACGTACAGCAATCGCGGATGGCTAATCGCGCGTTTCCGTGAAATCAGCCGTACGCACGCGCCGCCATAAATCACCCGTGTCCTCTCCGAGAATAGTCGAACGGTCGCGTCTTTTTGTCTACTAATTTAATACACCATGCTTGAAAACCATAAATTTAACGGAACCGTGCCACGATATTAAGATTTCTGTCAAACAAATACTTGCATAGAAAATAAAGTACAAAAACCTATATGTTAACTCCATGGGCTACTGTTGAGACCACTGGGAATTGATCTGGAGGCCCACGGTTCGATCTCTTATAGGGAGAGAAGCTCCCTCATTGGTTTAGTTGGTGATACGGTTTTTGAGCCCGCGTGGCTAGCTACCAACATTAATTTTGTCGCTATAATAGCAATGTTAATAGCAACAATATATGACGATTTGAGGTAAGATAGGTAGTGTCACAGTTGTTGAGGAATACAGGAGTAGCTTGCTTCTATCTTCGGCCTTATCTCCAACCATCACATGAGATGAGGCCAAGAGCTTCCCTGTCGTGTGTAAAATATCAACGAGTTCATAGTTTTGATTCTATTGTGATGATGAGGTGTATGCTTTTCTGCAATCTTTAAAGAATTGTTTCATCTACTTTGATGTTCCGTTTTTATGATTAGCGTTAATTTTCTTTATAGAAAAAAAAAACAAGAAAAAACCAGCGATAATTTAAAGACCATCGTTGGCCACGCCGACGAATGCACCAGTTAATTGACCGCGTCATCAGCTTATCTATGTGCTCCAAACATACAATTATCCCATTTGTGGGGAGCGGCTCCAATTGACTCAGACGATTGACCGGTGTCAGCGTTTATTATGTTGGGACTAAGGTAGTTTTATGAAGTAACTATTGCTTCAACTTTACTTACGTAGAGTTAAGAATAAGGTTAATTATTAAGATGATGATATTTGGATCTCTGTTATAAGGTTTCTGTTGTCATCAAACATTTTTGCGGGATTGAGAACATCTAAATATGTACAAATTTATTCATAAGGAGTTTTTGCCTTTTACTTCGTCTTCATTGGATGGATACCGGAACAAGAATTAATGCTATATACTATGTTAGAGTTTTCTTGCTCAAATCAGAAAAGAAGAGATTCGCAGGGCAACTAAGGTCTCTGAAATTCCTAAATAAATACGAGTTTTTCGACTTTTAGAGGTAGTAGTGAGATGTAAAAGTACTCGGGAGAGTTTATAGGTATATTGGTAATCCACAAGATGTACCTACTAAAGACCTGGAGAAAGTAATCATTTTGAATTTTTTGGGGAGGTCTATGTGATGTGCAGTATAATCACAGGTATCAGGCGTTATTTTGCCAAAGTATGTTACTAGTTTTTGATAAATAGATGTAAAAGAAATATAATCACCTTTGCTACGCTCCAACGACATAGAGCTCAGCGAAGGCGACATCATTACTATTAGGATATTGGTGTGGTTACTGATTAGTGATATTACCTTTTTTTTTGTTATAATCACCACAGACTCGTGGTCCGTGCCTTTGTTATTTTCATTTTCTTATTGATCTATTGTGTTCTTATGTATTTCCGACTACTCTTATATCTAGGGTGAGTTGCGCATCCCCTAAAATTAAACTATTCTAGAATCAAACATATACAGATATATACAGATATATATACATATACAGATACACACTCATATATGTACATACACATATATACATATAGATACATACATACACAAAGATATATATATATATACTATATTCACATTCACATATAGTGATATTACCTTGTCACATGCGATTAAAGGAGGGACAGCGGTACAACATTGGCCTGGTTAGTTAGTACCAATTACTGACACCTATGTCGGAAATTTTGCTATATAATGTCCTCCTAGCCGATATTCGATCACGGCGGCCAATCTCCACAGAGACTAGCCATCTGCGCAGGAGATATTATAGTGCACAAGTGACTGCGCAAACGCAAGTGCACTCTCTGTTCCTTCACTCGCCTAGTCCGATGGGACGGTTAACCGACACGACCGGGGCGAGATCAGGCGCAGGACCCACTGTTTAACGTGCCTTCCGAAGCACGGAGGAGCTTGAGCTGTTTCTTATTTTGGTCACCCATCCTAGGACTGACCACAGCGAACGTTGCTTAACCGTAGCAATCGTTCGCTGAGCGCACGCGCCAATGCGCCACCAAGCTCCTCAAGCTATATACCTACTCATTAACAACTTTGTGGAGTAGTCTCTCTCTTGAAATGAGAATGATACAAATGATGCCCATTTATATTCACCAGTTGTGCCTTCTGTTATGGAGTCATACAAACTCTCGAATTTTTCTCATCACTGACATTACATGACACGACGAATAACAAACAAACAGCATATGCAGCCTTATTGCAAAACAGCAATCTCTTCTAAGAAACCACAGAAGAGAAGAAAAATAAAGGCATATGGATTATAAAAGTTTCAAATGTTAGAGATATAGTATAGCACTAATATACGACCACCAATAAGGTACGCTAACAAAACCATTAAGCGTTAATCGCCGCTATTAATGCATCATACAGATTTCAAGGGAACAATGACCGCTCGCAGTAGCCAGCCTCCACCTGAAAATCCGAATTACTCCGCATTATTCATATTCCCGCGCAACAATGCCTCCCGCCGGAAACCTGTGCGCGGTCTACACGCGGATTTTACACGCAAATTTACACCTACCACTATCTGAAGTCACTCCAAAAGCAACTTCCCCGAACGTTGTTTTAAAGCTCATATTCCGAGCTCCATTTTGGAGCATCAAACACTGGCCGGCGAGATGATCTCTCCCAACTGTTTTGTAAATGGAACACGATTCGAATTGTCACCTGAAATACGCGTGCAATCTGTTTTGGACTTTAACGGTTGTGGATTTGGTTTAATTTGCCCTGCTGTTCAGTGTTGCAGCGTTTATTGAATTTGTGACGATGCTGCTACTCGAAACGAAGCCGTGTTGCTTTGGCATACAATGGGTTTTGTTTTGTGCTGAGGGATTATATATCACGTTGAGTGGATATTCACAGGTGCAACAGCGCGGAAGGTTTGACAAGCGGCCGATCTGGCATACAATATGGCGGACTTTCCGTTTCCGGTAGCGATTACGAGGTGACGTGTGTGTTTGGTTATTTGTGGCGCAGATAACGGGCATGCTTTAATGAACTTCAAATGAACAGCACACGACTTTGATGGAAGGGATTAGTTTAGATTTAGTAACACCATTTAGTATATAAATTTGATTTAGGTGTTTAGATTTATTGTCGGAACATTATAGGTAGGTGGTTTAGTTAAAATTATGTTAAATATTAATAGAATAAAATGACAGAAGAAAAGTCTTGGATCACATAATATTAATGGTGAAATAGTCTTCAATTGTAATGTTCGGCATGAAACTTTGATTTTAATCCAAATACAGCGTCTAGAAGCTCTCTTGCTCCACTGAAACAAAATTTTCATGGAAATAATTATGATACCCACGTACCTTTATCCCGGTGGGTAGGCAGATACAAGAACTGCCACGTCACCAACAGTACAGCTTCCCGTCATTGTGCACCTGCCACTCTTGCAATAATTAATTATCGCCCCCACCCTGCTCCCTAAGCCACCTTTCCGCTGTATCAAGGTGATCCCTTTGTTTCCATCCTCCTGGTTCAACTGTAAACGAGTCAAACTACAGTTACAAAGCCAGCGGCTGATTAATGACAAGACGTTGGCACTTGCCTTCAAGAAGTCTCGGTGTGATGTGTGGTAACTGGTGCTGAGACTAGTCCTTTGTCAAAATCTTCGCCATCTGTTTTAAGTGAAACGGGATGAGAAGTTTAGATATGTCACGATCTCTGCGCATTGAGATGCGGCTTGAAAGGCGACTTGATTGTTAGATTAACTTTGTGTTTGAAGTTTGAACTAGAACTTTCTGTCCAGAGAATCTCCCGCGATTTATGGGTGTATTTTTTGCACAATAAAAACAATCCAAGATTCAAAGAAAATCACGTTAAAATACTCGTACAAACTTTCCACCCCAATTTCATCCTTTTAAGAGTAGAATTTTCAAAAACGCTGGTTATGAACATTGCATTATTCATATGATATAGTTTTCGTTTGTTTTTCTTTTTAGATTAGGTTTTTTTTTTTATAAAATATTGCTTTTTCTTTTCAAGCAATTTACTTTAAAGAGTCGACCGGCTCAAATAATAAGATTCTAAACTAAGTTAAAAAGTGTGTAATAAATCAAATTTATTCAAAATATAAATATACTAACAACTAAATATATGTATGCGCTATTGTGCGTGCTACACTCAGCGGCAAATTTAGAGGAACACTACACTTTTTACATAGATTCAAGCTACTTTTACAAAATCATATCGATGTGTGGTTGACCTTTAATGCGTTTGTTTGATTGTTATCCAGGATTCATGACCAACGCCATAACGGATAATGACAAAATTCCCCTATTTGTGACCTGGAGAAAAACGGCAACTTTTAATGGTGGTCTTTTTATCACAATCGTACAACTGATTTCCGCGTCGAATGTTTTTTTTTGTAGCGAATCCGATGGCTAGAAAGCTGGTAAAACTAAATATGGTTTCGTATGCTGAAATACACAGCGTTATCAAAACTAGGAGTGATTTTTTATCGTTCCTCTAAATTTGCCCCTGAGTGTAGTTGCACACCCTAGGAGCATAACATCCACGTTCTGTGAACTAATTAATTAATCATTACGTTTAATCTGAGGTTGTGCGTCCCAAGGTGAGAGGCTGGCTGACAAATGATCACGCCGACGTGTTTATTGTTCCATCGCGAGCGTCGCAGCTATGGCTTTATTAAATAACTGTTGAAGCAATCTCACTACTTTGTAGCAAAGTGCAGTTTGTGTTGGCGTGGCGACGATTTTTTTGGGAGACCGAACATCGGGTCTATCTTAACATATTTCAACTTAACATTTTCTTTAAAAATCCTAAATACATTTAAAAATGTTAAAATCAACACAAGAAAATATTTAACATGTTGACGCCATGTCCAATTTTGCCATCGAGGACTTGAACAACCCGAAGGAAATTTCAAATGTTGCGATTTCTTTTTACATTGTTAAGTCAATGTAGAGTACTCGTAATACTCGCTGTTAAAACTATGTATTAACGTTAACATTGGTTGCGTGAAAGAAATCATTTCATTTTCTTTGTTTAATAATTCTAAATGAAATGGTAAAATTGTCTATGTGTTGATTTATTCATCGGCTCTATGTTTTCTACCAGTGAATGCCTTTAGGTAGGTACCTGACGGACGTGCTAGAGCGAATTATAAAATTTAACATTATTCTGAAATAAATACATTTTACTATCGCAAGTCACAACTTAGTAGTATTATGGGATTGAGCATCACATTTAATATTATAATTCACGTGGATTAGGACAGTTAATGGAAACGGTATAATTTGGATAATGACATTATCACCGTAACTCATACACATCCTAATGCTGGGTACGGGTCTATCCCAGGCGAGGAGGCATGTAGAAGTTTACTTTTTTATTCGCTTTCATTAAAATAAAAACCAAATGAAGCAAAAGTGTGGACGAATCATGAAAATATCTCTACAAATAACGAAATTATAATTTTGCTCCGTGCGACTACTCAGGGAGTAACGCCATTTACGTGCTAAAGAGTCGCAAAGGTTATTTCTATAGATAATATAAACTTATGTCTATCTGATACTGTTGAGAGTAACAAGAAAGCGTAATTTGCAAGCGCTGCACGTGCAACGACGCAACACTCCAGTAGTCATGTGACGTCACGGGACTGTCAAGGTCAGTAGGTAAGTCACCACAGGACACAACCCGCGCAGGAAATACCTCAAAGTATCATAAATTTCTCAGTCGTTTATCGATAGATATCAAAAAAAATCACAATCTTATTAGTTTGGTCTATATTCCAATTCTATATCAAGTTAAATATAATATTTACAACATCATAAGACTATCAGTTGGCCTACTACATTATTCTGTCCAAAACTGAAATTGTGAGATAATGCGTGACTCAGAGTCCAGTCTTGGCAACCCGTGCTACGCCTGCAGATGGGTTGGTGGAGAGTTTAACTAAGTACGAGTAAGTACCCAAACTTAAAATCAATAAACACGTGAGGAGCACGCATTGACAGTGATGTTAATTAACGCAGGGCCAGATCTATTTCTCACAGGGCTCTGCTCTGGTGTCGGAGGCATCCTGGGAATCGAGCGAAACATTCCGCGGTGTGCGCCCGCCGCCGCCGCCGCCTGTCGCGTCGGAGATTGGAGCTGTCGCGAGGTGGAGTTAGTTTAATGAGGTAGCTAGTGAGCCCCGCAGTTCTGCGGTTTCGCGACACGCCGGCAGCGGCGGGACCGCTTGGGATATTCTGTTAGTGCGAAATATAGGTAAAGTAAAGTTAGTATATTTGTGTATATGTTATAGGAAATTGTTAAAACCAGGAATTTAAGCAACCGTTAGAATATCTAGATTTAGAAAATATGTGAAAGAACAATTCTAATATCGTTGAATCCACACGTATTCTAGGATTTCTATGCATTTGCAATTAACGACAGCAGCACTGGACTGTGTCCCGAGTAGAATCGGGAGGCCGGCGATCGATTCTACCATGTACCAATGCGTTTTTCATTTCACGGATTATGTACATTTATCTGATGCTGATACGGTGTAGTAAAACATCGTGAGGAAACCTGCATACACCTGCTAAGTAATTCAAAGGTGTATGTGAAGTCAACCAATCCGCACTGGGCCAGCGTGGTTAGACTAAGGCCTAATCGCCGATCACAATTTTTTGGTCTTAACGTCATCACCCGAATATTCAACAGACGTGTGATGATTATGCCAGTGACAATCTATTCAGAGTACTTGTACTAGTTTGTCGTCTCAACACAAATGGGATGTAGGTACAGGAGAGGAACTCAGTACCAAATTCGTCTACGTGGGTATCTCTTCTTACAAATCGCGCCAACTTCTTCTAGTCCGCTCTGAACACAGCAACGATTCATCGCATTATAAACTTAGTGTATATTTTATGTGCATGAGAAAGAGGCGCGAAGCAACTTCAGAGCGGACTATATTTGACTTGGCATCTTGTGTCATAAGTTGGCTACGTACATTGGATACATAAGGAACTGTAGCCACATACCGTCACGTAAACAGTCTGCTTATTTGCCGACTTTATAGTAAGCTTTTTTGCATTCTTCCCTATCACAGTCAACCGAGTGGCCTTCTTTTATATTTATACCGCTTAAGATTACCATTTGCTATATGTCTCCAAAATGAAATCAAAGGTTGTTTCATGAGAGCTCTAGAACTGGATGTCTTGTAAGATATCATGCATGCACGAAATAATTCAGTGCGTGCTCCTCGTGCCCTCTGAGCCGTTAAACTCAGCGGACCCGGGAAAGATCCTAATCTCTGAAGAAGCTCAAGTATGTCACACCTAAGGCCGTAAATTCGCACGAGGCCCAAAGGTTGGCGCAACAATTAAGCGTTTTGCCAACTGTTCGCAACTATGCGAATAGGAGATAGCCTTAAGAATGTGGCCACGAGGTTAGCGGGTGCCTAATTTAAAAATGAAAGGTTGATTTTTTATGTTTTGTTTCTTCATAATAAAAAATATACTCGTATTTCGATGGAATTTTGCACAAAGCTTGCAGTCTTAATTAACATAACGTGTTATTCTATGCCAATGTAGGCTCAATTTAACGTTTGCGCTGATCAAAATTGAAGTGAAAAATGAGTTTTTTCTTCATTAAGGATCTCTTCCCCACCCATACGCTCATCCTCATTCATGTCCATAACTCGTCTGGTAATATTACACTCATCCCTCTTATCACATGCCCATACCACGCTTATCTTCATGATGCTACTTTCAAACT
This sequence comes from Schoenobius gigantellus, assembly GCA_963935595.1. NCBI lineage: Eukaryota > Metazoa > Arthropoda > Insecta > Lepidoptera > Crambidae > Schoenobius > Schoenobius gigantellus. Next base: position 1,268,188 of record OZ012548.1, read on the forward strand.
TCCTCTTACATTTTCCTATACCTACATTAACAAGCGTACTACTTTCTTGAACAACACAAACATCATGGTACGAAAAACAAATCCAATAGCGACATATGGAAATATGATTCATTGAAATAGTGCACTCGAAAACAAATATTTAATATTCCTAAACTTAAGCGTGTATCCGACGTTTTAGTGGCGCCCGCCCGAGGCCTTCAACTGATATTAACTTTTGTCAAGGTATTTGGATACATCCCGAGGGTTCGACGTAATGTTACAAATGGAGATATTTAGTTGGCAACTTCTCTCGGAGGTATGTCAAACTTCAGCCTATCTCCCCTTAAGTATATTGTGTAGTCTTTTATAGTTTAAGTAGGTGAACACTGTTTTCAACCAGTTACATTAAGGAAGCCCATAAAACAAGGATTCTTGTAGAAATGTTTTTTTTTAAAATCGATTTATCAATTGAAAATTGAAAATAAAACTTCGCTTCGGGTTTTAATAGGAGAGGCTGCTTTGTGTGTTCAATTACTTTAGACACGGCAAGTTTTTAGTGCTGTTATAGCAATAGAACATATTAATAATTAAAATAACAATAATATTTTATTATTTCTGTTAAATGCTGGCTTATCATTGTTAGTGGATACAAACTACACACTTTGTACAATAATCATTTATCTGAATTTCAAGTGAAATTATACTTTCTCCGCTAAAATTTATTAATCGTACATACTTTTGACATTTTCATTGGCTGGCCACAACAACACCACTGTCTACTGCTCTGCCACAGCTACCGTTATACAACTTTAATTTGTAATTTTATAACAATATGACCAAATTCTATATACATAATCATGAGCAAAAACTAGTAAATTAAGAACAACTTATTAGTTCTTGAGTTATCCTCTAAAGTGATATTGATATTTATATGCTCTCTGTATTATTAAACTTGCTCACCCCACGGCAGTGAAGGTAGGCATTGTGACCTCAAACCGCACACGATAAATATAAGGCGCGGCGCACACGGAGCGGCCGTAACTAACGCACCGTCTGCGCTGTGCCATTATTAATTCAGGTGCTCGTACTGTACGTGATACGGGCGGCTAAATTTCAAGTGTGAACGGGTTTTATATGGAAAAAATTTTATAGCGACAAATCCGAATTCTTAGATACACCCTTTATAATGCTTAAAATAATCAACAACATTTGCAGTAAATGATTTTAACAGTGCTATTTTTTAATCACAATACCGTGCTTGAAATTACTAGATTGATGATAAGGCGTCCGAATACGCTAAAAACATCTTCACGCCAATATATCGTTCCCACGGTAGTTAGGTACTGTTCATCTAACATTTATTAGATAAGCAAATCCTCTGTCATTGGGCAATCCTCCTTTACATCTTTGCTTATCTATCTTATGAATTGGTATAATTTTCAGCTGACCTAAAACCAGCAATATTTCGTGCACGTTTCTTGAATGATTGGTTTTATACAAGCGTGGTGGTAAAATATGTTTTCACTTTCTTTATACCTTTCATTACATTCCTAACAAGTATTCCTTTCACAATTAAGAAAACTGTGACTAAACAATCATTTTACGACAAAGTATCTTACACATGTTATAAAGTACCAACTTCTGCATTTAATACATAGGAGACACGTTTCCTGACATTACACCAAGCGAAGGTTTTGTCGGAAACCGCAATCTTAACTCAATTCGCCTTGGCTAAATATACTTCGCTATCAGAAGAGCGTGCATTATACGATGGGATACGATATTAACCGTGTTCCTTTGTCTGCCCCGATTGATTGAGCCGCTCCTCAGGGACATCGTCCCGCGCCCGGGGCTCTGATGCCCTATTCTGATGCAGCTAGTTCTCCAACTTCGATACCCTCAAAGGCACTTCATGCGGTATTTTTATTGGCTTATAGCCTATTTCACAGTCACTGTTAATACTATGTGTTCGCGTCATTAAGATGTCACGTCATTCTTATCAGTTTAACATTTTAAGCATGTGTCTAATCAAACTTTCAAACTTGAAGGATATAACAATAACCATGGATGTACCAACAACCTGCATTCCATGTTTCAATGTTACCAACGCACTAGATCGGTATGTTGTACTTTTAATAAACAAAAATAAATAACTAAGCGGGATTATGCATATCATTTGATAGGCCAACCTCACTTGATTGCGGTGCATCCTGTACTCTTCATCGAACCACCCTGAGTCAGCGTATAGGCTCCGAACTACTCCTTGTGGAAGTTCTATACTTATCAGATTTCTTGTGACTGAGGTTATTGGAACATAGGTATTATAATCACAGTCAAACTACTCTTATCTGTCCACATTCATGTTCATTGCTCTTCTGGTAATATGATTCTCACCCCTCCTCCTCACATGCCCATAATTCACAAACCTTTACATCTTCTCTATCACTAGTGCTACTTTTAAACTAGGAGGAAAATATTACAATACTAGCTGTGCCCGCGAACTACGTTTCGCCACAATAATTGTCAAAAAAATGAAGAGTCACTCTTATCACCTAGGGGTATAAAAATTGCCTGTGTTAGGTCGTCGGCAATTTTTATACCCCTTATTATCATCATCATCACAGCTCATATACGTCCCCACCGAGGGGCACGAACCTACCCTAACTAGTTAGGGCGATTAGGCCTTAGTAATTTAAAGGTGTGAAGTCAACCAATCCTCACTGGGCCAGCGTGGTTTATACTCCTACTCAGACCTAACCTAAAAAAATACGAAATATAAAAGCAACTTCAAAAACACCAAAAAGTCATAAATAATATAGGAGTATATTACAACTTCACAGTTTTATTCTGAAGTTGGTGCCTAATTTTAACTAACTAGGTACATTAAATTGTCTTACATTTTTAAAGACTTTCCAGGTGATAATTGGAAAGCTTGGCAGCAACATCAGTTTAAAACAGTGATGTCGTATGTATTCCTGTCTTATTTATGACTTTTTGGTGTTTATGAAGTCGGTTATATTTTTTGTGAAAAACATTTTTTCAATCTTTTTAGTTAATTTAATACATGCGTATTAGAATTTGAACCAAGGCAAATGCCAGAATAACTTAAATTAAAACGTCTTTCGCTCTAAATAGTATTGAAAGAACTCCTTACTCCTAAAACCTACCAGAATCTTTTCATCATTAGCTCAGTGTCATAATATGATGAATGACTATATACTAGATGCAAAAACCTGAATATCTTCAGCAAAAACATGAAACACTATGGACGTGCCTATGAAATTCAAGGATTTCCCTCGATTTTCATGGGATCCGATCATCCGATCATGATATGGTGACAATGGGACAACCACGGGAATATACTCATTCGAATACGGAAGGAATTTAGAAATCGGCCCACAAATGGCGAAGTAATCGGTGAACATAAATAATAAAATAGAAACAGTGGAACATAGAACCTCCTTTTCCGAAGTCAGTTAAAAATCGGTTAAGATTCGGAGGAGTTTGATAATTAACAAGCACTGTTACACGAGATTTATATAGGTATAATACTAGATATCAGGTGTAGTCTCCAGAATAAGGTCCGCCACTTATGAGGGGTCTAACCCCATCGCTGCATTCAATTAACTGACATATAGCAGAGTTGATGGGAAAAATCGCACGGTAATGGAAAACAATGCGCCGCCTTATAAAAGCTAATTGGCAAATCTGGTTAGGGCGCCATTCTGATTGGATTATGTGTGCAAGCTGTACGCGATTGAACCGGTAACGTCGTTATAGTGAGCAGTGACCTTTGTATCGGCGTTTTATTATTTTCTGTTTAGATTGGTTCAAAAAAGCATTGAGGTCAAGTCAAAAATATATAAAATTAAGCGAGAGAAGTCTTAGTTCGACCCCGGAATCATGTAAAACTTTTATTGCATCTATATGTATAAATAATTAATATTACATTAAACACATCTAAGGACCTTGTAGGGCACTTCAAATCGTAAGGTGTGTTTTATTTTTACTGATATAATAAAATCAAAAGTAACCCTGTCTGTCATTCTGTATGTCTGTTACGATTTCACGCCTAAGCCATTGTACTAATTTCATTAAAAGCTCTTGCAGAGATAAATCCGCCTTTGGACAGACTATTGTCTTTCGTGTATTATGTTTGTATTTCTTTGTCTTCAATAAAGAGCTAATATATAAAATTTGATATATAGAGATAAAGAAAAGTAATACTTAAGACCTTTGTAGGACATAGGCTACTGTTTATCCAGAATTTCTTTCCCTAGGGAACGAGTGAAATAACCGAGCTGGAAATATAACAGCTAGTGGATAATAAAAACAAATATTTTTTATTAAAATCAATGCATATTTTAAGTGCATTTTTTCAAATAAAATTCATCTTGTTAAAATTTACATCTAACGTAAGATACCTAATGTTTGATTAATTGCCAACGCTAGAAAATGGTAAAAAATCGATAACAATAAGTCACGTGGCTTGTAAAAGTTTATGGATTCAGTAAAGTGAAAAAAATCGGTGTACAGTCTACAAATTAAATCACAACCCACTTAAATTTTATTTTTTAAAAACATCTCTATACAATATCGGATTTCGCATTCAACGTATAAAACAAACTAATTGTCTTTTATTTTTTAATCAAATTAATAGCGAAGTATTATATCAAGTAGGTCCTAACATGCTCATTAAAATAAAAAATAAAAGTTTTTATAAGTTTAAGCAAATTATCGAGAAAGTCGGTCATGATTTAATTTCATTGATGTGTGTGTTTCACAGTATTTCGCCTCAACCAACTTCAGAGGAGGCAAAAATGTACTAATATAGGCAGTGTCGTACTGATGGCTGTGCCCGTCTCGACAATCATATACTTAATTGTGTGTGTAAACTGACATAATCCAACAAAAAGTCTTTAATAAATATAGAATAAAAAAATATTTTGTTTGTTCGATTGTATATTTTTTAAATAGAAACAGATTAAATCTTATTCCTAAGTCAAAAGGTTCACTTGTCCTTAGACAACTTCATCCCATTAACAATATCGGCTTTAAATCGAAAGGAGTTATCCAAGGAGCTGTCCTTGGTCCAAATAAGCAACACAAGATCACAAATCACCTAACGCACATCAAAACAAATCGCAAACCTCTTCAATAACAATGGGTAGACAGCGCACCTACAATTGAACATAAATTAGGGCCGTCCACGTATAACCAGGCAATAACAGTATCATAACTGGGCACGTGAGGGAGGGGCATGAATAATTCCAGTCTATCGCTGATGTTGCGGCAATCCTATTTTATTGGGATATTGTGTTGAAGGTTAACAATTCATAGATACTGTGCTCTGTATGTTTCGGGAAAAACATTATCTTGGATTTTGCTATTTACCTATTGGCTATGTGAACTGTCCTTGATTGTATCTTATCGATAGCTTATTATGATAAAGTGGAAATGACCTTCAATCGTGATTTAGTTAACAGAAATATAAGGATTTCCCTCGATTTTCATGGGATCCCATCACCAAATCATGAGGTGGTGACAATGGGACCACCACATGAGTATATACTCTATCGATTACAAAAAGAATTTTGAAAATCGTCCCACAAAAGACGAAGTAATCGGTGAATATACATAAAAAATAGATACATTTGAACATAGAAACTCCTCCTTTTTCGGTCGATTAAAAATCGATCAAGCCGTTTCGGAAGAGTTGATAGCATTTTTTCCAAACATACAGAGAACTCTTGCTGAGTTCTGTATGTTTGGAGCGCTTTAACTTGTGAAACGTAATCTTTGTTAGCATAATTAATAGAGGGATCTATTAATTATGCAATGTTCAAGTTGATCGATTAATCAACACAAGAAATAAATATAAACTTGCGATTAAGGCTTCAAAAAACTACAGACTTGTTTATGAAAACAAATTTACAACAATTCCATAGTGTTGCTGATTTGCTACATCATTGTAAGTTTAAATCGCATATTAAAAAGTCCTTATAAAATTAATGATGATGGCAAGGACAAAACCAAATAATTCTATTAGGCATTAAACCTAGATCTGTCTAGTGTACCTATGTTCCGTTATAACCGCTACTGTACTCCTATAATGGCTATTAAAAGTGTTGTTTAAACAAAATCCACTTCAAACTTTTTCCTAACTTGGTTCACAGAAACTTCTCAATATTAGGCGGTGCACTTAATCAATAATTTGTTATCCCAAGTTTAACCTATACATCAGAGGAGGCACTTATATCGCCTGTACACACAAAAGTTATTAATTCCACCTGAGGGGCGGGATGCCACGGTTTGTTTGCATCAAACAATAGACAGATTGCTAAAGGCCCTTCAACGGAATTTCTATTATAAATTGGGATCTCTTCCTTGCTACTTGCAAGGAGAATTGAAACAATGATTAGCTTCGAAAACTTGAATTTCCACGTGAATGTATTACACATAAGTTTTAGTAACGTTAATAAAGACGTAACGTAGTTTTTTTCTTTTGGAAAGCTTATGGTAAATTCTTTTAAAAAAAATATTAAAATAATCAACGGCTCGGCAAATCTCCAGGAGGAAAGATAATTATGATGAGGACAATGATGGTGACGGTGTCAGTAAATTTATGAATTACATTTATTTATTTTGTCAATCTAACCATAAAAGCTTTATTAACACCTTAGGATGTTAAAACTTCAAAAATCCGACAACAGATTAGATAAGGGAATTTATATATAACGATTTTAATATTTTAAGCCATCCCTCTTATTGAAACCTTTCTAAAACTGGATATACAGCATTTTACAAAAAATATTAGCTGTATATTGCTTGTAGTTGTACAGTGAGCTAAGCAATAGTTACTAGACCAGACGGAATAAATACGCAAACTGACACTACTAACGAAACTAGAAAGTTTGGAGGAGCTCGAGACCTTTACAATTTTCGACTTGCTTAAATCAATCTGGGTAAAAACATGTGTCACAAAACAAAAAGAAAATATTTATTTTGAGCTGGATAAATTGTTAAAACTAATTGTTAAATTGTTAAGTCTAGACTAGCTTCGTTCCACATTTTTTTGTAACTCAGTTTAAATAAAGAACAAAATACACAGCTTTACAAATCACGTAACTAGAACACGAAGTCAACGATCAACGATCCTTCTACCAACGCTTAGTCGTGAAAATTTGTTTAATTTCAACGCTCAACATCAAAATAATCCGAGTCCGGAAATTTGCACGCCACCGGCTCCAGCTACCTATGAACGGAGTTTAAACAATGCTCTTCATGATAGCAACTTATTAAAACATCCCCGCTACATGACGTTAATTACTTAAGCCTAACCCGCCGCTGTTTGCACGGGTCCCGAATACCCACCGTTTAATAAAACCGTTGTTTGAGTTGCCAACCTATGCAGGTCAATCGTTTTAACAGGCAGCTTACAGGTTAAGTAATTACCGAGAGGATTTGTAACGAATGGGTATTTCAATGTTTCCGTGTGTACCTTTTGTGGTTTGCGGCGATTATTTCAGTTTCAACGAGTTTTGAATCTGCTCCACATACCGTATTTTTAATGAAGTATTTTTTATGTATGACATGCTAACACACTTTTTGGCATTGAATAAATATTTTAGATTTAAAATACGGCCGAAAACTAGGATACGTTTTAATAAATAGGATTTTTTTTGGACAAGGCTTTTATCCTTTTTTTTGAGTTGATTTATTTTGATATGTACAATTGTAGAAACTAAAAAATCTAATAAATAAAACATGTACTTAGCGTTACTCAAAATTTTAAAGCTAAAGGTAAGTAAGATAAAGGTTGAATTTTCTCAAAGATTAGTATAAACGGGTTTTCTCATTTTCAAAATTAACAGAATAATAATTATAACAATTAATAGTTCATTTACTATTTGCATTTAAAGATAAATCATCTTCAAAAGTTACCCCCAAATCAGTATTACCGTTATCCCAACGAAACATGGAGGCGAAATGTAATTTGAAATGAGTGCACTCACGTGTGTACGTTAACCCTTGTTATTTTAATCGATTCCTATCAAGTTTCGCGGCAACAATAGTAACGCGGCTCGTATTGTTTGGCGAGCGAACACCTGCGGGCTTCCAGTGCCCCCGCGCTGAGATAGGGTTACTAATAGTGGAAGTTGCGACCGCGATATTAGTTACGAACGTCGGAATACGGTGAACTGATTTTGGATATGCCTTAGGTTATACATTACAGTGTAATAATGATATAGGTTTATTAACTTTTGTTAACAAACCAAGTGGAATCTAAAAAAATTATATAGGAATTTATGGGCACAGTTACACTGAGACGACAGATTAACATTTAATAAAGAGACTTCCGTCTTAGACTCTATGTTTATGCAGAGTTTACCATTTCGTACAGGTTTTTAACTAATTCATGAACCCGGTTTTTAATTAGGGTTCCTGAGCCTGTCTGGATACCACCACCATACTTAATTGTCGCTCTAAGCACAATGTTTAAATAGATATAACATGATTCATCAAAAGGTCTAAGAACAGGCCTTAACAACATTTTAAAATCTGCTTTCCTCTGGGCGCCAATGTCAAGAGAATCCATATGTAAGCGTGTTCCTCAAGACCCGCATGCAGTAATTGGCCATAATAAGGCAGGCAGTCGAATGTCGCGTGCACAACACCCATCCAGTATGCAGTCTTATTTTCTTTAGAGCCTATTAATGAATTGCAAAATTTTGACAGTTTATCAAAAAGAAATAGGGTGTAAACTCATCCGTTTACACGTTTTACATGCTTTTAGAAATGTTCATGCATGCATGTTGCATGTGAATGCTGGTCACTCGCTCGAACATATGAGTCACTTTACCAAATTGCAACAAAGTTAATCCAATCATTTTACATATTTACATATTCAAGTTAAACTTTTACGTTCTTTTCGACTTGTTTATTTTCTTCTTATTCCTCTCAATTTTATGTAGATTCTTTTACAGTCAACGCCATCCCTCATTGGAATGTTCTTCCCCTGGATACCTGAAAATTTAACACTGCTGATGTGACAATCATCGGCTTCAAGAATCGCGCCAAACTCTATAATTTGTATAATATACATGAACATATTATGTTAGATTATACTTCTATTCATTGTTTATTTTAGTTACAAGCTGTACCCGGCATGCGTTGCAATGCCACGTAAATGTATTTTTTGTTGTTGTAGGAATCCTCACGGGCGTCCCCAAAACACCCTACCAAAGTTTCATTACAATCTGATGAATGGTTTCGGAATGCATAGAGGACAAACATACATAGTTATTACATTAATTTTTATTTATATAGATGTATCTATAGTTGAAGTATGTGTTTTATAAAATGTTATCTAAATGTTCATTTTATGCTACACTGAATTACAATCAAAGCATTTTCTCCTTCTCACATGGTTTCTTTTACCTAAAAGTTTAAGGATTTAAACGATGAGGTCGCCAATTGTGATCTACAAATACCTATTATGTAAAAATTTTAATGCTTTATGAGCAATAAGGTGTTTATAAATAAATCCATTGTTTGTGATATACACGATTAAGAAATACTTAGTGCTAAATAACTACTTGATATGGCTTTCATTTCTTTCATAAGTGAGTTGGTAAATTGATGTAAAGATGTTGTGTTTTCAGAAGATTCCACGCTACTATGAATGCTGTAAATTATTTGGAACGTCTTGCAAAATGAAATCAAATATTAAGATCCAATATATTCAAGACTTAAATCCTTTAATAATTAATGTTTCTTTATTGAATAACGTGTAACACTTGCTAAAAGAAAAGGCAATGTTATGTTTTCAATCGGTGTCATGTAAGCTGGAAATCAAAACATTAACAAATTGATACGTTTGCTATTAATTGGAGAAATCTCCTACAATCCTATTCAAAACAGTTCGTAATTGCCAGCAACAAAGCTCATTGACATTTTGGTGACATTCCGGTGAGTAATCCAATTGATGGATACAGTCGCAAACGCAATTCAGACTACATTTATAGCAAAATAAACGTTATCGCTTTACATTAAGGAAGGTTCGAGTCCGGCTAGATCAGAGGTCTCTGTACCGAGCTCGTTGAGGCAATTGAGAGACAGTTAAGGTGCTGCTCGCCAGGTGGCCGGTGAGTGAATCAACAATTTAGTTAATAGGACACATATGGTCTACTGAAATACATGGAGATGTTTTGTCTACTGAATAATATATTCATTGTGAATGTGTTTTAGATTTGGTTGGGATACTGATATGGTTTTATCTTAATCTCTTGAGCTAGTTACCATCATTTTACCTAAATCTGTCATTTTACAAAACATAATTGTGTTACGAAAATTAAAGCTAGCTTTCTGCTGTCGACGAACCCTCGTGTATCTGATTTCCAAAAGCATCGACTTTTTTACAAGCTATGGCGGTTCAAGTTTTGGTTCATAGAGATACCGCCTACTAAGAAAATATATTATTATTATAGTTACAAAATTTTATATACCCAGTGTTTCTATTTTGGATCGCAAAATAAGTAGTAGAACTATCTTCATATAGTTACAAAAAGTTAGTTCAAGTTTGTAAAAAATTACAAACAATTAAGTTTGCTACAGATTCATGTTGTCTCATTGGTTCGCTATTTCTGATTGTAGAGTGGAGTTATTCCTCTTAAAAATGGCGAAGGTCCCTTAGGCCTCAGTACTAAGTTAAGCTCTGATTATGCATTTCTTAAAGTGCTTATTATGTTGTTGATATTTTCCTACCTTATCTGCTGTAGACATATCCACGACGGCATCAACTCCACAACTTTGTTGTCCTTTATGACCCACATCTCTGCCAATTGAGTGTTCGTTTAGGTGGTCGACGCAGGTACGGGCGCGGAGTGTAGGTGCTGCAATTGATACAACTACGTTTAATTGAGCTGGTATTTTTATTGCTTGCTCGATTCTGACGGCAGTTAAATTAATAGATGTAAAAAAACCTTGTCATATCAACATCAAATATAAACAATTAACAACGCAAATCCATAGATATCCGATTCATAAAATGAGGAACGATGAGATTTCAAAGAAAATTTCAAGCAACAGAGACATTTCTGCACCAAAAAATGTCTATCAAAACTTATCAAAATATGTCCATAAATATTGTTTAGCACAATCATTGTTTTGTACATACTTAATTTTTTCCACGATACCTACACTATTTTCACCATTCAGATTGATCGAAATTCTGATACTTATCAAAGTATTTATTTCCTCAACCTGGTTGACGACTTCTTAGATAACAAATCGACATTGACATAAATTGAGAGACAGTAACTAAAGACATATGACTACTTTTCCTATACTTATTATAATAATATTAAGGTCGACTGTATCATTATTAAAAGCAAACCAATATACAGCACCATAGCTTTAAATCCTCGGTCATCTAACAAACCGTTTCAATATAACACCACTATCTGCATTCACTTTCTACATTTTAATCTCATTATACCCGGACACTGGCGTACCCATGTCATCTTTTTGATAAAGAACGCCACCTAAAAGGGTCCGCAAAATCCCCAAACTTAAAACTAGTTACCCTTTGTCGTTCGAGTTAAAACGTGTGAAATTAAATAAAAGCGCTCTGCAAAGGTGTCGCCCGCAGTGTAGTTGGTAGTTAGGCTGCCCGCATGTCACGATGAAACGTTATACTTCGTTAATTTCAGTTTTAATTGTAGGTAGAGGATTTATTAGGACGCGGGTGCTTTGAATGATGCAGGGGATACTCTGATTGAGCCGTGATCGTAGTTCATTGACTTGTGAGCTCCTCAAACTTTGTATTATATTACGTTCGATGGTATAGTAATTAAGTTGAATACAATCGCTCGCGATACTGGCAACTTAATTAAATGCAACTCGGTCCATTTATGAACTACAAACGTGTAATGATAGCGCATTATATTTTGGAAACATATAAGAATTTTTCAGTTAAGGAATTTTGAAAAATAATAAACACCAATCTTTCCATAAAAATATTTTTATTTGGATAATGATGATGCACTGCAAAATAAATAGAATTCTAATGAGATTACATTAAAATTTCTTAAATGCTAGAAAGACAGAAAGAAAAATATTTATTTCATATCACATCAAACATAAATTTCATCAAACATAAATATGTAAATAAGGTGATGATGTAACATAAAAAAGGGGTCCCACTCAGCATATATCAAGACACTGTACGTATCTTGACGCTGGTCTTCCGTAGAAACCTTTCCCTTAGGTAAACGCACACATCGACGTATCCATTATGCGCTGGTCGAGAATTGGTTTTAAAACTAATTAGGACACAATTTGGTATACACCATGATCGGACAAAAACATAGAATATATCTTATAAAAACACCCTAATATTTGAACCTATGGTCAGTTAGGTGGTTAAACAAGACAATTGACTCAGCGTAATATAAATTATAATCTAAGATGCAAGACGTGACAATTACGAGTACCAAACAAATTAACCGAATGTACATATGAACCGAATGTTATCACAAAGTATTTAAAGATTTCGGCATTAAGACGAAAATACTTGTTGATATCTTACTAAAACATAAAAGCTGGTTAGTTTCAAACACATCAGCTACGTTTAATGATTAGGAGAGTATGCAAAGCTCTGGTGTCGTCATTAATATTTTGCGAAAGCAATTATCGGTCGGCAGGGGTGCAAGGTAAGGTGTTGATGGATAGCGTCCAATTTGCATCGAAGTTCAGGGACAGGCCGGCATCGTTCATAACGCCGTAGACAAATACACACGGCTTACCGCGCTACCAACTCTCATTTATTGTTAAAAGGTAACAGGAGGTAACCGACGTCTGCTGTTACACCATCAGACTTTTATCCTCTTTAATCCTTCGCTATAAGGTTACTTTTACCATAGCCGCTTGTTGGATCCCAAGCGTATGGGGGACCTTTTTGCCGCTCATCTCAATTGCTCCGAAGGTAATTTTAATAGCACAAATTAATAATTTCCTTGCCGCCCGCATGAGCATTCGCCGATTGTTCGAACGATAGACGGCCCTTAGCCCTTTGTCTGGTAATTTGAACTCATTTTCGGTAGTATCGTGTGGAATTTTTAATTTGTATAGTGATGAGTGTTAATAATACTCGTAACTGGACGTTCGAGCATACTAAATGCATTTTGCTTGTTTAACGTGTAAATGATTGTATGATGACTGAACTGCGAAGGATGCAACAGCGTGTTTTTTATTTATTTGAATTATCGATTAGTTAATTTACATGTGTTTACTCTATGAAGAACGCCGATCCTGCAAATTATGAGTATATGTAAACTTCAACGTCAGCGTGTTCCACGCCGAACACAAAATGCGAAACTGCAGTTTTAGCAAATCTACATTTTAATTGTTTGGATTAATAATTGTCATTCTTAATTTAAATTTGAATTTAAGAAATGTATTGTAATCAATCTATATGATAGTGTTAAGGAATCTCAATGGAACGTTCAAAGATAATAATTTTAATTGGCATGTATTTTTGAAAATTGGAATGTTATTTCTATTGAATCAAAATCATAATGATTGCTTTATAAACACTTGACATTTATATACATGTGAGGGTATGATACAGTATAAGACTCACGTTTGTAATAATATATTAGACCTTAATTTATTGTATTGTAGACATAGTGCATTTGATTTGATTTATTTAAATATCGAAAAAGATGAATAGGTTAATCAGAATTAGTTATGTGTTACGTACAGTTTATAAATATCAATGAATGAATCTTATGAATGATAAATATGAATGTCATAAAAGTCACAAGATTCTGCAATTATTTTGCATTAAAATAAGCAAACTCATTGCATTATTAAGGAATGAGTATTGTAGAAATAATGTTGTATAAAAATAGCTCGCACGCTCTATATTAAGAGTCGCTTAAGAACCAAGTATGAAATAAGTGATTACGTATATCTTTTGCTAAAATAGTGCTGTAATGTTCTCTGCACCTATTCCATACTTATTAGCAATAAGGCCATCTGTGTTATGTTTTTCAGAATTTGAAAAACTTAACACAGATGGCTTTATTGATTTTTGGGTAATTGTTTATCTACGAGTACCTCACTGGTTTAGTGGCTGAGATTATGGATCTGATCCGAAGACCTCAGGTGTTGGGGGAATCAGTTTATTTGCTTGGTTTGATTGGTAGGGCTTCTAAGGCCACGTGACCAGCTATAAGACCTATCCCTAAAATTTTGTTTTTTTTTATTTTATCTTTTTAAGTTGCTAAAAGTATTTATTTGATAAGTTAGTTACAATATATTGTTGCAGCGGAATCGGCAAAACGACGCTAATGTCAGCACTGGCACAAAGAAGTCTGGGTGATTGCCAAAAAATATATTTTATTTCTATTCAACATGTCAATTACCAACAAATTAGTATTTGACCTTTGGTTCATTCGCTCATGGTGCTGCTGTAGATTACAGAATAGACAAAGAAGAATACGAAAAGGCATTTTCTTCTTTTAATCAATCAGTCAATCAGCCTATCGCAATCCACTGCTGGATATAGGCCTCTCCCAACCTGCGCCACAACACTTTGTCCTCCGCTTTCCGCATCTAGTCCATCCTTGTTACCTTCCTCAGATCATCGGTCCACCTAGCTGCAGGACGTCCTACACTACGTTTGCCGATTCGCGGTCTCCACTCTAGCACACGTCTGCTCTAACGGCCATCGGTCCTTGGACAGATGTGGCCACCCCACTGCCACTTTAGTTTGCTTATCTTGCGAGCTATGTCGGTGGTTCTTTTGCGGATAACCTCGTTTCGGATTTCATACTTCAAAGAAACTCCTAACATAGATCGCTCCATAGTTCGCTGAGCGACTTTGAACTTTTAGACTAGCACCATTGGGAGTGTCCACGTTTCGGCACCGTAAGTCATGACAGGACTCACTAATCATAGACCATATTCTAGCAAATAATTTTTTTTTATAAAAAATAAAACCGACTTCAAAAACACTAAAAACTTAAAAATAATATAAGAATAGGTACAGACAACATCACACTTCTATATTGAAGTCGGCGCCAAACGATGATCTCCTAGAAAGTGTTAAAATTTGTCACCGACTTCAATATAGAAGTGTGATGTTGTCTGTACCTATTCTTATATTTAGTGTTTTTGAAGTCGGTTTTATTTTTTGTAAAAAAAAAAAATATTTTTAACTTTTTAGTGAATGAAATCTTTTCAGTTAAATGAGGTAACAAACATAAAAAAAATACAGTCGAATTGATAACCTCCTCCTTTTTTGAAGTCGGTTAAAAACTAGGCATCTTTCTCGAAGTTGTGCCTACCCAATTGGATAATTTGTCCAAGATAGACATACTCATGCACAACTTCGAGTACCGAACCGTCAATGCAAATCGGTCCCGGCACAATATGTTCATTGAACATGACCTTGGTTTTATCTAAGTTCATGCCGACGCCTACTCGCCTCGAGGCTTCATTTAGGTCATGCAGTATTCCGCTAAGCTGTTCCGGCGACTCTGCGATGATAACGATGTAATCGGCAAATCGAAGGTGCAAGATGTATTTCACCGTTTACGTTGATCCACCGTCCTAACCAGTCCAGTATCTTGAAGACATACTCGAGCGCATTTGTGAAGAGCTTGGGCGATATGACATCACCCTGTCGCACTCCACGACGCAACTCTATCGGATTTGTCTTTGTGTCCTGGGTCTGGACGGCCATTGTAGCGGTGTCATACAGACATCTCAGCTTCTCGACATATCGCCAATAGATTCGACATCGCTGCAGGCTGTCCAAAACCGCCCAGTTTTCGATGGAGTCGAAGGCTTTCTCGTAGTCCACAAATGCCATACACAGCGGCCGGTTGTACTCCTGTGTTTTCTGCACAATCTGCCGAACAGTATGGATGTGGTCTACGGTGCTGTAGCCTTTTCGAAACCCAGCTTGTTCTGGGGCTGGAACTCGTCGAGTCTCCTAGCGAGGCGATTCGTGACAACCCTCGAGAACAGCTTGTATACATGACTCAGGAGTGAGATGGGTCTGTAGTTCTTCAGCAGGGTTTTATTACCTTTTTTGAAGAACAGAACCACCGCACTCCTGCTCTATACCTGCGGTGTTAAACCTTGCTGTATGATGTTCTTTTAATAGTTAGTATTATTAGCTTAAGTTAGTATTTAATTCCGAGTGTGGGGTGTAAGTCCACACTTGATACTATGATATGTTGGGTTTGATGATAAGATGCTAAGTATGCTATGCTGCCCCCGTAGCACGTCCACCAAAACACGATATGATAAAGCGATTTATCGCGGCGAACTGTCAAAATACGACGAAACCCTATTGTATTTTGACAGTTCACCGCGATAAACCGCTTTATCATATCGTGTTTTGGTGGACGTGCTAGGGGGGCTGGGGTCGGATGATGGAATGCTTGAAAGAAATCGACCAGTTTGAGTGACGTCTAATTACATGCTGCTTTATTTCATACTAGCTTTCCGCTCGCAGCTTTGCCCGCGTTATTTTTGTTTTCTCGTGAGAGTTTTATATTTTCCCGTAAGAAAAATAATTTTATAGGCTATTTTTATCAGGGATAACGTAGGATTCTCAATGTGAAAGAATTTTTCAAATCAGTCCAGTACCTTCGGAGCCTATTCAATACAAACAAATAAACAATCAAATCTTTCTTCTTTATAATATTACTTGCTTGCTTGTTTCAATAGCGGCGTGCGGCGTATGCAAAAGCTCAGTTAGCATTATTAATGTTTAACACATACCTATGTCTACTAAGTATAATGATGCTGTACGATGCTCGTAAACCTATTATGGGAGTTGAATCAAAGCTAAAAAAAAAATTCTAACTTTCTTAAGTTAAAGTCTAGTTTTTTTTTTACTGTCACGTAGCTAGTTCTCTCTTAGTGGAGAATGCAGATGTGTCTCGCTTCTATCACTGGACCTGTTGACTAAGATATAACACCTATACATGAAAACTCTGGGACAAGCTTCTCATTAACGAAACACTATTAATCTTGAATTTGAGCAACTCATATCAAATAGGTTATGAGTTTGTAGGATGGCTTATTGAAGAACTCAACAAGTCATGAGAATCCAAATTCAAAAATGAATTGACTTTGCGAAAAAACTACAATAATAATATCAAAAGAGTTCGCAGTCCTTTCGTGGGATTAGCGTACACCTAGGGTGCGCACGCGGTGCGCGAACGGGGGACAAAACAATGGAGAGTCGCGTGGCTGGGGGCGGGGGATGGGGGACGGGGACACGTAATGCAATATTTGTTCGGTGACACACGGCGCGGGTGACACGCGTTCTTTTGTGCACCTATACTGGCAGGGGTGTGTAACAGTTTTTTTAAATATATAAAAAAAGTTTTCATAACTTTAGTTACTGATCGTTTTATTAAATTATTTTTTGCTTAATAGATGACAACTTATTTGTAACAAAAAAGACAATAAAGAACTCACCGATTTGAATATGAAAATATACGGTTAATAACTTTATAAGTAACTGATTTCTTCATAGCTTAAAATTTATTAAGAATTCAACTTAAAAATTAATACATTTTTATAACATCATTTTAGCCAAAAGACGCCTACTGTTGGGCATAGGTCTCCCTCAAATTTAATTACGCTAATCTATATCTTATCTTCAATGCACAATTAATATTGTATTGAGGCTTTTATCGTCGGTTTTGGTGCGTACTTGATCACTTAAAATAATTACACTATTAATCTTAAATTTAAAGTAGTATATTCAAATCGCAATTGAATAATTGTGTATTTGTGACATTTGCATTTTCTTAAAAAATACTAAACAAATTTTAAAAAATCAATACCACAGAAATTTTACTTAGCGTAGAATCCGACGATTATTCGGTTTAGGGCAGATTCTGGATACGGCAGCGAACCTGCGACTTCAACATTCGAATGTCTGCAATTTACTATTTAACTCTTATATAATATCAACATATCAACATTTTATACAACTACCGCCGTGGGTAGCGAACCACTGTCGTGCTAATCCCGGTGCATGGGGTGCGACGATAAAAAGATAATGCGCCGGTCGCGTGCGCATCGGGAAACGCTCTAATGACCCACCTATGCGCGGCTTATCGCGCCTGCGCAGAATAACAAACGAGCTTAATTGTAATACCTTCGAAGGGAGAGTAGGTACATGTTTTTATTGCGACGCGTGCTGCAGCCAATGTCGCGAGAGTAATCGCTATAGAAGAGATTTGTGTGATTTATTTTATCCGCTGGCATAAAAAAGAGTTTCGGCTTTCCACGTTCACACTATTTACTTTTATACGTTGCTGGTTTTGTTTCTTGATTTATCAAGGAACGTCCTGTCACCTATATCCGACTTGGCGGCCCTACTTTTATATAGTGGTGTGCCGTGTGTGTGTTTATGTCGTTTTTGTAAAGCAAAGAAACTGAAAAAAAAGAAATTAATCGATATTGCCTCAATGACCGTCTTGATGCTTTTAAAAAAAATTGCCACGACTATTTAATTTTTTACTTACCTATTAGAAACTTGCAACGAAACGCCTGTGTACGTTTTTTAACACTTTGTGACGTAGCGAACCCTCACTATTTAACTTTTAATTACTTTATCTCAGTTGATTTTTTATTATTTCGAGAAACTAATGGAAAATTAGATTGTTCCTTTCCATACCATGTGAAAAATAAAAAAGATACTATAATTTTGATGTAAGTTTAAGATAAAATAGAACATAACACTATGGTGTACGCCAGTAGAGGTGTGTAACAGCTATTTTATGTATTTCAGCAATCAAACGAAGCGATTGAACTTTGTATAAAAATAGTTATCAATGATATCAAAAATGTTCAAGAACAATGTTGATACGCCCACTGTTGGACATAGGCCTCCCCCAATGATCTCCACACCGATCGGTCCTGCGCCTCCCGCATCCAGCGGCTTCCCACGACCTTCACCATATCGTCGGTCCACCTTGTGGGGGGCCTACCATCATGTTCCTGTCCAGACACAATATGCGTTTGGTCACAATTGGATTGGCATGACTTCCTTCGACTGTCTGCAGCCTGGAGTCGAGAGCCAGTGGTCTTGTGCTTGTGTGCGGGTAAAGTCTTGCAGCCATCCGCGAATCTGGCTGAAGGGAATTGGTATGATGGACTCGGGTCCGAAAACCGTTATGTCGGATCCCATCCTAGCCAGCTCGTCGGCCGCGTCATTACCCAGTGAGCCGCTGTGTCCTTTTATCTATTGTAGTGTCACTGTGTTCCGGTTGGAGGTCGCAATTCGTTCTAACACGTTGTGCCATTCCAATACAAGTTCCGAAGTTCTTTTTGGTAAAGAGGACTAGCTCTGTTTTTGTTGGGTTGACTGTTAGTTTGTGCTCCTTGCACCAGTCCTCTACTATTTTCAAGGCTTGGCGCATGAGGTTGCACAGTGTGTTTTCGTGAGTACCATTTATTATAATAGTTATGTCGTTGGCATAGCCTACGGTGAAGTAGCCTTTGTCGTTTAGACGGTTTAAAAGACTGTTCACAACGAGGTTCCACAACAGAGGCGAGAGGACGCCTCCTTGTGGGCATCGTTTCGCCACGACGGCTCTCGTGGTGTCATTCACCGTGACTTGTATGACCCTTTGTCTGAACATATTAGTGATTCAACCGCACAAGTTTGGGGCCACACCATGTCTTTTAAGGGCTATGTCGATGCTGTGAAACATTGTTTTATCGAAGGTACACTCGATATCGATGAAGGCAGCCAGTGCAGAGCCTTTGTGTTCTATGGCGCGTGCAAAAGTAAGCCTATATTTGCGCGCAAAAGTAAGCCTATATTTTTGACTGCTTTAGAAGTAGCCTGTAGACATGAAAAGTTTTTATACTAGTGTAACACCAATGAAGATGAAGTAATTGGTCTTTATTATATGCAATATGACATTATTAATAAAATTTAATTCATGCCAGCTCAAATGAAAGACACACTGAAACTTTAAAGACTTGGGTCCGAGCCACAGATACTAGCGACCAGCAAAGAAATAATCGACGCAACGAGCGATATGTTAAATATCACTTTGAAAATTACTAGTTGCATGAGTAGTTTCATAAGTACACATCAATATGCATAGCAATATTACAGCTCTTAGATGGCAACTGAAGGTAATGAATCTCCCTATTCACTGAGCTGTGGCAGCCTGGTACACTTTAGTACAATTGGGATGATGACTCAATTCTAATTTTCACGTCTCGTCATAAAATATTAAAATACCGTAGAAAAATATGCAATCATGTCAAATTAGAATTAAAATCGGCTTAGAAATACGTGAGATACAAGCATTTTAAACTGTTAATTTCGAAACCGATTAGACAGAGAGATCTGACAACAACCTTGACGTTATTGTTTAGTACGGTCATATAAACTCCATGTAAATTGCCGTTTTGCTAGAAAGAGATGGAGAAAGTTTTTAATACTTTGTCTTGGTTGTTTATATAGTTATATGAAAACCGTTTTTTTTTCTTTCTATTTATTATATGAATGGGCTTCTATTAAAGCAATATTTTTTTTTCATTCATCTAGCCTATTGTTTCTCGGAGTCGTCGCGTTGCCAATACATGTCATCAGGGCACTACGGCGAAGCAAGAAGTGACAGTCATAGTTCTCTTTCTTCATAACAAAGCCTGCTTAAGGTGACATCTACATAAGCACGATTTACGTCACATAGCCATATTGTGTGTATACACAAAAAATAGTGACGTCACATTATGCAAATTGAAATTAGTGGACGTCACCGTAAGGATCGGGGCACTGTTCGCAACGGCCCGATGCGACACGGTTCCATAACCGGTTCCATTGTTCTCAGCTATAAATCACACGAATGTGTCGCGCGCCTAAAAATCATTGAGACAGTAATTTATAGTGGGCGGTCGCAGTAAATTGATAGTGCGCAGTAAGTTAGGTGCTGATGAGTTACTTAATGTACGATTCGAAAATGGACGAGTATGCAACGTATACTATATTAAAAGTTCTTTGTTTAAATATCCAGATATATTTGTAAGTGCGGTCGGACAAAAAGATGGTTCACCCTGAAGCTATGTCATAAAACAACAACGTTAAGCGTTCCTGTGCACTTGCGGTTGGTCGCTAGGCGGTTCATTCGAGCGGCCAGCCACCGCACGAGATTGAGATATCGAATTCCTCCTCGTTTAAGGAGGTATTCGTGCCAGGCAATGGTAAATATGTAGGTTTTAGTGAATGACAGTTACTAAGGTAACTTTTGCTATAACTATCTTGTTTATAAGCGAAATTTTATTTAGGTATATAACTTTCATAGTAAGTTCGAATATATGGCTGAAATGTACAGTATAGCCCCCATAGCTGTCTACAACATATTTTCACATCTAATTTTCGACTATGTAGAAAGGTCTTTTTTAGTTAACATAATTACTAAGTTTTCATTCTACAGCGACGATATGAAGCTACCATTTCCCCATTACACCAAGATGTGAAATCAATGGTTTATGCGAAGCTGAGGTACTGGTGGCCGCAACTACTGACGTGCATATAGTTCACTGGGTAAAAGTGAGGTGAGGGCAGTTTTTGCCGTGGCATTGTTAAGGGTCCTCTGAGCCCCGCGACCCGCGCTGCGCCGGCATCACGCGGCTGGTTTTTAGTCAAACGTCACTTTGATTCAATTAAATCTTGTTCCCATTAATATTTGTTGGCTTCACTTTTTATTCGACGTGTTTTGTTCAATACATTTTATGTCGTATGGTTACTTTTTTATCCTAACTTTACTCTATCATACCACCAGCGTGTGTGTTTTATGGAATAATGATTACAAAATTCAAATAACGGTGTGATGCTGAAGTGGATTTTTTGTGCAGCAAACGATATGTTTTAAGCAAAGGACTTAATTAATTTAGGATTTACCAGTTAGAATCTGCTATTCAGCAGCGCGACAGCAGCGCTTGCAGTGCTGTGTGCTGGTTTAAAGCATAAGAATCGAAGAAGCAGTGAAGTAACTGGGTACCGTGACTTGTCATCTTATGTCACATGTTGGCAACGTGCATTGGAACGTCTTTGTAGGAGTTGTCAATTAGCAAATCTTACAGGAACCATGACTATAGCCACTTATCATCAGGTGAGCTAGCTACTTAATCGACAAAATTGAGCTTTGTTAAAAATTTCACCTAGGGCAAATATAATGTAAGTACCTTTTGATTAAATATGATAAAATTATTTTTAGGTTGTAATATTGTTTTTTTTATTCAGTTAGGTATACATAATTACTTTATATTTTAATCGCGTTGTTAAAATAATTTCTTTTTTCGAAACCAAAGTACACTGAACGGACACACTAAAGTTGTTGACGGATAGTTTACCTGGGGCAAATAGTCCACCTCGGTAAGTCCAGAATGAGGTTAATGGCCTCCATAGAAATGGTAATACTATATAAAAAAATCGACATAATATATGTTATTTAAGTCTTGTCCATGTTCATTATGTTCATTTATTCTAGTCTAGTATTTATATAGTTCATAAAGTCGCAAATATAAACTCCGTCAGTCTTATGATTAAAAAAATTATTCCTTGGATCATACTTTGTTTAGTAACTCCGTGTTTTGTTTTATTTTGACACATGACAGCCGACATGTGCGGAAACAAGACATAACACAGAGTAACTAATCTGAGGATGAGTTTGCTTCAATCTCAAGCAATTATCAAGCAATCTTCTCTTCATCTTCTTTTCATCTTCCCTTCTCTTCATCTTCATCTTGTCTTCATCTTTATCTTCTTTTCATCTGAAGATTTATTAATTGGATGTTGATAAGTGAATGCAATTAACAGTGAGGAAAGCCAGTGGCATAGCAAAAAAAAGTTCAAATTTCGCTGGGTTGGGAGAGTCCTCGGTGACGTAATGGTTATGACGTCGACTCGGTATGTTGAAAACGCAGTTTCGTATCCTGCCCGAGATGATTTTTTTTGCATTTTGAAGCTGTTATGTCACAAATATAAGAAATTACCATATTATCCTGAGGTGGTCAAACATTTGAACCGAATTTTGTAGTGTTTTCGATATTCGTCAAATAAGCAGCTTTAGAACACAATAAACATTATATTTTCTCGAGCGCACATTATGTTGCATTTCACGAAGCAATCCAAAAAGGGCTGTAGTCGCGATATTTATATCATTTAAACATCCTTTTCTCGCTGTTTTTCACAATCACGTATCACGCTGGCAGGTTAGGGCGACAATCTAATAAACTGTCCCGCGCCCCGCTGAGACTGTCCGATTATGTGCTCGAAATCTTGTTACCCTACTGATTAATATTACGGCTGTTCATGATGCCGCCACAGTCAAGGCAAAACAGTATGAAGTAGTGCTAGGTAAAAGTTGTTTGGTTGCGTATTCGTCAAAAGTCATCATCATCATCTTATCAATAATACGCTTTATCCTGGACAAAGGCTTCCCCTAAGAAGGGAGATATCCGCTATCAACCAACACACTTCTAGTCCGAATTGCTGTCGGGTATAAGAGTTGCTCGCCCATTACAGTGCGAGCAGTTTGGCTTGGATTGTGCCAGATTAATCTGGTAACCCCTGCCTAGGTGAACACCCAGCTTGTTCATACTGCTGGGTTTGTCTCGGGGATCGTTCAGTGGATTGACGTTTCTGATCGGGTTAAGTTTCAGAGGGAGATATAGCCTTCCGGTTATACCTATCTCTGAAACATTAGCAGAGTTCCTTGGTATAGTAATATTCTATCGTTATACATATACTACCTTTCCGCTCGCGGTATGCCCGCGTTATTATTGTTTTCCCGTAGGAAAAATAATTTTGTAGCCTATTATATAGAATACTGTTATTTAGGAGCTCGGATAATAAATTTCATAGAAATTGAAGCAGATTTTAAATACTTTCCATAGAAACTTTCATCCCTTATTTTGCACTCTAAGGGGGTGAATTCCAATAAACCATGAAACACGTGTTCAATTAAATGTTTTTAAGAGTATGAATCTCGAGTTTCATCAAAATCGTTGCTGATTTATTGCATTTTTGATAAAAATAGCCTAAAGAGATGTTATATTTTTAAAACATAATATTTTTAATCACGGAAACTAGTATGCATGAATCGAAAAAATTCGACCTGTCACGGGAACCCTCTTGTCTTGATTAAACTATAGCATTTAGTGATTAAAAAGTATTTTAATAAGGTCAAATCGAAGTCTAAATTCAAACAGGCATACAATAACTGCTTAATTTCTAGCTACCAACATAACAACACAAACAAACCGGTATTTTATATATTTTATTTTATACTGCATATGATTACACTGTGGAGCACTTACTAGCGTTTTGTGAAATTGGAATGTGTAATGAGTTTTGCGGACGGTGCGCGTCCGGCCTGGGCTGATAACCTGACAAATATAAAAATTCCAAAGCAACATACACTTTGAACCATTTTACGGTTCCGTATCTCAAAAAGGAAAAAATGGAACCCTTATTGGGTCGCACTTCGTTGTTCGTTTGTCCTTCCGTCTGTCGAAACCCTTTTTCTCGAAATTTATATCAAATAGGTACTCGTGTCTACTGTCTCTATCGGCCGCAAAAAAAATCAAAATTTTTCCATTTTTATTAATCAAAAGACATGACAAGACATGACTGTTTTTGTCGCATATTTTGCGTTTTCACAAGAGAATCAAAATCTATAGGGTGCTTCCCACTGATCTAGAATCATGAAATTTAGCGAGAAGCAATGGCTTACAGCACATGAAAAATATCTGAAAACCGTAAATATGTAATAGTTAGGACCGTATATACTTAAATAAGTTTGTACGGAACCCTCAGTGCGCGAGACTAACTCGTACTTGGTCAATGTATAAATAAATAAATACGTAAAATCTAACATTCATCATTATATACTTACCCGGGCTCTACATAAGGCACTTATCACACGTGTTAATAAATATGTAACTCAACTCTATCAACGTCTCTCTATTATTTATATCAAAAGACCAGTAACAAATTTTAATACAAAAATCAATTGCCAAGCTAGTTGAAGTGACATTAACCGATGTATTTTACTACATGCGCTCAAATAACAGTACTCATTATAGTACTCTACACGATGTTTTAAAGCTACAAGATGTTCTAGAAATCGTAAGTCGCGTCAGAAACGGTGCCAATGTAGAGAGACACATAAAAATGGAAAAATACGTCGGCCATTACACAGTCATGCGTCCGTACGAGGCTTGTAACGTCATAGAGCCGATTTAACGAGTGCTTACAATGTAGACAAATTGTTCCGGGCCGACTGCACGCGGTTCTATTTACCGAATATGCCTAAACTACTCATTTGAATAACAGCAGTGGTGTTGTACGTTTGTGGATATCGATACATTTCTTTATTAAAGAATTTCAAAAGCTCCAAGTAGGATAGCGGTACGAAGTCATTGTCCTGTACCAATGTGTTTTTTTGTTTTTCGAACTTCATGTACATGTGTACATGTACATTTGTCCGACGCTCCTACGGTGAAGGAAAACATCATGAGCCAACCTGCATACACCTGCAAAGAAATGCAAAGGTGTATGTGAAGTCGACCAATCCGCACTGGGCCAGCATGGTCTTAGGGTATGCACGAGCCACTGGGACTGGGACATTGAAAACTAATGATCACGAAATATTTTACTCCATAAGTTAAATTTATTTCATTGTAAAAAACAGAACAACAATTTACCAGTGTGCCCAGTACGAGTTTTACCGAGTTTTACCGAGTTTTATCCGATCACACGCATCAAACGCGTAAACGCGTATTTGTATGGGATTGAGGTAGCGCCATAAATAGCTATTCCATAGTATAGGTGTATTAGAATCTGATGGCAAATGTAGAGCTGAAATGAAACCTCTATTGCTACTCTACAAATGATTAGTGATCTGATGTAGTTAGAAACATTAAAGAAAAATCAGCTTCTGGTACACCTATACTATGGAATAAGGTAGTGCCATCTAGTAGTAAAATACAAGTACAATGTGCTTGTTTGTGTATGTGTGTGTTTAATTGTGAGAGACAATGATGTGTGAAGTTGTGTGTGTATCTGCGCTCATGTAAGTTTGACATGTAAATGTATGTTGAATTTCTTTTTTTGTCAGCAGGTAAAGGGTTTGATCAGTTGACCACCATATTACATATATTACATTCATTTGCTACTTCATAATTATTCTCTGTATAGTTTTCATCGATACCTTCTTCAACACCACTAAGCGGGCAAAGGAGTGCGTCACTGGCAGACGGGCGGCCGGTTTGCATAAAATCGTCATTTGTCAGCAGTAATGCGTCCGCAGCAGGTCTCGCGGCTGACGCTATGACGGAACGACACGTGGGTCGCAATATTCGCTCCCACCCCCCCAAGCCCAGCATTGGTCTTTTTAATAAGACATTTGTGTGCTTCTCTGAGATATTGATGCCTTTCTAGTCTAGTGTTTAGTCATTCTTTCCAATCAGCCGCATTCACGGTAAGCGGTTGAGACCACCTATTTCTGATCGGTACCTGCATGAACCACTTTCATTTTAGTATAGTAATCGAATTTGCTTACTATAAGATTAAATACACTATCGGAAGACTATCGATAGTTCTCTTACTCTAAAACATTCGGTGGGAGATATTGCGATAGCTAGCTGTCGAATAAAACGATACGACATGCCTAAAATGAGTTCGTGCTGACGATTCTCATACTTTAGCTCTCGTCTATACTTACTAATATTATAAAGCTGAAGAGTATGTTTGATTGTTTGTTTGTTTGAACGCGCTAATCTCAGGAACTACTGATTTAAAGTGAAAAAATATTTTTGTGTTGGATAGTCCATTTATCGAGGAAGGCTTTAGGCTATATAAAATCACGCTGCAATTAATAGGAGCTGAGCAGCAATGAAAAATGTTGCAAAAACGGGAAAAAATTAATATGGAGACACGTATTTCGCGGACACAGCTAGTTAACTGTATATACCATTACCATTACGAAACCATTTAGTTCGTTAAACGATCGTAGCGGCGCTGCTATAGTTTTCATACAAATAATATGATTACAATAACCATAACTATAGTGGTTGGGGCAGTGGAGGTTTGGATTTCCCATGGCGCTAGAATTTTTTTGTCTGGTTTACTTGTCGGCTACTAGCCCACCTGACTAGCTACCACCATCTCATCAAAGCTTCATCATAACAGCTCATATACGTCCCCCACCGAGGGGTTCGAGCCTACCCTATGTTTAGTCAACCACGCTGGCCCAGTGCGGATTGGTCGACTTCACATACATCATTGAATTTATTCGCAGATGTATGTGTCCTTCACCGTAGGAGCGTCAGACAAATGTACATATGAAATTCGAAACGAAAAACACATTGGTACATGGCAGGTCTCGAACCCCGACCCCCCGATTGGAAGGCAAGTGCCGAGTCCACAGCGCCACCGACGCTCTTAAATCTCGCATCAAAGCTTACTGCTATAATAACAGTGTCAATGATATTCTTGTGTTGCGACATGAAGTAGTATCGCCATGGCCAGTTCCTCAGTTGATGAGAAGGCTGGCCTTCTGAAGCTCGTTACCACCTTTGGCCTTATCGCCACTTACCGTCAGGTGAGGTGAAGGAAGGTAAAGAGCAGTAAGTAAACAAAAAAAAAACAAAATAAAACAATGTCCTAGGTCCGATTAGGGTTAGTGCTAATATTTGCATGATCAACATTAAATTTGTTATCAGGTTATGGAGGTGTATATATTTACTGTATATGTATAGTTGTTTGTAATCATCCGTTATTCACTACCCATAGTAACCATAACATATTTATTCATTGTGTTTGTAAGGTTTCTATCTTTGTTTTTCCATATTAACTTTGAACCCCTGTTTCATACCCTCAAGGGGTAAATTTTGTAAAACCTTTTCTTAGCGACGGAGTACGTCCTAATAACTCTCTACGTGCCAAATTCCAGCGCAGTTAATGAGGTGTGACTGTACTATAATGTTATAATTTCATTCAATTATACAACAAAGTTCAAAAATCAATATCAAGCACAGTATTTGACAGCTCAACTTCACCAATTTGTGAAGTTGAATGCTGTTAAAAATACTTTACTGCTGTCATCGATTTTGTTTGCATATTTACATAATTTTAAAGGCAACAAGGAAGCTCTAGGTCTTGTAAGTGACAAAAGGACCGAAAATGAAGTGTGCTTCACCCGGACTCCTCAACAGCTGATGAACTGGTTGTCTTACCTATAATTGTCGGAACACTAAAATGTTATTAACCTTGTTATTAGGGTGACAAACTTCGGTAAGATAGTGATAGCTAACCATGCAGCCATCAACCAAACCAATTCCTAAGGATTCCTGAGGAATCAAACCCTGGACATTAAAATCAATAACAGGTGATCTTAAACACTACACCACGGAGATGGTTTAAAAGGAGGCAAATTAAAGGGAAAGGAATGAAATATGAGAATGGGTAGATTTTATTGACGATTTCATTATTATGTAACAAAACCATCAAATAAACTTAGAGGTGTTTGTTTGAATTGAATCGATGAAGTTGAAAAGCTTAATTCGTTAACTTAGTACGATTTCGTAAGACGCAAATTCATCTCGACAATCCATTACACGTTATAAAGGCGCGACTTTGAAGAGACCTCCACATAAACACTTCAATAAACGCACATTAAAAGATATGTCTCCAATTTAACTAGAATTTATCGTCACCATAACGCGTAAACTACTGAATATGTCAGTCTGCGATGGGGACGTTACTGTATGAAGGTTACATTGCCTCATTTCAATGTATATTGTGATATTGAAATCTATTCAAAACTGCAATGTATTATGATTACGAGGAAAAGTCTTCGTAAACAGGTCGGTGTGTCGGTAGAGGGGAGTTAGGTTTAGGTGCTGCCTCCCCTGAGAGTGCTTGCACCATAAACTTTTAGAAATGCGCAGTTTATACTTCATAAAATTTATATGCACTTTTATTCCGACAATAAAGTTCGATTTGACTATTTTGTAGTGTGGATGTGAGGGGAAAGTGAGAAACTGCTATTATTATTATTACAATCTATATAATCTCTAATTGTTTAAGTATTGGCTGTTTGTATCTATATTTAGCAAAGACTGGTGAGTGACTGAGATATCAACGTAGAGCTGAAATTCGGTACAGGGGTTCATTGTTATATGTAGGATAATTATGTTCATTGTAAGGATATTTCAAAATTTCCACAAGAAGCTGAGAAATCCCGGTCCAAAAATAAGGTAACAAAGTAGTGAGATTAATTAAAGTAAAACGTTGTTCGCGGGCACAGCTAGTGTTTTATTAATACCAGCTATAATTACTAACTTTTAAAGTTAACTGGATAAAAATTATGAAGAACTTACAAAATCATTCAAAAATATAAAAATTGGACAAATAAATATTATACCGCAAATTCTACCCGAAACGTAAGTCGGGGATGTACTCGTACATAAGCAGACTCCGCCAAATTTTTAAAGTCCCACGTAGCGACTAAAAACCGCAAATTTCAACACAAACAAAACACAATTAGAACATTTAAAATTATATTCTGCATCTTTTATTATTTCATTGCTGACAACTACAACTAACGTCAATTCAACGACAATGCTTACGTGTTGATTTACAGCGGCCCTAGAAATTCTCCAGACCCTTCATCAAACACATTTTAAGTTCAATAAAGTGACAATATTCATAATTCCTTATGATGTAAGTAACAAAACAGGCACTTCAGGGTTTACGATTTTGTTTTGTACCTCGCCAACCACAAAAACGTGTTTACGATCCACTGAAAATTTTATTAATCACTCAATTGATATTAAGTTTTTATTAACACTGTGATGGCTCGTAAATTGTCATTGTAATTCGCTCTCCTTGGGCCTGTTTTAGAGGCACTCAAGAAGGTGACAGATATATCTCATTAGTGTAATTTGCGTTTTATAGATCGTCATCAGACATTTTGGTATGTTTCATTGGCGTATCTAGAGTTTCTTTACAGGGGGGGGGGGGGGGGCATTATTTTGTGTGAAGTTATTAGTATTTTGGCGTCCATCATCCCACTCTATATACGCCTATGGTGTGTTTAATGTGATTGGGTATATTTTCATTGTTTTTTTTATTGCTACTAAGTTGGTATACTAGCAAACTGCCCACCTGATGGTAAGTGGTAACAGTCACCTATAATAATTGACATTAGCACTGTTTTCAAGTTGTTGCTTGCTCTGGTACATAAATAAAATGTATCTTAGCATCATCACATTCATGGTCCATTTGTTCAATGTAGAGGTAATGAAATCGAGAAATACCTTGCAAACTAAATGACACGTTCAAAATGTACCTTAAATCGCAGATAAAGGTTTCTAATACACTTACCCTGGTATTCATTCACTAACAACATTTCGCAAACATCCCTCCGCGAAAGGGCTTCGAATTCTCGAATTAAGGATTTCCAAAAGATAGATTTGTCTTCTCGATTTGATTCGCGACTGCTCACAGCTCGGCCGTGTTTATGTTAATTTAATATTTTGAGGGGTACAGAGGTTGTGATGTTGTAGACTTTGAAGGGTGAACACTCAGTGGGTTAACGATTCGACACGATTCGGAAAATGTATACGCTTAACAACAGCGGAGCAAGAAAAGACCCCTGTGTGACTCCACTGCTCACTCGTAATGGAAGATACTATGTAATTCAATTTGTAGAAAGCAGCCTTCATTTACATTCATTATTTTGTTTGCGATGAGCCGTATATAATTTGTTAGGACTACTTTTAGAGATTGAATTTTTTTGGAGAAGGTAAGAAGTTAGGTGGAATGGTAATTTAATGAGATGAGATGGTAATCAACTATCGTATATACTCAAACTAATCATAACGTATTTATTCTTTCGACAACCATTTCATTTATTTAAATCTAATTACGAATTTATGAATCGATCTAAAATAATCATAAATCTATATTTAAATGCACCACCAACGTCGAAAGGGTCATTTATATAATTAAATCTCACCAAAATAAATGCGCTTGGAGGGATAATCTTATTGATATTGATCACGAAAATTCACATGTCAATTTTGTCGTGTAAGAACATTAATTAAGTAGACGGCACTCTGATCTTAATTTCACTTAGTTGTCTAATTATACTTAAAACTACAACAAAAGGTTCATTATTCAATCTGTAGTCATTATCATTATTATTATTATCATTCTTACCGTTATTGTTATACTGAAAAGATATGATACAACTATGTTTAGCTAAGTTATATAATATAAGTAGATGTGTACGAGAACTATGTTTCGCCATATATGTTTATTATGGCACACCCTTATCACTTAGGGTATACCCCTAAGTGATAAGGGTGTACGTGTAAAAAATAGTTTACGACCTATTCTCAGACCTAGGTACCGAATATTAAAAAAAAATAATAAAACGATCAAACTGTTTCGGAACAGTTCTGTTACAAACACTATGAGACGAGAATTGTATATATTAAGATAAGACAAAAAAGCCATTTAGGTCCAATGCTTTGGACAAAAATCTATTAATACACTTACATATTAAGTGAAATTCTTGAAATATCAAAAACACTGTTTAAACAATATCTCGAGCTATTTTTGAAGGACTTGTCAGCTTAACAATATTAAGTAGATTTTCGATAAACAATTCAATGGCAAGTTTGAGCCATTGTCACAAAGTCAACCGTCACAGTGTGCGGTAAAAATCATATTTACCGGTGCGCCCCTCGGTCCGGTGAGGGTGCACGGCTGCACTGATTGTGCACGCATCATTGCTTGGCACGGGAATCGATCCTGCGCCCTTATTTAGGGGCTGCTGATGGCGATCTCAGCTGAATCTGTCATTTAAGTTATCATAACTTTACATACATTCTATCATGTTAGACATCTGCTTCATTCTTGCGTTTTATATTTGAAGATTCCGATTTTAATGATAATGGTGATCAAATTATCATATAGACTCCTATTATAGTTGTTTTCAATGTAAATTATGATATTCTCAAAGTTAATTAAGGCAATTTATTCTGCTATCAAATAAGTGCACTGAATCATGATCCTTGCGCTAAAATAACTATTTAAGTCATATTGTTATAAAATATGTATAAGAGTGGGTTATTTTTTATTTAATATACAAAACAGAAAATACATAATGTATCTTTGAACGGAAAAGATATGTAAATAAATAACACAAGAAAAAAAATCACCTCGTGGTTTCGAGTTTGTTTCTTTAAAATTTCTAATTCTAACGAGGATGTATTGAAAGCCCGAGTGAAATTTTAACTACATTTATCACTTTTTAGGTTACATACTTTGTTAAGCCTTTATTCGCTGTAAATAACTCGATACATGGTAATTAACAACAATACAATGACGTAAACGAATAATTACATTTCATTTTCAACAATACATAATTAATAGGACCACGTTTATCTACCTTATAGTGAGAAGGATTTTCCGAAAATTCCATAAAATTAACGCAGCATTAGGTTAAAGCGTAGCACAGGTAAGATAAGATTTATTGTTTTACATTTTTTCTAATATAAAATTGACGGAAATATGCTACTTAATAAATAAAATATTTTTGTATTATGTATGTCAGCTTTACAATAAGCTTTTGAGAGATATAAATAATGTTGGACTTGAGTTTGAACATTCAAATATTCAATACGACTTAAGATTAAACTACGTATCATACTCCGCCAATGTAAATGTTTGAATTTTTGTAAATTGTGTTTTTAATTGTTATTATTTTTATATTATACTATTTTTATTACATTTTAATTGTTTAATTATTTTTAAATTCAACTGTTGTTTTTTTACCTTTTTGAGATTATAATTTTTATTTATAATTCTTTATATGACTGCCTAAATCGAATGTGCTAATTCATGTGCTATAATGTTGTGTAATATTGTGTCCCACTATTTTATTTTTGTGCGCAAAATAAAATAAATTAGGCACCTTGCAGAAAATAAAATATTATAAAATAAATCTGTAACCTAACAGACTTATCTCACCAAAACTGGCACGGGTCGCGTCCATTCACAGACCGCACACCTCTGCGACAGGGGGAGCACAATAGCAAGGTGCACGCTGCACACGCGTCACATCTCCGGCCATTGTGACCCACCCCCTAATAAATATTATTATTACAGGATTTATCGCGTGGAAAATTATACGTATTGTCGCGCGCCGCCATATTTCATATCATTATGAATTTATTTTTATGTTAATTACAATCATTAAACGGGGACTGTAACGGTCGCGGAGATGTGCGATTGTAAGTTGAACCGATTGTGCTTGTTTGGGATAAATACAGTTTTTTTAGGTTGCACACAACATAGGGTCAAGCAGGCCAACCTTTTTTTCATACAACTAAGTTAGCAAACAAGCATACTACCTGATGGTAAGTGGTAACAGTCACCTATAATACATGTGGTTCTTGTGAGATTCGCAGCAAATCTGCGACCCCCACAAGAACCACAGTGTACGTTTCCAACTTGTGACGTAAAATGTAGTCACGGTACCCAGTAATTTCACTGCCATTTCTTACCCGTCAAACCGGAACACAGCAATGCAAGTACTGCTGCTTGGCGGCAGAAATAGGTAAGACGGAGGTACCCAAGCAGGCGACCCCTTGAAACTATTTTTTACACAACAAAGTTGGTAAACAAAATGGCTGCCCATCAGGTGATGTAAGTGGCTGCAGTCGCCTATAGTCTGTGGTTCCTAAGACAAACATGCAGCCCCTACAAAGTACCCCCTTTTGGTTTTGTAGATGCTTAAAGCCATTTGCTGTTAGGTACTTAAGCAGTCTGCTTGTTTGATAAAATTGTTTTAAAAATCTCTTTTGCGTATGCGACATGCGATAAATGGACGATAAAATTTGAGGCGATGTAAAAAATCACTTTAATAACTGATTAATTAAACAGAATCTGATAAATTCATTTAAATGTAAATAATTCGCACTGGATAAGACAAATGCATCCAGCTTAGGTTTTTTTTCTATAGAAGTATACCCGCCAATATTTTTTAATTATTGAAGATTATTCAGCTCAACTACATGTAAATAAAATAATTATTAAGTAAGAATAAATTATAAATAAAGTCATGTTACAAAACTGTTGATAATAATGTTTACAGTAGGTTTCATTTAAAGATCAAATATTCGCATGTTCAAAACGGGATGGGTATTTTTTTATAATTGACAGCAGGAAAAATCGTTCCCACGGGAGAGATATTGGTGTCGATTCAGATAGCTCAGAACAATATGTTGTTCTGAGTCAGATACACAACAAACTTAAAGTTAACTAATTTGACAGGATTTAAACTATCGCCATCTCTGATTTTCTCTAAAGGATTAAAAGTGACAGCTTTATTTTTAGACCTCTAAAGGATTAAAAGTGACAGCTTTATTTTGTGTCTGAATTGAACCCATTCTGTGCTCAGATAACTTCAAGCGTACATTCGGAAAATGAGAATAGTTAAATGTGTAATTTGATTTCTAACAATACAACATAACTACATAGTTTGTAAAGTGATAACGACCCAATTCTGAAATCGCAGACGAAATCGTGTGCGTTTCCCCAGCAGGAAATTGTGTCCTAGGCCAAATTAAGTTTCATGAATAATTAGAGCGTAATTTGCTATAAATGTGCGCGAAATAAAAAATTTGTGCGCCTTTCCGTTTTGGGATAAAATGAGAAAAACGAATCCTGCTGGGGTAACGTTTTTCCAGCAGGAAGATTTTAAACGAATAATCCGAGAGATAAATAATTTATATGAGCGGATAGCTTATATTTGTGCATAAATGTGCGCCAAAAATGAAATTTGTGGGCCATCGGGTTTTACAGATATTTCGTTTCCTGCTGGGGTAACGTTTTGCTGAAACTTGTTTCTCCAAAACCATCGAATGTGCGCCCATTTAATAAAGATACATGAGTAGCTTTTAATTTGAGCCTATTTGTGACATAATTTGATTTTCAAAAATATTTACAGTTTAGGAGTAATCACGTAATGAAGGAAATTCGAAAAAAAATTCTAGCGCATGAATGAGAAAGCATAGAAGCTCACTAAAAACGACTTTTGAATGGTCTTATTATTACTAACAAACATAAAAAGTTTCAAGAATCTACATGTACGCGTTTTTGAATAATTAAACTTTAACTTTAATCGGTGATAACGTCACTGTAAACTCACAATGCAAGAAAGTGACTAAACCAAAATTACATAGGTATAGACTAAAAATTAAAGCGTATTCAGAACTATTTATCATGAAAATTTCAGCATCATATATTTTGTATTAAAGGAGATATAAACAAAAACCAAAAAATTGGCTAATTCTTTGGTTATCCGACTAAATTCGAAAGACCACCAAAAAGCGACGGTTTCATACTTGTTGATGACATGCTTAATTTTACCCACTAACAAGTTTAAATACGTCACGTCTGTGTACACTCGGCTATAAAACTGTTTTGGAAAAATGAATTTATTTACTTTTTTTGAGTTTATTGTCTATATTATTAAAAATAAACACTTCCACTTAAATACCTACTTATTTAATGTGCGTCTATTGATAATTAATAATGTAATATTATATATTATGTGAATATATTATATATTATGTAATATTATATAAATCATAGCATTATATAATATTACAATTACGGAGATAGACCTCTTTTAGTGGAAATAAAAAGATATCAAATAAATATTAGGCATATTGAAAATTTATTAAGTGTAGGCAAACAAACACAAACATGGTCAAGTTATAGAAATAGATAGATAGGAAACCAATAAAGTATCCTTTTATATTATGAACATAAAATTTGCAACAGCAAAATTATTTAAATGCTTAGAAACTGCTTTTTTAATGTAATAGAATCAAAACATCAATCTACGGCGCTAGGTGAAGTAGGTAATGATGGCACCTAGTTTTTTACTTGTAGCTATAAAGCTAGATTACTCGCATAGGGTGGAAAGCGTGCTTGTCATTCCTATCTGAGGCGATTAACTGTCGCATTCTATATTATATATAATTCTTTATTGTACACACACATTAAAAAAATACATTTAAAACTAACAGTATATATAAAGGCGGACTTATTTCTCATAGAGATATCTACCAGCCAACCTAAGTCCTAATCTATTCCGCTCTTTGGTGATCG
This sequence comes from Schoenobius gigantellus, assembly GCA_963935595.1. NCBI lineage: Eukaryota > Metazoa > Arthropoda > Insecta > Lepidoptera > Crambidae > Schoenobius > Schoenobius gigantellus. Next base: position 1,304,426 of record OZ012548.1, read on the forward strand.
GATCTTTTTTGTTGCACATACAGTGTATCCAATGGTGATCATTCGAATTTAACGTGATGTAACAATCCCCAAATGTAGCAATATCATGTGTGAGTAAAATATTTATTTTGTATTTTAATTGCATAGTTTTTAATTTGAAATGAAAGTTATCAATGTTTTTATGAAAAATGAATACCTCATTAAATTAATAAATGCCGTGTGTTGATCTATTTTTTAAAAACATACAGTATATTATTTTTTGTAGACCTACCTATAGTACATCGGTTCAGCGGTTATTGAATGTAATAAATTGAAGTAATATTCAATTTATAATATTACTAAGAATTTATTAGTTCTGTTTAAAGTTAAAGTTTTTATCTTTTTAGAGTATTTAATGCTTTTTCAAAAAAGGTATCTTAATAATTTATTTTATATTTTTTGTCAGTGTTCTGTATATTTCTCATTTTAATATGTAAATATGTAATTTGCCGTTTAATGACAGTCAAACTCTTTCATCTGATATTTATATTCGGGAGGATTGTACAAAAATATATTATCAGCCATTTGTGTCGGCGGCCATCTTGGATTTCATTTTTTTTAATAGTGAATAGTATTTTACAAGTCAAGTCTTTTAATTTGAACACATATTGTAGGGAATTGTACATAAATATGTAATCCGCAATTTTGCTGTGGCAGCCATTTTGGTTTACAAATATACTAATTATACTTACACAATTGCATTGTTATTAGAACTAAAGGGATGTATCAAATTTCAGCTCAATCGAAAACTGTTAAGTGGGTTAAATTTGACTTACAGGATTTGAAACAAACCAACAATCAAACATTACAAGTTAAATAAAAGCTTATTAAAACAAGATATTGGCCCTCATCTCACCTGATGGTCAGTGACGATAAGGCTGAAAGTGGAAACAAGCTTCACCTGGGCTCTTCAGCAACTGAGAGCCTTATTTATCTCTAATTGCGTGAACATGACAATGCTATTAGCATTGTTATTATAGTGAACAACAAACTAAGACTTTTGTCCTCAAGGGGAATCACCACCCGCGACCGTACCGCCTAACTCATAGCGATCACTCGCTATCGCTATCGTGACATTAGAACAATAGTTTTAATGTCACCTATGACATTAAAACTATTGTTCTAATGATAGCGAGTGATCGCTTTGAATTAGGCGGTACGGCCGCAGATCACAGACCCAATTCTACTAATAAGTTACAGCTAAATCGAAACTGAACCGTAGCGATCGACCAATCAGACCGCCACATTATCAGGTCATCGGACAGTAGAATGGCAATATAAGCGCTCCGATTGGTCGATCGCACCGGTTGAGTTTCGATTCGTCTGTAACCTATTATCAGAATAGAACGCCACATTATCATGTTATTGAACAGTTGCATGGCAATATACGTATATAGGACGTATTTACTTATAATATGTTTAAGTATATATACGTATTTATTGCAGAAAGTTGGCAAACAAGCAAACTGCCCACTTGATGGTAAGTGGTAACAGTCGCCTATAAGACATGTAGCTCCTGTGAGATTCGCAGCAAAACTGCAACCCCCACAAGAACCACAGTGTACGTTGCCAACTTGTGACACCAGATGTAAAGTCACAGTACCCAGTAATTTCATTGCCATATCTTACCCTTCAAACCGGAACACAGCAATGCAAGCACTGCTGCTTTGCGGCAGAAATATATAAGACGGAGGCACGTAAGCAGACGACCCTAGTACAGAGTCTCCCTCCAGTAAAGTCTATGTCTAGTGTGCCGCAAAGCTCTTTACTTGGTCCGTTGGATAACTTATCTAACAAAAGCACGGCAGTTTATTTTGTACTAAAATTGCTATGAATGATACATTAATGACAATAAACTCAAAAACTCAATTGCCGTTATGAACGCGACTGTATCGACAACAACTGTTGTTTAATACTGTCAAGAATAGAATGTCATCAACAAGTATGAAATCGTCGCTTTTTGGTGGTCATTCGGATTTAGTCGGATAACCATAAACTTAGCCCATATTTTGATTTTTTGTTTATATCTACTTTATTAATAAATGTATGAAGCTGAAATTTTCGTGACATATATTTTGGAACATGCACTAATTTTTGATTCATACCCATTTAACTTGGCATTAATCAGTTTCGTGCATTTTGAGTTTAAATTAACGTTATAACCAATTAAAGTTAAAGTTATATTATTTAAAAACGCGTATTCCCAGATTCATGAAACTTTTTATTTTTGATCGAAACAATAAGACCAATCAAATAACGTTTTCAGTGAGCTTCTATGTTTTCTCATTTAAGCGCTATAATTTTTTTTCGAGTTTTCTTCAATACGCGATTACTCCTAAACTGTAAATATTTTTGAAAATCAAATTATGTCACAAATAGGCACAAATTAAAAGCTACTCATGCATCTTTATTCAATGGGCGCACATTCGATGGTTTTGGAGAAACAAGTTTCAGCAAAACGTTACCCCAGCAGGAAACGAAATATCTGTAAAACCCGATGGCCCACAAATTTCATTTTTGGCGCACATTTATGCACAAATATAAGCTATCCGCTCATATAAATTATTTATCTCTCGGATTATTCGTTTAAAATCTTCCTGCTGGAAAAACGTTACCCCAGCAGGTTTCGTTTTTCTCATTTTTTTCCAAAACGGAAACGCGCACAATTTTTTTATTTCGCGCACATTTATAGCAAATTACGCTCTAATTATTCATGAAACTTAATTTAGCCTAGGACACAATTTCCTGCTGGGGGAACGCACACGACGAAATCACAGGCGTTAGCTATTTCATAATATTTTTGCCATAAAGCGTCGGTCAATCAGCCTCCCCAACGACACCCATGAGTTAAAATAAACTTTTTTCGTACATTAATTCCGCCACGTCGCACGGTTTACCTTCCGCCAACCCTTCCGTCGGAATAAAAACAATCTTCTTTAATCGTCCAAAATAGCAGAGCGGGGTAGCTCTGTCCCCCGGCTGAACAATACATTTATAATACATTAGCTAAATGCTTCCCACAATGGCCGCCCGGCGGGCGAGAGGTGCGAATGCGTGAGCGATAAAGAATTAACTTCTACAGTTAAATGTAAATAAATTGGCAAGATTGTTCTTCTACATAACGGACTGAGTTAATAAAAATCTAAATTCAATATTTTGTCTATTTTTTTGTTATCACAATCTATTTGTGAGCCATAATAAATAATAATATTAGATGGATTGAAGTTTGCAATTTATAACAAGTTTGATTTTTTCATACTCAATATAAGAACTGTAAATATGTATAGGTGCTGAATAGGCTAGTTGACCCTTTTTTAAAGTAGGGCTTAAAATATTCATAATTGTTGTATTAGACCATAGCACATGAATATTATTTTTTTCGATGGCTAAAAAGTGCAAAAAATCTATTTTAAATTAAGATTTTCAATTTTGGACCGAAAACACGGTCAGCCATGATAGTCTGTTCATTATCTGTGGCAATGACGTCAGTCTTATAGTAAACAAAGCACGGGGGCGAAATAACCTCACAAAAACAATGCTTTCTATTAAATATCACAAAATATAGTAAAACTGTATATGGAACGGGACAATAGAACAGTAATATAGAAATACCTCTTCAAAGACTCCAGGAAATCTGTGGATTAGACGTACCCAGTGATATAGACATGCGAAATATTTGGTTAACACTCGCTTAAAGAAATCCTGTAACTATCTACTGAAACTCAAATGTATTTTTGCGAAAATCACATTAATTTAAGTACTATAACTGAATAACTCAATCTATGTAGGTACTTCAGTTTCAACTTAAACAAAATAGAAGTTTTTAGGTTGTATGTAAAATCAAATCTGTATGTATTAATTAAATTTTTATCTTTCAGTTAGAATGAAAACTGACTGCAGCCGACCAACCAAATTTTAACTTGACCAGAAAACTGAGAGAAAACTTGACCATTTACGCCTTTTTGATTTAATCTAAGTTATACACTGACACTAGATGATGTTTCAAGGAAAAGAATATGTACTTATGTCCAATTGAATAATGATGTAATTGAATATTAATTAAAAAGTATGTAATACAAACAAAAATATCAAAGTTTCATAATGAATATATTTATCTAAACAACTTTTACTTGAATTTACTGAGTACCTAATTAAAATTTGTTGCTTTCAGTGGTTACTTAATGAGAACTATTGTGTACTAACCTGTTCTCCTCTTGACAACGAGATTGATAAGGCAGTAAAAGTTGTGCAACATAATACAAAGCAGTGCATGCTCAGCCACAACATCAAAATGTGACCCGTCAACTAGAACAACATTATGTCAACAAAATAACTCAAGTATTCATATACCAAAGCACCATAGAAGTAAATAGGTCCAGTTTGGTAAAACTGAAAGATGTTATATCTTCACTGATTAAACCTGCTGGCCACCATGGCTGGTAAATTTCAGAACAGCTTACGCAAGAATATGCAAGTTATACATTTTAAAGCCGTATACAAATATATTAAATGTGATTGCTGTGTTGTCAGCCTGTGCTCTTCTTAATTTACAAGACCCTTCTTATTAAATAAATAATATAAAGAATTTTTTTTCTTTACTTTATACATAACTAACATCTAAAGATGACATAATAAATTTTTGTACTACATTAGTCATTATGTTCTTCACAAAAAAAATGTTCTATGTTTATTTGACAATAATGACTTGTAAAGGTTTAAGTTGAATCAAAATATTTTAATTTGAAATGCATGTGTTTTATTTTTCTGTTACACCTTAAAAGATTTATAATATTTTATAGGTTTGTTGCTCATTTTTATCATTGTTACTCAAATATAGTATATGTTCCAAAAGTACAAATAGGTTGAATAGAGTTAGATCAAATTAATTGTTTATCTATCTATCTAAATTTATTAATTTGTATATATTGCCTTAAGGTCGCAGGTAATAAAAGTCAAAATAATAGTAAAGTGATTTATTATGAAGTAATACTTTCATATAATTTAGGAAAAATGTAGTATAGTTTCCAAAATGACACTATTTGATCAATAAGTTTTTTGACATTTAGATTGTTAGAACAAATACCTATTATAGCTAATATTGTCACCTTTTGAGTGTTTTCAAAATGACATACTGCTAGCAACACAAAAGTATATAAGTTTTGTTTGCTTTAGCACAAAACATCTGCATCTATACTTGAGTTAAGCATACTGTTCACAGTTTTCCGTCTTTGATAATTAATATTATCTTCAGTGAAAGAGCATGACAATTTTGTATTAATCTAATTTTATGGATACCGTTTGTTGAATAGACTATTACAGGGTATTAATCAGAAATGAGGTCACATTTTGTAAATTTCAACCCAAATCTTCATCTTTCAACTTTTATCCACATTTCATTATACTCGTAGGTGTCTGCAAGATTTCCCACCAAAAATCTTCCCAACAAAAGAACCATCATGTGTTATGCACTGGCTGACTTTATAGCACATGGAAGCTGTTATTGTTTATAACGAAGCTCGAACTAAAGAGCACTTCTGTATTGATGATTCGTGGTTTAGTTTTCTATGCACTTTATTCTTTCTTCATTGAAGAGGTCTTTTATTTTTTAAGAAATATGTCACAATCTGTGTCTGTGAATGTATATATATTTTTCCTCCCAGTAATTTTCTTCATGCTTGACAAATGAACAACTGCCAATCTTTCTCTTTTTATGTTCATTTACAAATTCTTGCAGAACTACACTGGTATTTGACACATGATCCTGATGTTTTCTTTTCAACATTTCTCTTGAAGTAAATATTTTTAGTGTTTATTTGACTTTTGAGAGATAGAATTCTATCCAATAGCATTCAACTGCTGTACAAAATAGCTCCTCACTGTGATGGTGCAACCACACCAAAAATGCATGTTTGCAACTCTCTTCTGCAGCGTGACAATCTTGACAAGTACACTTGTAACCGTTCTTCATTATAACAGTATTGAAACTGTATTTATATTCTCTGTAAGAATCTCCTGACCATCAATCTGTCTATTTTCGGAAGATTTGTACTATCTGCTCTCACAAATCCAACATCAATGGTTGATTTTGCTATTAATACAAATAATTTACGATATTTACAAATATAATAACGGAGACTTGGACGATTTTTTGCCAGTTTTAGGAAAGAATAGTGCAAATCGACGAGTTGTTGAATCAAATTTGACATTTCTTTGTTTACTATATGATTGACGTCACGGCCCTGACCACAGGATATCAAAGCGTTTACGGCGTGAGATAAAAAAAGATTATTTCTAGCATTTTCAAATTAAAATTTTACAGCAATCATTCATTGTTATTTATTAAAATCGGTATATTGTGGAACCTTATGCCAAATACTGTTAGAAATAAACAATATTTTAATGAATTTTGATATGAGTCAACTACCCTATTATCTGACAAAATAAGCTATAGGATAGGTGCTTAATTATCTGAACAAATAAAATGAAATCAGCAACACAGAAAAGTGTGCTTTACAAAAGTGACCTACTTTTACCCCAAAATATTTAGGTTGGTTTACGAGTATTTTAAATAAAACACCACCGAATTAGCCTCACATACATTTGGATACCTACTTTAATATCTTAACAACTTACCTGTCCAATGAGTCATATATGACTCATGCAGAACTTTAGAAATAAGTTCAGGAGTAAATAAGTTCACAGGTGACTCATTTTTTGATACAACTTTGGGATATTTGTTTTGTAATGAGCTTGGCGGATTGTAGTAATAAAAATTATGTGAACGTATATCTATCTATCTGGAGTTCGAGGGGATACTGGGGGCGACGGAGGGGCGTCCCCCAGCGGGCCACTGCGACCTGTACAGATCTATTGTGGCCGACCCCTCTATTTTAAAGGTCTCCAAATAGGCCCGCGGCGTTGAAAAAGCCAATAACCTTCTTTGGAGACAGAGCCTTCGCATCATGTGGTGGCAGACTAGGTCCACCCAGAGCTCGGCTCCTTGTGTGGATGAGAGCATGACATTCACAAAGAATGTGAAATGGTGTCTCTTCATCCTCACCACAAAATCTGCACGTGGGAACATTAGTCAGGCCCATTCTATGCAGATGTTTGTTGAGTTTGCAGTGACCAGTTAGGGCTCTAGTGAGCGCCCTTAATTGGCTCCTGCTTAGTTGGAGGTTTTGTATTGCAACTCCGGGTGAAAATTCCCTAATGAGCAATTTCGAGTGCAGTAGTCCAGGGGAATGGGCCCACTGGAGTCGGGCTTGTGTTTGTACCCAATCTCTGAGGACTCTCTTTTTAATCCCCCTCGAAATGCCACAAGCTGGTTCTGGTCCTATGAGAGCGCTCTCGGAACCAGCCCTCGCCAGTTCGTCGGCAATTTCATTGCCTCGGATATTGGAGTGGCCTGGAACCCAGCCAATCATTACCGAGTTCCTGGTCCCCAATTCATTCAAGGCTTTCTTGCACTCTAAGGTGATTTTGGACTTGAATTCTACAGCATCAAGCGCATGTGAACGTATAGCAAAAAACCTAAACTTTAAGTAAATAAAATAAAACTTCGCAACAATTTTCATAGTAAAGAATAGGAGCATAAAATTTAGCAATAAAGTATAAAATCACAAGCATTCCTACGGAATCAGGATCTATTTTTGTGTAAAATAAAACACAAAGACAACCTTTTATATCTATAAACGAAATTATTGCTACACTCTTTAATTAAATTCAATGTAAATAAATGATGAGATCTTGATACACACCAACTAAATCAGATAACGCTTGTTTCATTTAAATGTGCAATAATTTAAATTAATTGCATTTAAATTCGATTTCCGCTTAGAGTTTACTTTTCATTTTTATCTGTACTGTTTCTAAAAAAAAAAGATAATTTCCGATTGACTGAAATCAATGCCATAAATAAGTTAAATACTAACTTGTACAACAAAATAACAAGATCGAAATCATCATATCGATGCTGAGGTAAGTTCACCAGCGTTCGGCGCCGCCGACTAGCCGAGGGTGTCCGAATCAAATCTATAGAGATTTGAATGGATAAATAACGCGCCGCGCTCGGAACAATAGGTGACTGGGGGCGCCCGGCTCACGGCGAATTATTCACGCTTGTGTTAATAATAATCGAAGCCGAAGCCGCTTTCCACGGGGTGCAACACAGGCGGATTAACCGTCCTGCCGCCTGTTTTGATTGCAGTTACGTCGAACTGTGGGAACAGTGCTATTTTTTTTAGCTTGGCCTTTCACCTCACTTTATGGTAAGTGACGATGAGACCGAAGTCACAGAATATATAATAGTACTACGTACAGAACGGTCACTCACCTCCCCGCACTCATTTCAAATACCTCACCCCACCCCGCACTTCGTTGTAGACATCACTGACACATAGACAAGGGCGCGCGCGATCGCTCGGGCGAGTAGACGCGAGCGCCGGCCGATAACAGAGACAGCGCTATGCGGGTAAAAGAGAAGGCAGTCGCCGCACTTCCCGCGTCATTTCCATTGATAACCATCCGCATATAACCTCAGCCCTACCAGATTCCACGCACACATTTGCGCGTGTACAAACGTCATTTGCTTAAGTAGTAGTAATAGGTAATTGATTTGCGAACGTTGTATGGAGTGTCCGGGGTGTGCCGAAGTTGAAAGCGAACTTCCCCTGGACTCCTCAACAACTGAGGAAGTGGCTTTCTTACCATTAGTAGTCATGTAAACCTTCCGCAATGTACGATGTTTACATATTTTGCTACCGGGCGCTTTTCATTGATTCTTCTTTAGCCTCGCATTTGCATTGATTGCACTCACATTTACACATGTGTGTATGCGTTTACTCACGCATACACACAATCACTCACACACCACGCGTGACAAGGTAATATCATTGGCTATTACATTCGGGTCCCACGTTTAATTATTTTTTTACCTACCCACATTTGTTTTGTTTATAATTTAATGGATTATGTAGTAAGTTCGTAATTATCTTCTTACCTGTTTATTAAAACTGGTTAATATAATGTATAGAATGTGTGCTATGAACTTATTGTTGAATAAATAAATAAATTCAAAACATAATTATGTTCGTCGGTCTACCTTGTGGGGGCACCAACGCTTCACCTCCCGGTATTTAATTTTTTCAAGATACTGATACAATTTGCTGTCAGTATTGCTAATTAAGCGTACGAAAAATCACAATCTCAATGTCAATCGATCGAAATTGGTTCAAGAGTAAGCCTTATGATCAATTATACGTCACGCTCTACTCTCGCGTAGTGCGTAGACTGCCCATGCTATGCGTTTATAGTGAGGATAATTAGATTTTTATAAATTCTCTGTTAATTTTACTATGATTTATTAAACCTACCTTAGCTTAAGTTTTTTTTATATAGTTGATAATTATGTATTATATGTCTTTGTTATATATATTAATTTGTGTGTTATAATTGTTTATTTGTTATGTTTTAAAAGTTTGTACATTCCCCCGTTGTCACCATCTCTTCACTTCTGTTAGAGTTGGCTGGCAGAGATTTCTAATGGAAATAAGCCCGCCCTTGTACATATTATTTTAATTGTATTTCTTTATCATGTTTGTTTGTGTACAATAAAGAATTTATAATAATAAAATAACCATGATTGAAATTGATTCCTTTGCATATTTGTAACAAACTGCTTTCACAGTGAGCGTTATTTTTGTTACACGTGTGTGTTCAACTATCCGCCATAACGTTAGGCACTCTGTCATTTACATTAAACAACCTGTTTAATCCAACTACTATGTTTCAGTCCTTGACTGATGGTCCAATCAAAATAAAATAAAAATATCATCGTGCTCTCGGGGCTGATAAAGTAAATTACTTTTTTGGTTGGACAAAATTGAAAGTGACATATCTTGGATCGAGCGGCTCTGGCGAGGCTCAATTCTCTTCCAATTACTGCAATCACTGTACTTCTGTCAGATGCATCTACCTCGCTGTGACGTCCGCGCGACTACTGACTCTTATAAACACAATGCAATACACAACAAGAAGACTCTTGGCCCTTTCTTCTCCGAATATCGATCGTCCGAAAATCATAATCCCGAAAACGCTTGCTATAATCATCACTTTCCATAATGTTCGGGTATACGAAATTGTATATTACCTAATCGTCTTTAGTTCTAATGCTTTTGTGTCATAATATCGGGTGCTATAATAATAAGATATCCTAATTTTACTTGCTATAAAGTCACATGTCCTAAGTGTTATATTGTATAATATTGTTTTTCCGAATGATGGTTTATAATAATATTGTTAGTCCTAAAACATGTTTAAAAGTTGATTTATCTTGGTTATGTTATCAATATCATAAAGCTTATACTTACTATCCATAATAACAAATTGAATTAAAATGCTGTCTTATGAATCTTAACTACCGTTACGTTTTAAAATTCAGTGACAGAAATATATCGCTGTAAAACCGACACCACGTAGTCTTGTGTGCCCTACCCCTAGAGTGTTATTTAAACCCGCGTAGGCGCGGAGGGGCGAGACGGCCCGCGAGCTGAGGAGCAGGTGGTTTTAACGCTCGCCGCCGCGGCTGAGGCTGGTGCCAGCAAGCCGAAGCTGCGGTGGTGGCCGAAAACCATCTGCGACGATAAGGTCGCGTGGGACCGCCAGAGCCCCGCAGCGCCGGAGCCGTGACAGAAGCCATGCATGCTGCATGCTGCTTGCTTGCATGCTTTAAGCTTGCTTGCATGCTGCATGCTTGCTTGCATTACATCAAGTGACTGTTTTTAAACGTATGCATGGATTTGGTAATACATATAATGAACTTTATATTTGTAGTATTTCTATTTTAGGGCACGTTATATTATGAGATATTACGTTAGGACTTACGACTATTATAGAAAAGGTTTTTAGGAATTTTAAATATTATAGATTGTGGTATTTATAGCAAAAACATTAGGTCATATTATATTTAAAGATTTTGGTTTTCGGGCAAGTGATATTATGAGAAATTAACTTAGGGGTGCTAATCATTCGGACATAATATGATGATTATGTCAAAAAACATTATGACACGTTAGATTATGGATAGAAAAAATATGAGACAAAATAGAGAACCCTCTTGGCCTCCATCTCCCTGATGGTAAGTGACCATAAGGCTTCACCTGAACTCCTCAACTACTGAGAAACTGTCTCCCTTACCTCTGATTATCGGAACAGCAATGTTATTAACTCTGGTATTATGGATACAAACTGACGTATCACGGGAAAGATACGAGTAGGTAAGACTTAAGGCTGCGCTATGAAGTAAAAGATTATTATTAAGAACTAAAATTGATATAACTTATCAATAATAAAAAAATAATGTATTAAAAATTTGTCATTTACGATCATAATACCAAGGATAGGAGTCGCTACGAAGATTGTTTTTTTATTTCCAGGGATTGGCTGTTATCTCACCTGGTGGCAAATCAAGATGGGATATAGCTGTATCTCGTCTAAGTTTGTTCACTCTTGTTCCTATTATCATTTAGTTAACACGTTATGAGACAGAGAGCTGCATTTTTTATGCATTAGGAATAAAAAGGATTAGGAATGAAACTCTTATTAAAATATACTTTTTTAAAGTCTCTGTACGAAAACAAACGGAATCGCTCTTATTTGCCAAAGCGAAAGCGGCCGGATCGCTTTGGCAAATAAGATTCGCAACCAGTTGTTAAAATATAAGACGATACTGAACAATTGTCATATTCACGGAAAAACAAGTAAATTTATTTACGAGAAGATATAATTTACATAGGTAGATTCTTATTGATAAATAGGAAGATTATCCTATCATTTATTTTATACAAATACATTATGTATACTTGTGTAATTTTTTAAGTTAATTGTTTTTATTAAAGAAAAACTATTATATTTCTCACTCTTATCAAAATATTAAGATTTTTATTTTGAAACAAAATAGGAATAAACACCGATTACTTTACTTGTATTTGTCTTGAAGGGTACTTGAATATCATGAATCTTGAATAATTTATTTGTGGATATTACTCGTATGTTTGTGGATTTTTTGGAGCCACTAAGGTTTAAACATACAGCGAATATACTTGGGTATCGATCAACGCAATGACTTAGCGCTTCCCGTAGGTACAAGAGTAAGATATTTTGGCCGTCACTAATGGGATATTTTCATTAAGCTCGCCTGTCAGCAAATTGGGGATCCTAGAAAAGCTTTCATTAATTCTCACTTACATTAAATACCGAGTGTTACGAAACAATAGAACAAAAAATATTGCTGTCAATTAATTGTTATTGTTAATTTCTAAAGGAGACGCTTTAAAATTACCATTTCCCGAAAGCTTGCACGTAGCAAACATTTATGTGGGGACCTTTAACAACAATAGTACTGTTTTAGAATTTTGACGAATAAAAAAAATCTTCTGGTCAATCGGTTAATCTCAACAGAGACTCATATATATGTGCACAAGTATCTGCAAAGATAAGTTGACGGATCGGATATTTTTTTATTATTAAACTAGTTGATCCCCACGATTTTGTCTGCATGAAATTCAGTTACATCGCGGATTCGGCTATATAGCGTGTTCCCCTGAGAACTCATTAAAATTCGGGATAAAATGTAGCCTCTGTCCTCGCACAGAACTAAAGCTATCTCTTTACAAAATTCATTAAAATTGATTCAGCGGTTTACGTGTGAAAATGTAGCAGACAGACAGTTAACAGCTACTTCCACATTCATAATATTAGTAGGGATGTTTTTTTGAAACTCGTGGTTTATAAGTCTGCTAAGTTTTGGGTTTTTACTATTCACGATCTTTTATTAAACTTATGACCCCTCTACTAAGGTGAGTTACGCAGCTCAAGCTACCCATAACTAAATTATGACAAGCACAAAAATTATTCTTATGTTTTATATAATAAAATTATTTTATTTTTTTGAAACTCGTGGTTTATAAGTCTACTATGTTTTGTGTCTTTACTATTCACGATCTTTTATTAAACTTATGACCCCTCTACTAAGGTGAGTTACGCAGCTCAAGCTACCCATAACTAAATTATGACAAGCACAAAAATTATTCTTATGTTTTATATAATAAAATTATTTTATTTTTTTGAAACTCGTGGTTTATAAGTCTACTATGTTTTGTGTCTTTACTATTCACGATCTTTTATTAAACTTATGACCCTTCTACTAAGGTGAGTTACGCAGCTCAAGCTACCCATAACCAAATTATGATTATGTTAAAATTCAAGCACAAAAATTATTCTTATATTATGTTTTATATGATTAAATTATTTTATTTTAGTATTCGCTACGAACTCGGAGGGAAGTATTTATTTAGCCAGTAATTCGCACAGGTGTGTTGGAATGATAAACAGGACAAGTTTACAATTTTTATTTATAAACAAGTCTGACTATTTATTAAAACGGACTATCTAGTTTACTCTATTGGAATAATAATAAAACGTATACAAATCTATTTTTATTTATTTACTCGATGCCATCGGCGTAAATAAAGTGTTGTTTACACGGGATGTAACCTTTATCCCGATGGCAAACATTTTCTTTACCGGACAACCGTAAAGAAAACCGTCTGTCCGGTCGAAATCCGGACATCAGGCGACTATTTAGATTTCGAATAGGATGCATTAAAATGGGTTCTGATGCTGGACAGAGCAGTTTATTGGGGCATTATGCAGTTCGTGATGTTTGCAATTTTGGTCTGCCATGAAGATTTGCCGTGGCTATGTTGATGAACCCTGACTAATGTATCGCGGTGTGAACATGTTACCGTGTAATCGACCTCATGTAGTAAAATAGCTGTTAATACTTGTACGTAGGAAGTTTCTAAAAAGCACCTGATGCTAAGTGACTGACGTCAACTGTACGAGAAAGCTTCACTGAAATTTAATATTAGGTAGCTATGTTCCCTCAAAAGGTTTTATTGCAATTTTATTGCATTTTCATCACAGTACAGTGACCACTCGTTAACGCGGTTACCTCACATTGTGCGTCACATGATAGCAATCACAGCCTCTACTCTCCCGGGTAAACCGCCCAGTTATCGTCAGCGGGGATCTTTTCATTAAGGTAATCTCGCGATCGCATCGCGCCACGTGGACCTCATTTTGGTGTTGCAATATGTGAGACATGCTGGCGGGGTGGGGGCCCGTCAGTGTTTTGTTTTCAATTATATTTTTCTATGTATATAATGAAGTATTGTATCTATGTTTTATTTTGACTTTATTGTAACTTTGTTTTTTTAATCAAAAATATGTCGTTAAGTCGAACTTTACAGCTGAAGATGTGTTTGCTAACGAAAGTTAAATATCTTTATTATTAAATCTGGGCTCCAAGCAACGTGAGTCAAGATTTTTTTAAGAGCAGAAAAATATTGGAACGTAAATACTGATATTTGCTTGGAAAATAAATTCCGTATGTAATAGGCATGATGACTCGGTACGAAAAAATAAAAATACAAACAAGTGTTTTAGAATTGTTTTAGGATTGTAGACAACAAAAAACTTCCTAAATAAAGCGAATTCCTCGTTACGTCATAGCTCATTTGAATTTCAATTATTCATGACGTCAGGAGATATAAGTTGTTGATGTCGTAAAAAAGAAAGATAAAATCATGTGTACCTACATGTTTCATTTTACGAAATTTCATCATACCTGTTAATTGAGTGATCACTTGTGATGGATTCTATAGGAAAGGATTTTATAGTAAACAATCGCATTTACATTTAGTAAATAGAATCTCATCAACGGTGAGATTCCTCCGGCCGCGACCGTCGCACGCGTCGCCATTCGACGCGCACGTGTTTCGCAAATTAAAAACCTTTCTGCCAGGACTGCGATTATTAATTACCCACCGCTGCCGCTACCCCAGTCTTCCGTGAGAAACGCGCTTCAATTAGTACGCATTGTGCGATGTTTTCTCTCCTAAAACTTTATAGGCTGAATGCAAAAATAATAACAGTTTAACGTTATACATTTATAATGTTTTCAAAAATATCAAGTTAATTGAACATTTAAAATCTATTGATTATTAAAAATTAAGCAAAAGGTTAATGCTGGAATTGAAGAAATATGTTTGTATAGTGTGAAAGAGTTTTTTTTATATAAGTAAGTATGGATAATAAGTATATTTTGTTATACGTCTGAAAAAAGGTTTCTTACATACGTCTGATTATAAAAACTAAGATTGTATGAACTTTATACCTTACACGGTAATGAACTTGAACTCGAACACTGTACTGTTGTGAATTAATGTCGTTACCTTTTTATGGTTTCATAGTCAACAAGGAACCCGTATAGTTTTGCCATGTCCGTCTGTCTGTCAGTTCGCAGTTTAGACACAAAATAATTAATCAAATAAATAAATTTAAGCGCAGAGATAGTTTGGGAATACAGATTCAGAGGGAGATTCTTTTGAGTAGCCTGTGCTCTCTGCCGCAAAGCTGCAGCGATTTTATTGCTGTGTTCTAGATTAAAGGAATAGGCAGTGAAGCTACTGGGTATTGTAACTTGACATCTTATGTCACATGTTGGCAACGTAGGAGGTGAACTCCTTGTAGGAGTCGTATGGTACCAGGTAATATTGATGGAGTCCGTTTATTTGCCAACTTAGCTGTAATAGAATACATATAATTTAAGCAAGCTCCATCGCGAACTTCATTTAAATTTAACCTTCCGTTATGTCTAGATTAAGTGCTTAATTGCCGAAAATACAAACACAGCTACCAGTGAGCGCGAACAAAAACATTTGCATGAAAACGCCGCGAAAACCGCCGAGCGCTTTCATCGATGTTCACTTTTCAATAAACCAACAAACTGGACAGTTGACTCGCTGCTTTTTCCCGCCAATGGAGTCGCTTCCGCCGCCGGCCGGAAGTGGCCCGATTCCCCGTTCCCGTCCGGACGGCCCACAACAGGAGCGCTTACCTTAGTTTTTTATTTGTGCTTCCGTGATTTATGCCTGTTTTGAATTTGTTCGGCCGACCAGCGCCCGGGCCAAAATGCTTTCGACTGGCAGGAAATCTGCGCAGAGTTTCTTCGGCGCGGGCGGAGTTGCGAAAATTCTCGAATCGTATGCAAAATGTAACTTCATGTTATCACTCGTAAATCTTGACAAACTAATTCTTTTTTTTGTGATATTTTCAAGTTACAGGCAAAATAAGCCTACTTATATAATCAGGACATAGTATTTAATCATCCGTGAGCTCGTCAGAGCGTTCGAGGGAAATTCTTAATACACGTACTTATTGGTGTAGGTAAGGGCACCCCCCATTGTAAATCAACTAACATGCCCGCAGCTCGCAACATTTCATCTCGACTCAAATGATGACGTGACATGACTCTTAAAGCTCACACAGTACGTTAAATTACTACATAGAATGAAGTTCTTAGTGTACCTATCCACTAGTAACTAGGCAAAACTCAATCTGGACACCCCCATCTAAAATTTATACCCACGCCTGTGCACGTACTTACATCACACTCTTACTCCTACTCTTGCATAATATGAAATACGGCTATTAAAAGGAAACAAGAGTAAATCAGCAAATATGAAAATACCAAAACATACACAATTTTCATATAAAATATTATAGTTATACATATAAGTAAATATTATATCCCACCAAAAACATTCTGTAAAAAACTAGCAAGCAAGAAGCTGCTTGTTTATCTCTAAAACGTAATGAAATCTAGACAAAGTCGTGCCAAGTCTAAGGTTCCTTACTGCGATTTCTTTATTATTATAGTTACTGTTGTGTGACTTGGCCGTTGACTTGTACCCACTAACGTATAAAGAATGTTCAACTCCATCGAGACTTGGCTAGTTTTTTACAGAATGTTTTTGGTGGGATTTCACTTCTTTTTATAGAAACGTGAGCTTATTGATTTATTTTATTAGATTTTCTTATTTGACACAGTTTTTTTTACTATTAGGGGATTTTTAATTATTAGAAATCTTTTTTTTTCTTTATTGGAAGCGGCCCACCAAGTTGAATATTTTTTGTAAAGGCGGTATGTCGATATCTCTAATAGTTTGGTTGGGCTCTTGTGTTTTCTAATTAGGGTCACCAGGTACTCCAGATCTTCGATTATCCTAGTTTTTATAGTTTTCCCTTTATGTGGCTATTAAACCCTAGCTCTGTACCAAATTTCAGCTCTCTGAGTTTATGGGAAGTACTAGTTCTATTTTGATGATCATGAGTGAGTGAGTGAGTGTCATAAATGCGAAACTTTGCTTTCGCTTAACTTCGGAACTAAATGACCTACAGATTTGAAATTTTGGATTTTAAGTATGTGATTATAGCTTACTGGATGACGAAAATTTCTGCGTTCTGGTTTTATCCAAAGGTTCTCAATCTCAAATAGGGGCCTGAAAATGCGGCGAAATGGTTCCAGTAAAGGATGGTACGGCAGTGTTTGCTTCGCGGTCGACTTGGCGGGGGCACTACAGTGCCCCCAGATTGTTACAGTATTCTAGTTGGATATGTATCTAAGTTAGCCAATTAAACCCTGGTTCGACATAAAGACAACTTTCTTTCATTTCGCAAATTAAACTCGCCTCTCCTCGCTCAAGCGACCTCTTACCACGTGAGACTATAACCTCCAACTTAAAAAGAACTATTCCGTGCATCCGACACTCAAAACTGAACCTTATCCTTCTACCGATGCGAACGACATTCGCGCGACGCACATTTATTATCTTATCCTGGAATGATTTACACTGGAAGACAATGCAATCTATCCTCAAAACTTTGCGATTGTCGGATTTTCCGTCTTAGATCTAAGAGATAAGGTTGCCTTTGGATTGTTGTGTGATAGAAGCTAAAGAAGCTTTCACATTTTACTGAAAAATGTGTAAGAAGTAAGGCAGGGAAAGCCATGGGATCCTTTATAAAGACATATTATTCCTTTGAGCGGAGTGGAGGTTATTGTCGAGCAGGAATAAGTCCCGTAATCCTGAAGGTGGTGGGAATTCAATTGTCATTGTTGCGTCTTTCTCTCTAATGAAAAATATTCGTTGGCCCTTTTAAGCGTAGTTCTCTGCTGGCGCGATTAAAGTGTCGGATTCTGCTTTGATAACAATCCGTTTGGTTCTCATATGGATATTTGTGAAGTGATGACACGGTTTTGCTTACAGTGGTTGTTGTTATTATGTATGATACACTTTAAATATTGTTTTTTTTTACTACTGATTGGTCTAGCGTTTTTTGAGCGACGACAAAACCAGAGTTCGATGCCCATGTGGGAACGTGCTGTTTTATATTTAACAATTCGGTTACTTGTTGAACCTATTACGCACTGAGGTCGGTATTTAAATGTTTTTTATCCACAATCAAGTAATTTTTTTTTTACTTTTTAATTACACACTTTTTTTTTCAAATTCCATTCTAAGTAGTATAAGAAGATACCGAGAATTCAAGCTGGCTGGGCAGCGTTCGGGAAACTACGGTCGGCCCGGTTTCCCTACGCGATCGCATCCGAGATGATAATATCCATAGAAAAAATAGAGTCACCGGTTTAGCCCAAAAAATTGCGAATCTGAAGTGGCAGCGGGCAGGACACGTCGCTTGAAAGACGGACAGTCGTTGGGACGGAAAGGTCCTCAAGTGGCGGCCGCGTACCGGGAAACGCAGCATTGGTAGGCTGCCTACAAGGTGAACTCACGATCTAGTGAAGGTCGCGGGAAGCCGCTGGGTGTGAAAGGCGCTGGACCGACCGGTTTTAAGATCCCTAGGGGAGGTCTGTGGCCAACAGTTAGAACCTCAAACCTTAGAGCTTATGTAAGTACATTTAAAATCTTGTTACTTATTCACGTATTTAATAACGTAGCTTAAAATAATAATTACCTACAATTAAATGATTATAACCTTAGTGACTTGTAATATAATGATTTTGTAGTACATATTTGCACGTCATAATGATAAAGCTCAAATAAATGGTCAAAGTGCAGTTTTCTTAATTTCACGTCCACCAAACCCCCAAATCGTTTCGTAGTTTACGTAACATATTTTGTTTGAAGTGTTGTCAATAGTCAAAAACCCCCAAATCGTTTCGTAACATATTTTGTTTGAAATGATGTCAATGGTCAAAATTGTACCAGTTTAAACTTATTTAACTTATACAAACGTGAGAGTTAAGAAGATATACAAAAAACTTTTCCCCTTCATCGTACCATAGAGCACGTCTCAAAAACCAGAAGTTACTATTATTGTAAGTGATACAGAATGGATTTTATCAGGCCTCCTACACACCTTAATAAGGGAGACATAATCTTTCATTTGCGGGAATATATGGAAACCGCTTTGTTGTTGTGCCGTCTCTCTCTATAGTGAGGGTTTGATTTTGCCTCTCGTTCCCCCACAAAGGTGGGCCGTTTGGCGTGACCTTTTTGTAATGATGATTGGTTTGGTAAGCTAGCTGGAGGTGGCGTGGACACACGAATTCACTTAGCGCCTACGTCTAACCTTGTTACTTGTTACACATTAATATAACTCACGGAAACCGACTTCGGACTTCCTCCTCTAAGTAGGTAAAGATTATTTCTCGGATGCCCTTTGTGGTTGTTTTTGACGGACTGAAACATATCGCTGTAGCAGCTATGGTCATTATTCACTCTGCACATTTCAAATTTACCTAAAGGAGTTTGGGTAAAAAGCGTGGTTTTTGGAAGTCCACGGCAGGAGATAGAAATACAACAAATTAAAGAAATATTTTTTTTTTTTTTAACATTGATATAGTTAGTGCTTCAATGTTGGGGTATTTTAATAAAAAAAATGAATAAACCAACAATAAGAAAGCCAACTCACATTATTTAATCATTTAAGGGTTTCTGTTTCTGTTTTTGTATATTTAAAACAAACACAAACAATCATGATTCCCAAATAAACCCATAATTAATTCTATCTAACACCCTAACTTCATCTGTGCTTTTCGTTCGGCAGATATGAAGACGATTATGTTATCAGATTTTGTCCATATTTTGATGACATACTAATTATTTTTTTCGATATCAGTGATTATGGAGGTGATGTAAAATTTGTCCTCATTTAATTAATGTATAAAGTGGTCATATTTAATATAATATTTTTGTTATTACAATACTAAACGTACCAAATCAGAGAACTGTGTTATACTAATCTTCTTAAAACGTGTCTTCTGCTTTGAGATCGAATATCTCAGTTTCCATACCACTTACTACATAACTATGTCACCATAAATAATTTGATGCTATAAAACTATCGCACTAAAATAATTATTTTAGTAGCCACTCAAAAAAATGTATGTAAACTCCAAATTTGCTCAAAACTCTTTAGTATTCTAATGACAGGAAGGTGCGAAATCCAGTTTTTCTTTAAAGGCCTCTAGATGAAGCTCGCTTTTATCTTCGGATTTATCGTCACTTACCATTAGGTAACAACATCAAAGTGATTTACAACAATCTGGTGGTTAGGTCTGAGGCCTTGATTATCCATTAATTTTTTATAGCGAAGTCCCCATACTAGCAATATTTGTCCAACACAGCAAACGGTTAACCCCAGCAAATGACAGTGTAATGACGCCATAAATTCTTGCCGTCGTTATGTTGTGTCCTCGGCCCAAACATCATTGAAGACGAGAAACAAATCTCGCACACTCCACTTGCGGGGCATCAGCGACGATGAGCACAGCCTCATATTTCAGTGGGAACAAAACACCGGCGCATAAAAACGTCGAGTAAAGTATTAGGGTTATTGCGCGCGAATGCGAACTCTCGCGACGGTAATGATGCGTCTGCGGCCGCGAATGGTTTATCGTGCGTAGTGAACACAAGTGTCGATGTATCATTGGCGATGTTGTGTTTTGTGCTGGAAATGGTTGCATTAGTATTGGTGGGTAAATTGATCTTTGATGGCGACTATCACAATGTGATTGAAGAAAGTTTAGCTTATGTAAGAGTCAATCTTAAGTTGTATGAAAAAATAGCAATAATCAACCGTCTACACTTGAATTAACGAGGTAGAAATAAACCAACTTCTTATTCGATGAAGCTTCGCAGTGTAGGAGGCTCATTCATGGCTTTGGGTATTCGATTTTGCAAGATTTCTATCGATATTCAAAACTTATCGCTTAATAAGCAAAAAAATAATAATTGAAGAAAAACTGTACCAACGCTAACTACAAAGCGAAAAGATTATCTTAACGGTTCTATGACAGGCTGCCTATTGTCAATTTATTTCCCTGTACATTAAGACTTGAAATAAGAAACTTATTTGAATAGAGTAACCCCCGTATTTCTGGCTCGCTCTTCTCGGGGAGGTCAGCGAAAGGTAGACTAAAACTATATTTCTTTATTTTAATTAATTGAAACCCTCCACACACCGAGGCGGCAAGCGAAACGATAGCTGAGCGGAATTTTTTGTAATGTTACTGCTGCTATGGACCATGCCACACAGAAACCGGCGCGGCGCAAGTAAATGGCTTACCGCTACCGTCCCGCTTCCACCTCTGTATGTGAAGCGCTTTATAATTTTGACGTTTAAATTATGCTTCATACCCAAGGAAAAAAAGGACCAGTGTAATTATATGGTGTTGTTTAAGATGCCGTGTATGGGTTTGAAGTAAAATAACGAACAGTGAAGTTTGTTATATTGAATTTTAGAAGAAGTTTATTGCCCAAAGAGCAGTTTGGCTGAGGCAGCCTCTCAACTGACAGATGATGGCGATCATATCTTGTGTTTACAGGACAACAAATCAGACTCCCGTGATAGCAGCTATTTTTGTACACACAAGTAGACTACCCACCTAATAGTAAGTGGCTAGAACTCCCTATTACTACATTATTTCCTTCGCAACCATGCAACCCATCCAAAGATCGCAGTGTACGTTGCCAACTTGCGATATGCGATGTCAAGTCACGGTAGGTACCCAGAAATTTCACTGCCTTTCTCACCCTTCAAACCGGAATACAGCGATGCAAGTATGGGCTTGCAGCAGAAATAAGTGTAATAGAGGTACCCACAGACGACTTAGGTACAGAGTTCTTCTCTAGTAAAACTTTGGACGCTCTAACTTCTATTGTGCTGGTGGCGTGGGCTCTTCAGCCAGCAACATGTATGAAGCTAGTCGTAAGCATCCATTGGAGATGCTTGGCTGCTAGTAAAGCAAAAAATCAAATATTAAACTTATATTATTCGGTTCTGAATTATCTTTTAGCCCGTCTAGGGACTTACCAAGTGACTGAACGTATTTTTATTACACAGATAATGTTCACGCTCGAGGAAGAGCGAGTGGCAACACTGCATTTGTGGTCTGTGCAGTGAGAGCTTTTTTTGGCGGCCGGCCGCATGTGACATGTCAGTTGAGTTGAGTCGAAATGTCACGACATTGAATTAGGTTAGGATGATGTCCGGGCATCCATAAAATATAATACACAGTATATAACTAGCAAATTGTATTTTGCGCGGCGCACCTAATATCGGGGTGCGAAAGCCCGCTTTGTGTTGTGCAACGGTGTCAAAATCGCGTGTGTGAGCCGTGGTGGCCTAATAGGCATTTGTAGTGCTCCGGTCTCCACCGGTGGATCCACTGCAGAACTTCAGGAGCCGCGACTTCCTTCGAGCTAGCTCAGGAAGTCCACCGGCTACGGAGGAGACGGACGGAGACAATTGGAATCGGGGTAAGCCACAATGCTTTCTATGAGCTGGTAGTAGGGTACAAAATTCAGCAATACAAGTCGGCGAAACGCCGACGTGGTGGTGTCTACCTTCATCATCATCATCATCATTTCAGCCAAGAGACGCCCACTGCTGGACATAGGCCTCCCCCAGGGATCTCCAAACCGATCGGTCCTGCGCCTCCCGCATCCAGCGGCTTCCCGCGACCTTCACCAGATCGTCGGTCCACCTTGTGGGGGGCCTACCAACGCTGCGTCTCCCGGTACGCGGCCGCCACTCGAGGACCTTTCCGCCCCAACGGCCGTCAGTCCTGCGAGCTATGTGTCCTGCCCACTGCCACTTAAGGTTTGCAATTCTTTGGGCTATGTCGGCGACTCTAGTTCTTCTACGGATCTCTTCATTTCTGATGCGATCGCGTAGAGAAACCCCGAGCATAGCCCTCTCCATTGCCCTTTGAGTGACATTGAGCCTTCTGATGAGACTCATTGTAAACGGCCACGTCTCAGTTCCGTACGTCATCACTGGCAACACGCACGAATTGAAGACTTTCGTCTTAAGACACTGCGGTAGATTGGCCGAGAATATGCTGCGTAGCTTCCCGAACGCTGCCCAGCCGAGTTGGATTCGTCGATTTACCTCTTTCTGGAAGTTGGACTTACCGAGCTGGACTATTTGTCCCAGGTAAACATATTCGTCAACAACTTCCAGTGTAGAGCCGCCAACCTTCACAGGAGTGGGTACTACATGGGAATTCACCATAATTTTGGTCTTGTCCATGTTCATTTTAAGACCCACTTGTTGGGAAACTCTACAGAGGTCTTCGAGCATTGTGCCTAGATCTTCCACGGTCTCAGCCATGACCACGATATCATCGGCAAAACGAAGGTGAGTCATGTACTCGCCGTTTATGTTGATGCCGCGTCTTCTCCAGTCCAAAAGCTTAAATACATCCTCCAGCGCAGCTGTGAACAGCCTTGTCTACCTTGGGCACCACCATCTCTTGGTAGCAGAGCGTGGTTTTTAGATTTGAGTGGTTCTTAGATTTGAGTATTTGATTAGTATTGTACAATTAATATTGTAATCTTGTTGGTTGTCCAAACGGGCAATACATATTAATTGGTTTTGATTGCTGATTTTAAACCGACTACCAGCTCATTTGTGGACCGATCTCCTTAACTAATTGTCATTGTATATGAAAAATTGAGGTTAAATGTCTTTTGTTGTTCTAGTTAAGTTCTAGCATTTACCTACATTTGATTTTGGTTTGTTTTTTCATATCTTTGTTTTGCCCTTGACTATTTTGTTTGTTAAGTTGTAAACTTATACTTGAATTTGATTTGTTTAAAAAAAATTTTTGCTGCTAAATGACTTTGCTGTTGTTGTAATACACTATATTGCTGTGTTAAGTTTTAGCATTTCCATTTGATTTTGTTTTGTTTGCCTCTGAATATTATGTTTGTTAAGTTATTGACTTAATACTTGATTTTAATTTGTTTGAAAAATCCTGTTGTTAAATGCCTTTGTTGTTCTAGTTAAGTTCTAGCATTTACACTTGATTTTGGTTTGTTTATATATTTTGTTCTGCCTTTGAAGTTCCTCCCGATCTGTTTTATTGTCTGCGGTTGTCGGTCTGTTTGTCCGTGTATTATTATAGTGTTTATTAATTTTGGTGCAAAATGGTCCCGCCAGTCAGCCCGCTTAGTGGTGCCCGCGCGGGTGCACAAAAGATTTTGAGATGGTTTGCTAGTGCCGTCGCTTTGGTAGACCGACCAGACCGAGAACAGGCCTTGTTAATTCGGCATGAGGGAGTACCTGCTCGCTTGAAGGAATTGGAGCAGCTTTTTGTTGTTCATCAACAGTATTTGCTCGACCACCCAGCCGAGGGTGCCGCTGAGTTGCGGGCAGTCGACCAATTTAATGCCGATTATGATCAGTGTTTTGAACAGGCGGATGTGATCATAAACAAGGCTCAGGCTATCCTATTCGCCCGGAGGGGTGAGTCGTGCACGCCCGGGGAGGTCAAGCCTACCCCGGCCGGCTTGCTGGGCAGACTGCCCACTTTAGACATCCCAACCTTTGATGGGAACCTGGCTTCTTGGATGGGGTTCATTAACCTCTTTGATAGCCTGGTTCACTCGAGGGACGACCTGTTCCCTAGCCAGAAATTGGCCTATTTGCTCTCTGCCTTACGTGGAGAGGCTGGTGTGCTTGTCCAGCATCTACCTGTCAACGATGACAGTTATGATATTGCAAGGGCGTTGTTGACCGCCCGGTATCAGAATTTTCGCTTGCTAGCGGACACACATGTGGCTGCCATTTTAGGGCTGCCACGAGTATCGCGGGTCTCCTCATTGAGGAAGGAGATTTTGAACCCGCTGCTAAGCGCTATTAACGCGCTCAAACGACTTGATCTACCGGTGGACCAGTGGTCCTTTATTTTGCTCCACCTCATCCTCGATAAGCTTCCCATGGAGATGAAGGGGCGCTTTGAACAAAGGTATGGGGGCAATAGTGCCTCGTACCTCCCCCCCTTCTCGGATCTCCTCAGATTTTTTGGAGGATGAGTGTCGGATGACCGACCACTTGGATCTGGCTCCTATACCGGGACCGAGTACAGGCCGCTATGAGGCGACCCGGGCAGCGCCACGGAGAGAGCGCCGCCCGTACAAGCAGTATACTGCAGTGCGGCAGAGCTCTCCACACGGGGAGAGGCCGAGGCCTTGCAAGTGTTGCAAGCGGGATGGCCATCGTTTGCCGGCCTGTCCCAAATTTGTTGGCCTACGCACCGAGGGGCGTAGAAATATGGCCAAGCAGCGGAATTGGTGCTACCGCTGCCTGGGGGCTCATATGGCATCGGCTTGCCCCCACCCACGAGATTGCCACTGTTGTGGAGGGGCCCATCACCCCCTTTTGTGCTTCGACAATAGAGACACTCGTGAGGTGGTGAGAGAGAGGGACTCGCACACGGGCGGGGGCCCTCCTAGGTCACCCACATATCCGAGGAGATCGCAGGGGCGTGCCACCCCTCCGCGGAGATTGGAGAGGCGCCCCCCCCCCCGTGAGAGGATTGGGCGCCCCACCCCCCCTACGGGCGGGGGGGATCGACGCGCCGTTTATGAGGCGCCACCGCGGGATTGTGCCGCGGTTATTAGGGAGCCACGTCGGGAGCCGATACGCTTCTCTCCCCCTCTGATGGAGAGACCCCGGTTGTCACGGGCTCCCCCAACTTTCGCCCATCATGGGCACCGTCCGGCCCCCCGATGCCGCTTTGATCGGGGCCAGTACGTGCCGGATTGGGACCCGCTCGAGCGCCTTGAGCGCCCTATTCCTCCGCCGCGCACGCATTTTTCTTCGGACCCCCCTTCCCCCCCGTTGCGGGGAATGCGGGAGGATTTTCACTAAACCAACTGTCGGCTGTAACCCCCCCACAGGAGCAGGTGCTGTTACCAACAGCCTCCGTACAGGTGTGGGGCCCGAGGGGCACCTTTGTTTTAGTTCGCGCCCTTTTGGATACGGGAGCTCAGGGTTGCATTGCCTCCAGCTGGCTGGTCCGGCAGTTGAGTTTGAACACATCTCCATACCTTGAATCGGTACGAGGAATCGGAGACCTGCGGATCCCGGATCCGATCGGTCAGGTTTTGTTCTCCTTCTCCCCCCACTTCTCTTCAGCGCCCAAAATTGGCGCTACCGCGATTGTTTATGAGAAAGTTGTTGGTCAGCTTCCGCAACAGCACGTTTCGCGCGCTGTCGTTGATGCGACATCAGGATTGACCTTGGCTGACCCTTCCTTCCACCGAACCGGTCCGATTCACTTATTGCTCGGTGCCGATGTTCTAGGCCGCGTGTATTGTGGGAAGAGGAGAGAGATACAGACGGGTGGGCTGGTAGCCTTATCTACATCGCTTGGGTTTGTAGTGATGGGACCAGTTAGGCATAACCCACCATCTCCATCGGTGGACAGTTACATAACTGTTAGCTCCACCTTATCGGATGTCCTTCAACGGTTTTGGGAGGTGGAAGAGCCACCTACCGTGAAGCGAGTGAACCCCTTGGACGAGGAGTGTGAGTTGTTCTACCAGAACAATACAGGTCGCCTTCACTCGGGACGGCTGATCACTCGTTTGCCCTTTTTGTCAGTTCGCCCCTCACTTGGCAGCTCCCGGCCGTTGGCCGAGAAGCGGCTGCTGTCCATGGAGCGTCGTATGAGTAGGAACTCCGACCTCAAACAGAAGTATGTCGACTTCATGCGAGAATATGAGCAACTGGGGCACATGTTGGTCTCGCGACTGGACTGGCGAAACGAGGAACATAATTTTCTTCCTCACCACGCGGTTTTGAAACCTTCCACTGGGAAGATACGCGTTGTTTTTGATGGGTCAGCTCCTACGTCTACCGGAGTTTCGCTGAATCAATGTCTGCATGCTGGACCGAAGTTGCACCACGAGGTGGGCGATGTATTGACCAACTTCCGTCGCCATGCCGTCGTCTTTGTGACCGATATCCGGATGATGTTTCGGCAGACTGTGATTCACCCGGACGATAGACGATATCAGCTCATATTATGGAGAGAGGATCCCAGGGATCCCATGCTGGTCTACGAGCTGAACACCAATACATACGGTTTGCGTTCGAGCCCCTTTGTGGCAATTCGCTCACTTGTGGAACTCGCTGAACGTGAGCGGTTACGATACCCTCGCGCATCCTTGGTTCTCAAGGAGGATGCAATTGTTGATGATATTTGTACGGGCTCCTCTAGTGTCGAGGAAGCCTTGATTTTGCGAGATGAACTAATTGCTCTTCTCGGGGCTGGTGGTTATGAACTGAGGAAGTGGATGTCCAACTCACCTCAGCTTTTGTGTGACTTGCCAGACGACCACCAGCAGGAGCCTCATATTTTTGAGAATGCCAACACTCCAGATTTACTGTCTGTTTTGGGAGTGCAATACAGACCTGTCCAGGACACGTTCACCTATCGATTGGAGCTGCCAAGCCCCAAGGTCTGGACGAAACGGTTAGTTTTGTCTACAGTAGCTCGTACCTTTGACCCAAATGGCTGGATTAGTCCCGTAGTGTTTTGGATGAAGTGCTTCCTACAGGAACTTTGGTCAGCCGAAGTGTCGTGGGATGAGCCCCTCTCGGGCCGTTTGCTGCGAGATTGGGAGTCCTTCATGTCGTCTCTCCCCGACATTAACGGTGTTAGTATCCCTAGACATATACTGCCTAAGGGACGGTTTACGGCCAGCCTTCATGGCTTTTGTGACGCGTCTGAGAGTGGATACGCAGCCGTCGTATATATCCGGACGGTCGATGATAGAGGAGCTGTTAAGCTCCACTTGCTAATTGCTAAGAGTAAGGTTGCTCCACTTCGGACTCGATTAACGATTCCGAAGTTAGAATTGTCTGGAGCTACTCTTCTGGTTCGGTTGATGAACCACGTTGTTGACACCCTGGGACGTAGTGTGGACTTTGAGTCGCTCTTTGCTTGGTCCGACAGTCAGGTTGTCCTGTGTTGGATTAAGAACTCCGTCCACTCCCTGGAAGTAATTGTGGCCAATCGGGTATCCCAAATACAGGCCTCGAAGGCCACGTTGATTTGGCGCCACGTGCCAGGTGAAATAAACCCTGCTGACTGTGCATCACGTGGCAGCGAAGCCCCTCAGCTTATTGACCACACTCTGTGGTGGGGTCCCGAATGGTTGTTACAGCCGTCCTGGCCTTCCACACCAGCTGTGGTGAAGGTACCAAATCCGGGCTTGCGTGTTCACGCTGTCGAGACTATGGCGGCTCCAGAGCGGGAATTTTTATTAGACCGCTACAGTTCTCTGGACAAGTTGCTCGGCGTGACCGCTTGGATAAGAAGATTTATTCGAAATTGTCGCCGGCCTCAGGACAAAGATTTGTGTCCGGTCCTCTCACCGCAGGAGCGCCAAGATGCTCTTTTGCATTGGGTGCGTATGACCCAGTCTAGAGCGTTTGAACCGGAACTTAAGATTTTCCGTACCGGGACGTCCAAATTGAAGGGACCCTTGGTGCGTTTGACTCCCTTTCTGGATGATAAAGGATTGTTGCGTGTAGGAGGCCGATTGAGGCACGCTAACTTGCCTTATAGATCACGTCATCCCCTGTTGCTCCCTAAGGACGGACCATTGGTGCGATTGTTGATCATTGATCGCCATGTGAAGAATGCTCATGCCGGATTTAATGCATTGACCGCGCTCCTCCAACGGGAGTTTTGGATTTTGTCAGCGCGAAGAATAATCCGATCTGTTATATTTCGATGTCTGCCCTGCTATCGTTTACGCCCCGAGACGATGCAGCCCCAAATGGGTGATTTGCCTGCTGATCGTGTGAATGAATCGATGACCTTCTTAGGAGTTGGAACTGATTTTGCGGGACCATTCACTATAAAAACGTCGCGACTCCATAATGCTAAGACTGAAAAGGCTTACTTGTGTGTGTTTGTTTGTTTGGCCACTAAAGCCGTTCATTTGGAGGTGGTGAGTGCGCTCACCATGGACGCTTTCTTAGCAGCGTTAGGCAGATTTGTCTCCCGCCGGGGACTGCCTTCTCTAATTCGGTCCGATTATGGGACGAACTTCAAGGGCACTGATAGACATATAAGAGAAGTTTGTGAATTTTTAGATAAAAATAATATTGAGATCGGATCCACACTCTCCCGTAGGGGGGTAACATGGCGATACTCCCCGCCGTCTTGCCCTCACTGGGGAGGGATTTTTGAATCTGTTGTAAAGGCCGCCAAGACTCACCTTCGCCGCGTTATTGGGGAGACTATTCTCACGTTCGAGGAACTCACGACGGTGTTTCATAAGATTGAGGCGGTTCTCAACTCGCGTCCGTTATGTCCGTTGTCTACCGACGCGAACGATTTGCAGGCCCTCACGCCGGGCCATTTCTTGATAGGCAGACCACTTAACGTCCTGCCCGAGTATCCTTATAGAGATGTCAATCCAGGACGCCTTTCGCGGTTTGAGTTGCTCCAGCAGCTTACCCAGAGCTTCTGGCGCCGCTGGCACCTTGAATATTTACACATTTTGCAACAGCGCGTTAAGTGGTCAGATAAGACAAACCCACCGAGGGTTGGAGACCTCGTGTTAGTGAAGGACCCAAACCTGCCACCCTTACGTTGGCGTCGCGGACGCATTGTCCAACTTACTCTAGGGTCTGATGGTGTGCCCAGGTTTGCCGAGGTCCTAGTTGGGGATTCTGTTTTGAAGCGCGCGGTCGCTACTCTTTCTCGCCTCCCCTTAGACTGATTTGGCGGACAGTCCGGGACTGTCCGGAGTGGGGGGATGTTCACGCTCGAGGAAGAGCGAGTGGCAACACTGCATTTGTGGTCTGTGCAGTGAGAGCTTTTTTTGGCGGCCGGCCGCATGTGACATGTCAGTTGAGTTGAGTCGAAATGTCACGACATTGAATTATGTTAGGATGATGTCCGGGCATCCATAAAATATAATACACAGTATATAACTAGCAAATTGTATTTTGCGCGGCGCACCTAATATCGGGGTGCGAAAGCCCGCTTTGTGTTGTGCAACGGTGTCAAAATCGCGTGGTGGCCTAATAGGCATTTGTAGTGCTCCGGTCTCCACCGGTGGATCCACTGCAGAACTTCAGGAGCCGCGACTTCCTTCGAGCTAGCTCAGGAAGTCCACCGGCTACGGAGGAGACGGACGGAGACAATTGGAATCGGGGTAAGCCACAATGCTTTCTATGAGCTGGTAGTAGGGTACAAAATTCAGCAATACAAGTCGGCGAAACGCCGACGTGGTGGTGTCTACCTTGGGCACCACCAGATAACAATTTAAATAACAACCCATAACAGAGACAGAACTACACAAGGTGGTGTTTGTGTAAAATGACAATTTCTACGAGGCACTCATAAAAACATAATTTCCTTACAAACTTTAAATTGTAAATTAATAAATTACTTGTGAATTAATTTACTAATTTAATTTACTAAAAAATCTGTCAAATATTATAATCTGTATATGGCATTAGATCTTTACTTGTTACTTTCCCGCTTACAATGCGAGAAAATAAACGGTTAAGAATTAGACTTTATTTTTTATGGCAGAGAAGGCAAATTTTAAAATAGTGACCTGATGGTAACCTGCTGAAATAATTACTGGTACGGTTCTTTGGAATTTAAAATAAAAAAACTTGGGTCCCGTTTCCAATAAAGCAAAATTTTAAGAAACATTTTACGCGGTAGCTTTGTTGTGCAAAAAAAGCGGCGGCAGTTAAAATAATTAATTCGAGCAATTCCTTTCCACTCGAGTAACGGTGCACGCGTACCTTCCGCTGCGTGACGCTCCTGACTGACGCATCTAATTGCGTCTATCGTGCGCACGTGTCGCCCTGTGTGTAGCCGCCTTTATGTTCGCTTTCTCATAGCACAATGCGCACGGAAACTTCAACTTTATTATTTCTGCCACAAAGTTCAGACCAGATTGTACATTTTTTATTTATTGAACTGTGACAAATGACTGTGAATATGAACTTTTAAGCGTTTGGATGAGTCCGAAAGAGATCCAATTGTTGGGAACGAGATCAGAATGCTCCGATCTGATAGCGCCTGGAGTGTGGCTAATTGTCAAAGTATTCAGCGCTGAATGCTAATTATTTTAATTCGCTATTGTACGTGTTTTATAGGTTCGTTTGATTATAATAAGGGGAATTCCGATGTTGATTATGCGAATTCTTGATTTATGACTTAGAAAGGCTAATGTGAGATCGAATTTAAAACTTCATATTATATTAGGTACTTGTCGCTGTATCCAACACTAGACCTGTTTCACTTAGCCCCAATGGTTGCGCGACCAGTAAATCCACCAACAAAATGTATACAGTATCCCACCCTCTCCTTTCCTTAGGAAAATGACTACTCATGCTGGCCTGTACTCTCACCGTCATACTGTGAATACCATTTCAAAGCGAAGAAATTTGGTAACTCATTTCTATGTCGCACTTCTATATCGCAAAAAATGGAACTCCCTGTCATCACACGTTTTCCCTCCTTACAGCCACGGGTCCTTTGAAAGTGGCCTTTGCAGGTCGGCAAGGTGAGGGTGGCTAATACTGCGTGTATTCTCTTTTCTGCACTAGTTTCTTATTTGGACTCCACGCGTCCACTTAGCATCAGGTGGAATGGATTCATTTACTAGGCCCACAGTCGTCTGCTTGGGTACCTCCATCCTACCTATTTCTGCCGCAAAACAGCAGTGCTTGTTTTGTTGTGTTCCGGTTTAATCCAGTGAAATTATTGGGTACCGTGACTTTACATCTAATATGAGTATCACAAGTTGACAACGTACACTGTAGTTCTTGTGGGGGTTGCGCAGTTTTCCTGCGAATTTCACAGGAGCCACTTGTATTATAGGTGACTGTTACCACTTACCATCAAGTGGGCAGTTTGCTTGTTTGCCAACTTAGTTGCAATAAAAAAACATGGCCTGGAACAAATGGTGAGGTGGTCCAATATTTCGACTATGTAGTCGAAACCGGCAGTAGGCTCAGCTGGAGAGCCTTGTTTTCCAAGCAGGAACGCAGAACAATTACCACTTAGTGGTGCAAGTGGCCAGTACGTGGTCGAAGCGAAACGAGCTAGGGTGCGGGCGCATACCCCTGGGTACAGACTGCGTCAAACTCCTATTTCACTCTTGTTGTTTCGCGCCTCTCTCACACACACAAAAATATACAGTTTATTTTATCGCGCTAAACTTATTTAGATGTGACATTCATCCTTCACCTATAACTTATCTTCACCTTTAATCAAAGCTGTCCAAATTCGCTTACGCACTTTTTGAATTAAAGAAAAGCACGGACCTAAAATCAGCTATGACCGCCTATTACGCTTATGCCAATGCTTGGCTAAGCTATGAAATCGCCCTATGGGGCAATAGCACAGACGTTATTAAGCTTTTCATATTGCAAAAGAAGTTGACACGTATCTTGGCAAAAATTACGGACACAAAGAGTTGTAGACCATACTTCAAAAAATATAAGATACTTACTTCATTATACTCGTACATTTTAGAGATTTGTAAATTAGTGCGTAAGAATAGCTTTGCATATGAACAAAGAGATTCATCTTAACATGTAGCATACGAAATAGAAATAAATTAACCCTACCTTTTACTGGATTGCGAATGGTCAGTTCTGGTACCTACCATATGTCGATAAAAATTTATAATAAAGTACCCAATTATATAAAAATAATTAAAAAATGATAGATGTTTCTATAAAAAAATGAAAGATTTGTTGGTCGAAAAATGTTTTTATGATATAAAAGAATTTTTAAGTTAGATCTTACTTTAATAATGTATAGAGTTTAGTATAATTTAGTAATGTTACTTAATAAAAATTTCAAAACTAGTTTTTTAAGAGTTGCAACGCCCTTACAGGGTTCATATTGCGTTCTTTATTCATAATACTTATCACCTAAATGTACACCAATATGATGCAATAAAGTTTATGACTATGACTATGAGTTATGTAGACAGACAATAATAATTTAACGATTTAGTTAGCGATTACATTATAATTTATGAAAATCACAGAAAAATTACTTTCAATTAAATTGGTCCTGTAAATAATAATACATTTCGACATTGGGACGCGAATCGTGCTGTGTTCAGAGCGGACTAGATGCTTAGTACAATCTATATTGTCGGAGCACTATGATAGGCAGATAGATAGTCACACTTCGTTTTGAGTAGAATATCTTAGCTACACTTTTGCCGGAGACTGCTATGGGAAGCTTAAGTTGCTCCTTCTAGGAGAACTGCTTAGAGCTTAACTGCTAGGAGAACTGGTTACTGCGGAACTCTTTTTACACAATTAATGAATTTCTCAGCAATAAAGATCCTTGACATATTGAATAATGTGATTATGATAATTTTGTAACAATCTGATAATAATAACAATTTGTTTGACATTGCTAATTTTATTATACATTGTTGTTGTTGACTTAAAGTGTTATTTATATTTGTATGCTAATTTTTTTTAGCTAAATGTGCATTGTTCTGTAACATAACCCATAATACCTTTGTACCACATTTAAGACAATTATAGTATTCTGATTCTGATTCTGATTACTGCTGGTAGAAGAAAAAACATGTTTTAATAATTCTCGCGACAAGCTTTTATATTATCGTAAAATATTGTGTCGTGTTATAAATTTCCAACATATTTTTTCTAAAAATTGCTATTATCAAAATCAAGTAGATATTGTAATATGGTTTATCTACCTACATAGGTAAATCTCGCGACAAACTCTTATATTATCATAAATTCCTCCTCCTCTTTTTAGACCATAAAATATATTTTTTATGTTTTCATCTTACCGAATGTTACTTAAAAAGAGCGCTTTGAACGTACAGAAACGTTATCGTTACTATTTCGGTGTAGCTTTGTTAGCTTTTGGCAGCAAAATGGCACAATCTTTAAACTTTTAAATTTTTGTTCACAGCCAGTATCGATAATGGAGCGTCGCTGGCGCTGTAGACTCGGCACTGGCGTTCTAATCGGGAGGTTCGGGGTTCGATCTTGCCGTGTACTAGTGTGTTTTTCGAATTTCATGTTACGTACATTTATACGACGCTCTTACAGTGATGGAAAACATCGTGAGGCAACTGCATGCATCTGCGAAGACATTCAAAGGTATAATATGTGAAGTCGACCAATCCGCACTGGGCCGGGGTCGTACCTATATGAGCTGTGATGATGAACCCCTCTGTAGCTCAATGGCACAATCTGGCATTTTTTAAAATTTTAGTTGACGGCCAGCGTTGATAACGGTGGAGCAAGGACTAAATAAAACGATGTCAAACGAGGAACATCGCTTTACATTTTATCACGAATATATACACTCGCAGGTGTCTATTTAAATTCATGTCTGTGTTTGAAGTCATGAATCGAGCCTTCATTTGCGTTTTAGTAAAATAACCCAATTTATCCCTCAATAAGTTTTCAATTGCCAAGATATTTAAAAATCTGCTGATTTTCTGCAATATTGCGCGTATAATATTCACGGACGAATATGTATGTCGCAGAGGTCGTAGAGGTTCCGTATACCCACATGTGGAGCTAAATATTTACCTGTCCATAAAAGCGTCCGGTCACGTCCGGCGGAGCAATATTCTCACATTAAAAAAGAAACTCCATCATACGCCACCTATTCATAGCTCTATGTATACCCTAACTCTTACTTTCCGATTACCTTCCCTATCTCCTGCACTCAGAGTACATTTTCCTGTACTGAATTTTCCAATCTGCACGTCGTAATTGCTCAAGCGAAAATTTATTTTATTCCTAAAGGAACAGAGTCAAAATTGGCGTGGCAATTTCCATCGCAGTGTCGGCATTAAAAGCACTGGCCAGCAAAATGAACTGTAGAAGATGTATGGCCGCGCGGATTAAAAATATTTGTATGCGCCATTATACATGGTGTAATGAAAGACCCAACGCAACGTGCCTCTTTATTAACGTACAGGGTGTTTTAATTGCGCGCGATATTGAATGAGGCCCGGTGACGGAGGTCCGGCGATCAAAGTAAAGGATAAACTCTTGTCAGTTTTTGTGTTATTAGAGGTTGGGCTGAAAGGTTCTGTGACAGCTAATGCGGGCGCGATAAAGCTCGCGTGACTCGGGATATTATAGTTGTTAGATCACTATCTGTTTTTGATGTTGATAAACGTATTTCTTGTGTATCTCTCCGTTAAGGTGTTAATATTTTTTTTTAATTAAAACTTTATTTTATGGGCGGAAAGCAAGAAAAATGGGTAACAACATTTTTTTATATAGAAACCATGATAGAAACTATTAATTAATCATATTTGAATAATGATTACTTTGATTTTTATGGAAATAGTCTTCATCTCGTCAAGTGGGCCATGGTAGTGACGTTAAGGATAAAAATTGTAACGAGTTCCAACTGAATGACACACAGACAAACAGAGTAGACAAACTAGTTATATTCCATACTTCCATTATTTAAAAAATGCAATCACAAATATAAAAACTACACCAAACTTTTATATTTGTGATTGCATTTTTTGCTTATTCTTTTTTTCACGAAGTGTGACATGAAGCTATTGACAGCAAATAAAGTTTACTTTGGAATGACAAAAAAAAATCAATACAGTTGAAATTTCGTGCGGGAAGGACAAGAAAAAAATCCTAGATAGCCTACCCGGTTGTGGCGGCATCACGGCTTAAAGATGCAGGTTCGAACCCTCTTCGAAGACATTTTTTTATGAATTGATTAAATCTCTTTTTATGCCAACCGTTCAGAGTTATTATATGTTTTCATTAAAAGCGGTATTTTCTAGTGTTAGTCTAGCCATCCTGTATAAGCCGTGTTGACGCGGGAATTCATTACGGCGCGCAATTAGAGCCCGTAACCTGGCGCCGAGCATATGGCGTTTTTTTATTGTTGCACGAGTATGGAGTGGGACATCCCCACTGCTCGCTGCAGGATTTCTAACGAGAAGACTGCAATTGTACCATTATTGCACATACAAATAAGTATGTGTCATGGTTGAGGCTGAGGTTATATATAAATGTTAATAGATATAGGTATGTAATTTCTTGTTAGTTTAAGGACTTACAGTACAAAATGTATTTATTTGCAACGTTCCGTGTTGACTCCTGGACCAGTTCGGCCACCGAGCTTTTACCAACCCTGACGAAATTCTTAAGTGTTATCCTGATATCTTTTTGATTTTTAAGCCAAAGTAGTCTTTATTCCAAGTGAATAACTACGTTTCAACATCCAATTTAGAAATATTTATAGATTTCTTCAAATTGGTTAAGAATAAAGCACACTAACTTTCAAACTTTCGTGTTGCATTATCAATATATCGTACGCAAGTCCTCTCCACAGATCGCCACTTTTATTCAAGAGTAGTGCGTGAAGCGATTGAAATCAAAATACATCCAAACAATTTCAATCGGGAAGATGGTTTCAAGTTATCAACTGCGTGGAATCCAGTGGTGACCAAAACACAACCTCGAATTGCACAGTCGGTTGGTTCGGGCTCGTCAGTCGGTTTTCGAAATACGGACACTGTGAGTGTAGTGTGTGACGGTACTTAGTGATGACAAAAAATATGGCGGTGGTTCGAGAAAAACGCCGCATCAAGGAGACCTGACAGCGCAGCCGCCTGCCGCCTGTCCAGTCCGCCTGCGACCACGGCTGGTGCAACCTAGCCGAAACGTCAGGCAAAAAAATAGGTATGTAAATACCTCGTGTTTATCGTGTTAATTCCCGTTTA
Source organism: Schoenobius gigantellus (assembly GCA_963935595.1). Lineage (NCBI taxonomy): Eukaryota > Metazoa > Arthropoda > Insecta > Lepidoptera > Crambidae > Schoenobius > Schoenobius gigantellus. The sequence continues at coordinate 1,341,430 of OZ012548.1, forward strand.
TATATTTATATTAATAAAGCACACTACAAACTTTTAATATACAGGATTAATTGTAAAAGATCTTCAATCTTGCAGTATTAGATAGCTAACATCATTAACTGCAACGTTCGTTTTACGAGTTTTAATATAACCAGAGATTTAAATCGTTAGATGCGCCCTTCCCATACATGAGGCGCTCGAAAATGTGTCAACATTGGGAAGAGTGAGCTCACTCATCCATCCCGTCGTAGTCTGTGGCAGAAAGCACCGAGCGTTGGACGTCAAATGCATTTTTTCTTTTCCCTAATTTCAAGTGTAAAATCATAAAATATGCCTTCCTGTGCCTTTAGAAAGTGTTTTAATAACTCGAGGAATACCAACAAATCTAAGGGAATTACATTTTATGCGTAACTATCTATTTATTAATTATTTTCATCATTTTCCAAATAAATCGCTAACTTAATTTGGCGACCGGTACGTGTTTGTACGAGCGAGACCGAACAATACGTGCGTGAGCGAGATCGATATACATGTTATTGTTTTGTCGTTTAAACCAAATTAGTTTGACCCCTTACATAATACACCGTTAGAGATTTTAGGTGTCAAAGTTTTATGGCGCGTGCGTTGTTGTGTGAATTTGTCATGTAACGCACACAGACATAAAATGTAGTCACTTTTTGGAAGCGCAGGGCGCATCTAACGATTTAAATCTCTGAATATAACTCAATAAATTGAAGAAAATCAATTTTCAAGTTTTTATTGCACTGTCGTTCGTGACATTGATAAGTCTATGTTTCGTTTATGAACGACGAGGGAAGACGACGCTACGCTCACGCGCTGTGCGCATAGAGTTACAAACATTCTTATTTTTTATGAAAGTAAAATCTAACGAATTATCAAAAGTCGTAGAACAAGCGTTGTTGTTTACGATGCTTGTTTATTAGCTATCTAATCCTGCAAGGTGATGTCAAGTGATTTATAAATAACCCTGTAGAACTTTTCATATTCTTTAAAAATGTTCAATAAATTGAAAAATGAATAAACAATAAGATGGCTCCACAAAGTTCACAAACAGATCAGAATAACAGTTAAATATTTTGTTCGGGCTGGTAAGAGGCCGGTGGTCGCGCGGCATGTTGGAGAAGTGGGTTCGCTTCCCGCCCGAGATGACATTCTTTTCTTTATTGATTTATTAATTTATAAAAAATGCAAAGTTAATATAAAATAGTTTCATTGAATCAAAATACCAACATACCAAACTGGACAACCTATAAATTTCTATGACACAATTGTAATAATCCAAACGAAAATATGTTGCGGAGTTCGGCGGTGATTTATTGCCGGGGCCAGAAGTGTTGGCACACCTTGGACATTTATAAATAAGATAAAAAGTTAGTTGTAAATTCCGAAATTTATTATTGGTTCCGTACTTAAGATCTAACAACAATACAATATTAAACATTAAGCAATTAGAAGTGCTTCTTTTGAAGTCAATTTTTTAAACAACAAAGCAGGCAATTAAGAAGATTCTCCACCTGATGGTAAGTGGTGGTGGTGGTGGATGGCGAAAGTACCTCTGTCTGTGTTTCACGCCAAAACGACTGAACCTATTTAGATGAAGTTTGGTATACCAGCAAAAGACATAGGATAGATTGCAGAAATCGCCCCTTTGGGAAGAAAAGGGGTGGAAGTTTGTATGGGGAATCAATAACCGCTGAACCGATTTAGATGAAATTTGGTGTGGAGATTATTTGAGTTGTGGGGAAGGATAGAGAATAGTTTTATCACCGAAATTATTCCTTAAGTGTGGGGGGATTTCCACGCGAACGAAGTCGCGGGCAAAAGCTAGTCTTTAATATATGTGATTGTAAGATACGAAAACCTGTAACCCATAAGTTGGCAACTTGTAATATGAGATGTCAAGACACAGTACTCAGTAATTTCAAAGAGGAAAAAGGTAGGATAGAGAGACGATCGGGTACAGAGTCTCCCTTTAGAGGAATATGAAATGAGAATCATCTTTATGCAGCATCCAAGTGTACTATCATAGAAGTGTTATACTTCTAGATCCCGAGTCCACTTCAGCAGCTATGCATGGTTCTGGACAACGCAAGAGTTACACTCCCCCCCCCCCCCCTCTAAGTACTGGGACAAGGCCCGAACGCACCTTCTTAGTGGAAGTCAATCTATAATCTCTATATCCATACTATCCATACTAATATTATAAATGGGAAAGTGTGTGTGTGTGTGTTTGTTTGTCCGTCTTTCACGGCAAAACATAGCGACGGATTGAAGTGATTTTTTTAGTGGAGATAGTTGAATGGATAGAGAGTGACATAGGCTACTTTTTGTCTCTTTCTAACCCTCCACTTCCATAAAATGGGGGGTGGAAGTTTGTATGAAGCATTCCGCAATTTTCAAGGTAGAACGCTAAAAATTGGTATGCGAACTATTTGTGACTAACAAAAAAATCGTGCATCATTTTTTTTGGAAATCTGCCCCCAACCCCTTAAAAGAGGGGGTGAAATTTTATATGGGACTTTTTGCAGTTTTCAAGGTAGGAAGCTAAAAATCGGTACACAGACTCTTTGTTACCAACGAAAAATACCTGCCTTATTTTTTTTTATCCTCGGTGTTACCCCGAATTTAACGCGAGCAAAGCCGCGGGCAAAAGCTAGTATTATATATAAAAGGAGATGTTCCCATCTATAGACGCACGCACAACCGTAACCGCTAATGGTAGAAACGTGACATTTGGACAGTTGTTTTAATTCGAAATGCGGACGCACACTAACAAGGGATTTAAAAAAAAATAACCCTAAAGGGATGAAATGGGGGTTGCAAGTTTGTATGGATTTTTTTTTAAATTAGCAACGATTTTGATAATACTTGAGATTTATGCTCTTATAAACATTTCACTGAACACGAGTTTAATCGTTTATTGGAATTCACCCCCTTAGGGTGCAAAATAGGGGTTGAAAGTTTCTATGGAAAATATTTAAAATCTGCTCCAATTTCTATGAAATTCATTATTCGAGCTCCTAAATATAAATAACAGTCTTCTATATAATAGGCTACAAAATTATTTTACGGGAAAATATAAAATTCCCACGGGAAAACAATAATAACGCGGGCGAAGTCGCGAACGGAACGCTAGTATGCAATAGAGGAGGTGCTGTGACTGTGATGATGTCTCAGTTGCGTGATGCGATGAGAGGTCAGTACAATAAGTTTTAAGATAACAGGTATTGATACAATAATATATTGAGAGAATGCTCATGGCATTAACTTCGCCTTTGTATGTACACAGTACTACATAAAGAATAAATAAACAATTTGAAAATATTATGTTTGTAAAAATACAAACATAAGTAATATCGTTTTATATAGTTATACGAGTAATATTGGAGGGAGACTGTACCAGGGTCGTCTGCTTAGGTACCTCCGTCTTACCTATTTCTGCCGCAAAGCAGCAGTGCTTGTATTGCTGTGTTCCGGTTTGAAGGGTAAGATATGGCAGTGAAATTACTGGGTACTGTGACTTTACATCTGGTGCACAAGTTGGCAACGTACAGTATGGTTCTTGTGGGGGTTGCAGTTTTGCTGTGAATCTCTCAAGAGCCACATGTATTATAGGTGACTGTTACCACTTACCATCAGGTGGGCAGTTTGCTTGTTTGCCAACTTTCTGCAATAAAAAAACATACTATTCTGTTTTACACGTAAACTTTATTATTATTCCATTTTAATGTCTATTTTCACGGTTCTGTTAAAAAAATCAATTAGGAAATAAACATAACGTAATATCTACATAAATTATTTCTTATATGTTGCATCTTATATTTGAATTTCTGCGCACAAGAGTAATTGTTTGAAATAAATTAATTTATAATGATGAGATAGTCACTAATGAAACTTTAGATACATGAAGACATCGACAGGAGTTGAAATAGCTCCATAATTTAGACGTGGGAGCTCTTTTTTAACAACGAATATTTAAAAAATTTAATGTAAAAAAACTTTTTAAAAACAAGCTTTTATTTAAATGCGCTAAAACGAATTAATAAACTTTTACACTAAAACTTTTACTTATAACGTCATTTCACATTTGACAGAATTTATATGACATAAAAGCTTGTCGCGAGATTTACTTGTGTGTAGTAACTTAAAAGTACTTAAAAGAGTACATTTAAGTACCTACTCGTATTTACTTTGAAAATTGTAATGTATAAAATTATTCACATCAAATTATTTAATTTACGTGTTTATCTACAAAAGTAAATCTCGCGACAAGCTTTTATGTCATATAAATTGTGTCAAATGTGAAATGACGTTATAAATAAAAGTTTTAGTGTAAAAGTTTATTAATTCTTTTTAGCGCATTTAAATAAAAGCTTGTTTTTAAAAAGGTTTTTTTACATTTAATTTATTTTTTACTTTTTAGTTATCACTGGACACGTTTCTCAGTCTGTTCATCTCATTCAACGCATCATTGTTGCAAGGTCGTTTGCCGGAACGTCTATACAGAATTTCAGCACAATCGGTTTAAGATATCTACTTCAAAATTGATTTTTAGCTTTAGAAGTACGACATATTGGATTAATAGTAACATCACTTAATTTTTCAAGTTATTCTTAGCAAGACCTTTTCTTTGATACCCATATTGTAGGAGTGCATTAAAAATAATTGGTCCGCCATCTTGGGTATGCAGCCATCTTGGATTTAGAATGACGTCACACAGTTAACCGCGCATTTTCATCCAAACTGTGTGTATACAAAATTTCAGCTCAACCGGTTAAAGATATCTACTTCAAAATTGATTTTCAAGCTTTAGAAGTCCGCCATATTGGATAAATACTGATGTCACATTATTTTTCGAGTTACTCTTAGCAAGACCTTTTATTTGATACCCATATTGTAGGGGTGCATTAAAAAGAATTGATCCGCCATCTTGGGTATGCCGCCATCTTGGATTTAAAATGACGTCACACAGTCAACCGTGCATTGTCATCCAAACTGAACGTGTATACAAAATTTCAGCTCAATCGGTTAAAGATATCTGCTTCAAAATTGAGTTGCAAGATTCCACCCGAAACTACTTACATACATTGCAAGTTAAATAAAAGCTTGTAAAAATATATTTCCGAATAAAAATCGCACGACTCCTAATCATGTGGTTAGCGTATTCAGATAGAAAAACTAGATTGTATCTGTCATTTCGCACCCACATATCACTTTCAAAGGACCGGATATAATATTTTAGTTCGGCCGTTAATCGACTTCGGCGTGAACGCTGGATTCTGGACTATTATTTTGTATGCTAATCACGTCGTGGTTATGTCGAGATATTGCATCAAAACATGATATAATTTATTGTCACAAACTGTTTGTGTGTAAAAATAGCTGATATTTATGTTTCTGTGTTATCAGAAGATGGCAGTTTTTTTATTGTGCACCACACCATGCAAAAATCACTACTACAGCATACATATTGAATACTAGCTGTGCCCGCGAACTACGTTTCGCTATATATTTTTTCCCGTGTTTGCAACATTTTTTTATTGAAGCTCAGCTCCTATTAGTTGTAGCATGATGTTATATAGCCTATAGCCTTTCTCGATAAATGGACAACCCAACACAAAAGAATTTTTCAATTTGAATCAGTAGTTCCTGAGATTAGCACGTTCAACCAAACAAACAAACAAACTCTTCAGCTTTATAATATTATAATATTAAGTATAGATTACATACCTACCTATATCTACATATAACAGGTAATAAATTTCGATGATCCGAGAGAGCTTTCTATCAAGTCATATTTAAATAAAGAATAATTTGATTTTGAATAACAAGCCACGTGCCTTTTTACGAGCTAAGCTCTTGTGCTGTAATAAATATTGCATTGTTTAACGCGTTACGAAGCAGTTGCATTAGAGAGACAAATGTATATGATTAACGCACGACATAGGCTGGAGTTTTTGATAAAAATAGTACACAATGCTTTAAAAATAAACTTAGATTTTTAATCAAGGCGGTCAACTACCATCCCCAAGTATAATGATAGCTAGATAAAGCATTTTCCACATCGAAAAATAAATATATCCTTTAATGTATGTACATAATAAGTTATATTTATTTACATATGTGAGAGTACTGTATTATATCTTAAACTGCGGAAACAAGTGAACTGAAACAATAATATCACATAAATTAAGATATAACTGATGATAAACGTACATACTATACACGATCAACATATATTTACTAAAATCCACCACTACAGCTCATATGCGTCCCCACCGAGGGGCTCGAGCCTGCCCTATGTTAGGGTGATTAGGCCTTAGTCAACCACGCTGACCCAGTAACCTAACCGGCTTGGTCGACTTCACATACACCCTTGAATTTCTTCGCAGATGTATGCAGGTTGCCTCACGATGTTTTCCTTCACCGTAGGAGCGTCAGACAAATGTACATATGAAATTCGAAAAACAAGAAACACATTGGTACATGGCTGTCTCGAGCCCCGGACCTTCCGATTGGACGGCAAGTGCTGCGAGTCCATAGTGCCATCGACGCTCTACAAATATAAATAGATAAATATGCATTCAAATAAAAAGATTTATGAACAGATGGTAGGAAGACGCTCCTCAGATTTAATTTGAACGCTATAGTACTTCGTCTTTCCCGAACATTAATAATTGGCAGTGACGATGAAGGAATTATGGAAGAATTTGATGTTGGAGGGTAGGAGCGCAATACCTAAGACATGATACCTAAGACGCGATTGGCGCCATATATTTTCCTTCCTCGAAATATATTCCCGAGCTTCCATTAATAGGAGTAGGTGCCTAACTACGTCCGGTGACATTAGTAACTGTAAGAAACATTCCGTTGTAGCCAATTGCCTCGCATAATAACGTAATAATCGCTCTATTTTTCCTACCTAAGTGGCCGCTAATGCCTCCAATATTATCATAAGTGGACATAGTTTTGTTGGCGCTATCCCTTTTTGCAATTCTGATTGCTGACGCATAAACTAAGACTGATAGGAGAGTAAAGTCTTGTGTCTTCTAGCCGGGTGGATAGATAGAATCAAGCAGATATTGTGATGGTGCTTTACGAGTATTAAGAGCCATCGTTTATTAGGATTTGTCTCTAATATAATAACTTGCGGTCCCGCAGGTGCTTGCATGACATTCAGCTTAATCGTAGGGCAATGTTAGCTATATAGCCTCCTTTCACGATAAATGGGCTATCCAACAATAAAACTTTTTTTACATACGACAGTAAAGCTCTTGGCCTTCATCTCACCCGATGGTAAGTGATGATAAGGCCGAAGGTGGAAGCGAGCTTCATCTTGGACTTTTATCGACTAACCTCCACCTTACGACTTTGTTCTTTCGGTCATTAAGGCTTCGTAGGATGGTGACCGCCTCAAGAAAGGGAACGGTGCAGCGAAATGGTCCTAACGCTAATTTCCAGCACCTTGTGTAGCAAAAGCTTGTGCCATCACAGCTATAGCCTGTTTTATCCTATCATCATGTGCGTCAGCATAAATCCGAGCACGTATCGCTCTAGATCAGCCTCTATACAAAGGGCATATGCTGATGCTAGAGTTGCTAAAATTCGGTGCAATACGTGTTACTAAATGTGTAAATGATAAATACTGCTTGAAGACAGTGACTGTATCTGCGCAGCTTTACAAAAGTTCACGTTTAACGTCGTTAACAATGCCACATGCCAATCATTAGCGAGCTAAACTTTTCACTATTATATGTGTGATGTCAAAACTATGATATTTATAACCTTTTACTCTTCTGGCAGTTAGAGGTAAGTAAGTCAGTTCCTCAGTTGTTGAGGAGTCAAGTTGAAACTCATTTCCATCTTCGGCCTTATCATCACTTACCATCACGTGAAATGAACGCCAAGAGTGTAACTATTGTGTGTAAAAAAGCGCACGCGCTAGTGAAATCTCGAAAGTAAGCTAATTAGAGCAATTAGTCTCCAGTTTTTTCAAGACTGGCGCGCGGTACCACGTGCTACAAAATACCATCTTGTGTGTAAGGAAACACTAAGGGTCAGCAGAATTCCACAATACTTGCAGCTCGGACCAAAGATACCTATGAAAATATAAAAAATATTTTACAAAAAATTAAAACCGACTTCAAAAACACTGAAAGTTAAAAATAACATAAGAATAGGTACAGACAACATCACACTTCTATATTGAAGTCGCTGCCAAACGATGATCTCGTAGAAAGTCTTAAAATTTGTCACCGACTTCAATATAGAAGTGTGATGTTGTCTGTACCTATTCTTATGTTATTTTTAACTTTCAGTGTTTTTGAAGTCGGTTTTAATTTTTTGTAAAATATTTTTTCTTTTTAACTTTTTAGTGAAGGAAATCATTTTAGTGAGAGAAACCCTAATTTAATACCAGCTCATCTTCGATGACCTGGTATTAAATTAGCGTTTCCCTCGATTTTCATGGGATCCCATGATCAGATCCTGACTTTGATAACCTTGAGACCACCCCAGGAGTATACTCTAGAATACAGAAAATCTGACCAATTTATATTTTTTATCTTTTATTTGTTTTAAATCTCTCTTAATAATTAACTTAATAAAATATGGAGACACAGGAACATGTTTTAATAGAGACCGTAGATTTTTTTGGAAAATTAGAGCAACTATTGTCATAATCCAGGGAAATAAGGGACTATGTTTGTTTGTATGGAAAAACAGCCCGTATCTCTTAAAATTGTACCCTGTACTTAAAAGCTGTCAAAAGGAATTTTATGTCACGTATAGACATAACTATGTAGCATATATTTTCTATTTGATCTGATAGTTCAATGATTTACTGATTTCAAATTTATAATATCGAGCAAGAATTAAAAAGAGACGGTAACATTTTATCGTGAGAGCGACAATGACGCGTAGAATGATTTTGTGTATCAGCATTGTCTAAAGAAAACGTAATAGACTTAACAGAATATCAAATTCAACAAATAGCCCAGTCAATAGCTTAAAACAAAACACAGTCTTGTATGCGCACTGGTCACAATTAAGCTAATTTCGGTAACCGCTGTATTAAATAAAGTACGACAAACTTCATAACGTGACCGAAATTAGATTTAATAGCTCATTGGACACTGGCCAAGCGATCGCTAATGACGGAGCATTATGTGGAATATCTTCTCAGCTTCCGCCGGCAAAATCCTATCATCTTCTAGGTAAAGCCACTTCAGTGACCCCAACCTTCGGCGCTTAAAAAGCGTTCACGTGGCGTGTTCCGGGTCGCGCAGGAGTGGCGCCCTCTCCGCAAACATTTTAACGGCACAAACATCGGACGCAAACACATCCCGTGACTCGGTTTCGGATTCGCGTCAATTTTTAATTTGTTCGTTCGCTCGTGCATTTGATTGGTTTATTTTCAAATTTCGATTGTTTCATTTTCTGTATTTATAGAAGGCTATTTCATTAATGACTCACTGAGGTATCGACGTAGAGCCCCAAAGTATTAAGGCTTTTGTGAGTGACTCGCTGAGGTATCGACGTATAGAGCCCCAAACTATTGGAGCTAGAAGCATTAAATTTGGTACAGAGGGGTTCGTTGGCTTATGTAGGCGCGCCCGCTAAGGAAGAAGTATTTATCAACATTGAGGATTCATTAAAAAATACAGAAACTACAGTGTTGAGCTAAAATTAAAGCGGTACTACGTTAGTTCGCGGGCACAATTGGTACCTATTGGATATTTTAAACAATACCAGCTAAAAGACGTACTTGTAAGGGCAGGTATAAAATCAGTACATTTAGTACAAGGATAATTTCACCTTGTTGGTGTTGTTAGGACCCGCTACACTCTACCGCGGACTTGGATACGGTTATTATTCTAAGACCGCGCACTTATTCAAACCGAGGGAAATTTCAACTGTATCGATTTATTTTTACCTTGCTTAGCCAAAGTATGTTAAAGACGCAATTTCAAATCCTGCTTGGGGTTATTTTTTTTTGTGTGAGACTGAGAAGTCAACATTTTTCGTGTTATTGCTGATATACAGCCCCGGTTGCTCGAAAAAATGGTCGAAAATTGGACGTCAAGATTGCACTCCATTCATCCAAATCATATTTAATCACTAATGGCATGTAATTAACTTTTTAATAAAACCTATCCACGGCCGTTAACATGATTTTTATGAGTTTTATTCCTACGTCATATATCTTTTTATAAAAATTACAAACATTGACTTCAAAAACACTAAAAAGTTAAAAATAAAATAACAATAGGTACACACAACATCACATTTGTCTATTGTACTTAAAAAACAGCTAAGCTCTAACTCCTAAAAGTTAAGGATCCTTCCATCATCAGCTCGGTTTATGACTACCAGACGCAAATACTTGAATAGCTTCGGAAAAAATGAAACACGTTAGACGTACTTAAATTCAAGGGATTCTGATGGGATCCCATCATCAGATCCTGACTTTGGTACCAACTACAGGGTATACCGTTACCAAGAAAAAAGAATTATCAAAATCGGACTACTCTGTAAAAAGATATGCGCGGGGTTATATATACATAAAAAATATACGCGTCGAATTGAGATGAGATCCTCCGGGGCGTAGAGCCATTGTTTCGAAATGTTTCACATTTTTGGTCACCCATCCTGGCGTGGCCACGGCCATCGTTGCTTAACCCTAGTAATCGTTAGCCTAACTTACACGCCAGTCTGCCACCGAATATACTATTTGCTTACCACATCGCCAGTAGAAATTGTTTGCCTATCTTAATCAAATGTATGCAAGCATAGTATACAATATTACAATATTGGCGCAGCATTGGCTCCGAGTGCGCCGCAAATTGAACAGTATTCAGCGCTGTAAACTGAGTTAAGAGTTCGAACTGTTCGAAGGCGGCGACTCTATCTCAGGGTTATGGTGATGAGATGTAGCGACTTTGCTGCAGTGGTAAATAAAAAGAATTGCCAGACAAAGTGAATATTCTAATTACCCTCAGATATCTATGTTACCGATAACGATAGAACGTGTACGCAAGTCAAGCTGATAATTTCAAATTAGATTGTAAATGTTGACTGCCTCGGTGATAAAGTGGTTAAGACAACCCAATATGAATTTGTAGGTTCCGAATTTGACGCCCACTTGAAGTTTCTCGAGCTCTTTAGTTTTGTAACGAGGTGCTATATAATTCTACATATAGCAACTAGTTGCATTCCCGCCTAACTTGACTGCATTTTGAATTTTATGTTTGTCTCAATGACATTCTGTTCTCCCGTGACTGATTTACGGACATCGAGACGTGAAGAGGTATAGCGATGATCAATTTAATGTAAATGAATATTTTTATCAGTAAAACTGTCTATAAAATCAGACATCATAATGATTATATCGTGTAATGAATATACTTACTTACTAAAAACTATAGACACTTATGTGTAAGTCTTGCATTGTCTGGTAAGTTTTTATATGCTTCTTATCCATAGTTTTACAATAGTTCTTATATTTTTACAGAGTGCCTTTTATTACTACTAATTGTAACGGAGAATACAATATACTATCAGTGACGAAAACTTTAGTGCTTCATTTATTTGACCCATACTGGCCCTAACCACTGAACCACTGCGTCACTACTGCACCTCACCACGTTACAGTTTTGAGGTATCCAGGTAAAGCTCAATCTGCCGCTTCGTCACTTAAAATCTTGAATTGAATGCCAAGCTTACCTTGTGTGTGAAAAAATCGTTCACTTCTTTAAGAGTGAAGTTTTTACGTTACCAACTTGAGGCAAATGATGTCAAGTCAGGATTTCCTATTAGCAGCACACTGGCAAGCGTTAGAGCAGCATTCGAATAATGCTGATCTAGCTCCGAAAGGTTTAATCTTATTTCCAAAAATCTAAACAGGTTATTTCATGCCCCGAACAAATATTGCTTATTAATTGCTGCAACATGATTTTGCATTCGGTTATTCAGTATTGGATTTGTGAAGACAAGAGGCTAAATAATAGAGTCGTCTGTGCAGGTACAGTCGACAAAGTTGCCGGTCTACCAGTAGAGTTTGTTTGGTCAGCGATATTCGAAAAAGTAAAAGCGTTAAAACTGGTTTTAATATTATATAAAATAGAAGTATTTTAGGATTTTTATATATGATTTAAATGATTACTTTATACCTCTTATTGTTTGAAATAATGCTTCCCAAATAAACTCTACCCGCGAACTTTGTCGGCTGTACCTAGGGGAAGGTGGCCTAAAACGGGTAAGCTAAGGAAATGGTTAGAAAAATCTATAAATTACCTTTATAAGAATAACTTTTTTTACGTTATGAGATAGAATATTTATCGAGCATAAAAATAAAACATAATATGATGGCACCATATATCAAATATTTATTTATAAGATAAATACAAAACCCTTTTAAAAACCCGTTTTGCCCACATGTGTGCCTAAAACGGGTAACCCCCTTCGGGCAAAACAGGTATACTTAGGATAGAGTCATATTTAGACAGGCTATAACATGTTTATATTATAATTATTAAAAAACTAAAACTGTAACATATTTTTGCAGGAAACTTCCTTCAGAAATCTTTTTACATTGAAAAATAACTTACTTTATATTTTTCTAAATTAAGAAAAATATAAACAAATGTAACAAATGTTAATTAACCTACTTATAACAAATTCAGTCTTTAACCATAACATTTTTAAATAATTTGAAATCTTTAACAAAGAAAAATCAAAATAAGATGAACTTAACACTTTTCTATATCATAACGGGTAGGTAGTAGGTACCCGTTTTGCCCTACCCGTTTTGCCCAAGAGCACATGTTTATGCAAAATTACAATAACCTCAAATTGGAAGGTAATACCGGTAGACTTTCTACCTTAATTTAAAGTTAAATAGTGCTAAAATAAGATGGTAACACAAATAGCATGACTCGTATAAAGATTTTTGACTAATCGTAAGACACTTACCTTTATTTTTTTTTATAAAGTCACTAAAAAACTTTCGTTGCATACACCTACGCTATTACACGACTCCGGCGTCCGAGCAAAACTGATCGAAGTTCGTCGACGTTCGGGAAATCTCGGCATACGAACACAATAAACCTAACGCTTGATACAGCAGTGTACGAGTACTTACCCGTTTTAGGCGGCCCACCCGTTTTAGGCTACCTTCCCCTACCTATTTCTGCTGCCAGGCAGCGCTACTTGCATCGCTGTGTTGCCGGATTGGAGGGTAATAAGACAGGCAGTGAAATCACTAGGTAATGTGACTTTACATCTTATGTCACAAGTTGGCAACGTACCTACATCGAGGTTTTTGTAGGAGTTGTGGATTTGCAAATCTTACATATAGTATACTATGTATAATCACATGTAGTAATAGGTAACTGTAGTCATTTACGGTTCGAGCATACGAGGAAACACTAAGGTCACAGCTGAAAATCAGCGTTTTGCTTGCCTACCACAAGCAAATATTACGCTGAGCTGTCGCCTAATTTTGCCTGCTGTGGCACACACACACACACACATCAGCCGCTTTGCGTTTGTACGAGATTGTGTTAAGCCGTTGTCTGTGTATATGCCGTTGTTTATGTTTTTGTGCTTAATGTTATGTTTTACCACTTCCATTTGCTTTGTGTGTGTTCTGTAGCAGAAAATAAAGTTTATTATTATTATTATTATATTATTTACCATCAGCTGGGCAGTATGCTTGTTTGCTAACTCACAGTTGTATACCTAATAAAAAACTAACATCTCTTTTATTTATTTTAATTTCTTTATACGACCTTTACACTTTCACTTGTATATAAACGTTCAATCGTGCTCAGTTCAACAGCGAAATTTTATACAGAGAAAATCGCGTTTCCCATCAGTGAAACCGCGGCGCAATTCGGTGGTTTTATGATCCGCGCTGACACTAAATCACGCGAATGCAAGAAAGAGTTCCGTTACGACTTAGGTGAGACGGGCCTTGTTATTGCGCTGGCTCTTTATGGCGGGCCTTTTACGCCCGACACTTTGTGGGCCCCGGGAAATCAATCTGTTGCAGTCTCTATCATCATCAGTATTACCTAGTATTTTTTCTATACAACTAAGTTGGCAAACAAGCTGATGGTATGTGGTAACAGCCACCTTTAGTGCGTGTGGCTTCTGTGGGATTCGCAGCAAATCTGCAACCCCAGAAGAAACACAGTGCACGTTGCCAACTTGTGACATAAGATGTAAAGTCACGGTTCACAGTAATTTCACTGCCATATCTTAACCCTTCAAGTCGGAACACAGCAATGCAAGCACTGCTGCTTTGCGGCGGAAATAGATAAGACGGACCCAAGCGGTCGACCCTGGTACAGAGTCTCCCTCCGGTGTATTTACAGATTTAAGACTGTAATCGATAAAAGGTGGACTGTCGACTTTGAAAAGTGTAAAAATTCTTTCTTGAAGCGTTACTTTACGTATTAATACTTTTATTTTCCAATAATACCTATTACTTTTCCACTTGTATTTAGTGGGTTGTGATAAGAGATGACGGAAATAATCGGTGCTACTACAAAAAGTTTTTAAACGCTGGCTAAAGTTAGACAATGTACATGTTATATTTTTTAAAGTATAGATAAATAAAGCACATTGTATAGTACAGAACACAGAAAGACGTCTTTCTGTGTTCTGTGGTTATAGCGTTTAAAAACTTTTTGTAGTAACACACCGCGTAAGTCAGTTCAAATCCCAAAGCGTGCGTTTTTGACTCTTACCAATTTACACGTATTTGTGACTTTGCTTTTTCTATATAAATCTATACTAATACCAGCTGTGCCCGCGAACTTCGTTTCGCCTTACGATAGATTTCCCGTCATATTTTTTCCGTGGTATTCCCGTCATATTTTCCCGTGGGATTTTATAGCCTATGTTACTCACGAAGGATGTAGCTTTCTAATGGTGAAAGAATTTTTAAAATCGGCCCAGCAGTTATCGAATTTTCCCATAGGAAATAAATATTTTCCGGCGGTAAAAATTATAATATAGCCTATAACCACCAGGGACAATGTAGCATTCTAATGGTAAAGTTTCTCAATTCGAACCAGTAGTTTCTGAGATTTGCGCTTACCAACACATTTTGCGATTCATTTTTATATATAAGATTATAAAGAGGAAAGATTTGATTGTTTGTTTGTAGTGAATAGGCTTCGAAACTACTGAACCCATTTTGATGAAAGTTGGTATAGGGATAGTTCGAGACCAGAGGAAGGAAATAGGGTAATTTTCTTACGAGAAAAAAAATCCCACGGGAAAACAAAAATAACACGGGCGAAGTCGCGAGCGGAAAGCTAGTTCTAAATAAATTGATGAAAAAATATATCAATTAGATTTAAACATGTTCGAGGTAAATATATATTTTACCTCAAGACCTCATACAGTTTATCATTTGAAATAAGTGCATTTTGTCCGCTAGTGTGGAAAGAGTTTTTAAAATTCGTACAATTCCATTTATAATTAATTTCTATTCTGCCAGTTCATACTGAAAATGCATTGATAGTTACTTATTTCATATCAGCGCCACTATTATAGAATAATCCCACTAACCAGCACGACGACAGCAGAATGTACTAACTTAAAAAAATAAGTTTAAACTCAAAAGAGTAACCACACAGCATTCAGTGCAAAGATACTATCTTATGAGCTATTACAAAATAATACATTCCACTCCGTATTATAGTTGCTCAATCTTCTTTCGTAATTAGCGTAGCTTTTACCCCCCTCCGCCCACCCCCCATCTCGGGCGCCTACCCTACGGGGCGTCCTTTGAGCGGCTGCGGCTCATTACCTAGGACTTAGGTACATACTACATTTTAGTGCTGGTAATTTCGCTTGTACGGTAGGTAGAGCCTTTGTCGCTACGGTCTACGGCGGCGGGGCATTGTGACTACGGGATTAATTTACGTGAAGCTTGCGTAGCTGTAGAGTTTTGAAATCTGTGTACCTAAGTTGTTAGTTCTGTATTATTGTAGAGTTTTCTAGGTTGTTTTGTAGCTAAACTGCTTTGTTCGCTTCATTACTAATGCAATTGCTCAAGAGGTTTCGAGTTCGATTCCGGGCTGGGTAGAAGCTTTTTGAGCTTTTCTGATTAGGAGTTCTGTGTGGTAGAGACTCGCGACTTAGCTATCTTAAAATAAGCGGGAAAGGTATATTTTCTGTATACAGAATACGAATTAAGACATTATTCTAAAATATTTTCAATTCCGTATGAATAAAACGAAAATGACGCTCTTTGTTCAGTACATTAAAACCGACATGCGGGGTCTTTAAACAGTGTGATTCGTTTGTTTCAACATAAAGTAAGATTTTTTATTTCAGGTTTAAAAAAAATTATTTTGAAATGTTATTAATTAACATGGGAAATATATGTATAATCTTTTACGTATTTATATTTACGTTCGTAGTGTTATGTTCCTTAAGAAAAACACTAAAATACTTAACTGAACTATTTTTTTGTTAGTAAATAATTTTCACAATGAATGTACATTACTTCTTTATTCATTTTAATAGTCTTATTAACTTTAATATTATATATAAGATATCCCATTAATGTGTGTAAATTAATATTATTACAATCACTAACGTTCTCCCTTTTGCAAAAACAAACTCAATATACTTAGTATCAAAACGAAATACCACTTACCCTTATATCCATAGCGGTTTAGGTATCCGATGCGACCTTCGCGGAAGGTCGCGGCGCTACCTCCGTCTAAATTTAGCTCACCTCAAGGAAACATCAATCGCCCAACACATGCGCACAATTTCCAGCGCGACGCACACCTCGGAACACCTGGGAACCCGCCCAGACACGCACGGGGCTGGGACGCGACTGGGCCGGTACCCGCGAGGCGGTGCACACCTGCAATACACCTGTATACCTGTCCTACCTCAGCGGACCAATCAGCGCGCAGCTCACCTGCGCAGCTCGATAAAACTGGGCGTGGTTGGCTGACGCACGGCGCTGCGCACCTGTGCCGCACCTGTCCACCTCTTGGTTGGTCGCACGCCCCCCAATCGCAGGCGGGCGCACCTGACAGGTAATCGCCAGTTACCTTCGCCGTTGGCTGCGATGTGGGTCGCAGCGTGACCTATATAAAGCTGCGGCGGCTATGTGCTATGTAGCGCTTGATAACACGTTTTATGGCATGTCTGGAGTTGCAACTAAGTAGGAGATAATCGTTTGGTTTGTGTGAACTGCGTTATCGTGATTTCGTTGGAAAACATAATTGGCAGATTTGTTCCTGTAACCGTTTGTTGTACTTACGAATTAGCAAAACTCTCTTTGGAATAATAGCCTGGATCCAATAAAATATAAGATGCAAACAAAAATAAAAATTATGTTACTTTTGATAATTGTTTTCGGTATTAATGCACATTATTACAATTTGATAATGAGGTTACATTAAAATTTAATATTCTTAATCCGATTTTAACCAATCTTACCATAAATCAATTTTAAAAATAGTTGTAGAGATTTGTACACGTAATTAACTAACATTTATTATTATTTTGTATCACTTTTAAATTTATGATTTTTTTGCATAAAGAAAATCTAATCAAATTACAAACTTTATAATCAAACAAAGTATCCAAATGAATTTCTCTTCATTATCAAATCAAGCAAACACGTCGTCATTTATTTTCATAAAAAGTTTTATAAAATAAAATTACCACTAAACTATAATTAAACATTGTAATAGTTCCACATCACCATACTGTAACTACAAGCTAGTTTCGACAATAAATCAGTATTAGATGGCGGCGTAGAGAAATATAGGTAATAGAGGTATATATCCAGCGTCTCAGATTCACCTAGGGCCTGGGGCGCCTGATTACGTGGGGCGGGGTGGGGGGAAAGGAGGGGGCGAGAAAATGGCGGCCGATGACGACTCCGGCCAGGTTTTAAAACGCCGTCGGAATGTTGGCCCATTCTTAGACTAATACGGCTCTGAAGGTAATAACAGTTCCACTTGTAATGCAAATATAAATGTACCTTTTTTCATTCACGCACATTGCATTCAGTTAAAGCTATTGTAATCTCTTCATTACAATAGTTCTTCTATTCTACGGCGAAGGAAAACATCGTGAGGCAACCTGCATTACATCTCTGAGAAATTCAATGGTGTATGTGAAGTCGACCAATCTGCAATAGGTCAGCGTGTATTATACTATTACCGTGGCGTGGTTGACTAAGCATCTTAGCTTAGGGTAGACTCGAGCCATTCGCATCTCTTCATTGCGTCCTATTTCAAATATCTTATTCAACATAAGCCTTCACAGGCGTTATTGAACATCAAACACAATGGAAAAAGTTGATTCTACCGCGTTGAAATTGGGAGAGCTTTAATGAGAAGAACAGGCAAGGAACTTCAAAGACTTTTTTTGTTATTAGAGAACATAATGTTTATTATTAAATACGATAATTACAAACGTGAACTTGTCCTTGTAAGAATTCCCCTTCAGCTTAATATTTGATAAATTACAGATGTCAATTTGTAGGGAAGCAGCATTTAATATTCAAAATATACAAAGTATTTTTTTGACAGCCATATTTTGTGAGCGTTTATTATGGAACCTGAATATTTTTAAAGAATAAATCTTTCTAAATGTTCGTATGATGTTAAGTAAATTGTAGAAGGATAGTAATTTTGTTATGCATATTTATTTATGTACAAATCTTTAGTTTTTATGCATGAAGATATTGTATACGAGGTGATTTTTTAGTCAAATTACATAACATTATAAGTACATTCAGACACATTTGAGCAACTAGGTAATCAGTGAGTCAGGCTTCAGTGTGATTTCTTTGGTGAATCGTGCAGAGAAACTTTGATTTAGCTGCAATAATCGTAAAGCTAAGCGTAAACCACTTCTGAAGAGCGACGAACTTTTAAATAAGAAACAGAAGTTGCATATTTCAGGGCCGCGCGTCTCTAATAGCACTAAGTTACCAACTCAAAGTTACCTCGCTCCAGCGAGCTTAACTACGCTCGCGCTCATTAAAGCAACTTGGTAGTTCGCTTAGAATATTTAATCTTATCATAGTTCATATTAACCTTTTGCCTTTAATATTGTCGTGGATTTAAAAAAAAACGGTGGAGTGGATGGATGTTTTTAGCTTGATACTATCTTTAAAGTTGAGGGCCACTTTCTGAGTCCGTGGGCAGTTTTAATCTCGAAGTTCGCTCTCTGAGTCGGTAGGCAAAGTTTTGATCTCTAGTTCGCTGTATATAACGCAACGAGAGTGTGCATGCTTTGGAGACGTCGGTGACAGTACGCAGAAATGAACGACGATTTTGATTCTCAAAACCTTGATTACGGTCTTGGAGAGTAGCACTATTGGCTCCATGGGGTGTTGATTTGCTTGTACTGAAAATAGTTTTAGTTTGTCTGTCCGTGTGGCGGATTACAAAAATCGCCTTTTTGGTCGGTTGTTAACCATTTGTTTATTTACTCTTGTAAAAGTTCATTAAAAATGTATAAAAGAATATCTTAGTGGCAAATTTAATAAACACACACACAACAACTTAATCTAAATAAAAAATAATAGTTTGTCTCAATTAATATGAATAAATCAATTTAATTTAGTCTAGTTTTATTTATTTGATATGATTTATTTAATTTCATTTAGTTCATTGGCATTTGCTTTAATTCATTTAAGTTTATTTTATTTTCATATAAGTACCACTAAATAATATCATTTTTAGAAATAATTAAACTCAACATAATTTGACATTAAATTACTTCGTATAATTTTTTCCAAATAAATACAAAGACGGTTTAAATGGAATTAATAAAATTAAATGTCTGCCCTAGTCTATTCCAATTTGATTGCGACACCTAACAATGATTTTGCTCAGACTTATGAAAAAAATAAGCAATTCATTTTTTTAATAAATAATAAGGTAACGGTAACTTTGTTTTTAGATTTTTTTGTAGATTTTTTAACCGCCTCCGTGGTCTAGTGGTTGAGACCACCGGGTGTTGATCGGGAGGTCCGGGGTTCGATTCTCAATGGGGGCAGAAATTTTTCCGCTCGGTTTGGTTGGTGGTAGGGCTTCTGAGCCCGACTGTCTAGCTACCACCGTCTTATCTAAGTTTGTCGCCATAAAAACAATGTTTATAGCGTTGTTGTGTATAGCCAGTTCCTCAGATGTTGAGGAGTCCAGGCGAAGCTCGCTTCCACCTTTGGCCTTATCATCACTTAGAGTGAGATGAAGGCCAAGAGCTACCCTGACGTGTGCAAAAAAAAAAATTTTTTTTGCCCGTGATCTGTAATCACTTGATGGTAAGAGAGACCTGCCTTATGATGACTGATATTGTGTGCTCAACTGATAAAAGCGCTTACAGCCTTTAACTAGTAATAAAACAAAGCGAGCACTCAGCAGCGAATGTTTCATACCTAGTCGCTTGCCACCTCGCAGTTAGCAAGTTAGGAAACAAAAGCGCACAAGTTTTATTTCGCTTTGCACGCTCGTTGCAAGTTGATCTTTGTTCAACCCGGCCTCCTGCTTGTTGTGTGCCTTGGCATGCTGCCTTGTTGCTTGGGAATCAATTGTTCACGTCTGTATTATGTTAACACTTGTAAAGTTTGTTGAAGTGATGCCATTTTTATAGACGTGTTAACCTCATAATTTAAATGAGTCGTCGAAACATTCATTTGTATGACAATGAGTGGAAAAAATGTTTACTGTAAGACTGAATAATGGTATAATCAAATGGAGATTAATAAGAAACACATTTTTGATAACCAGACGGAGATTCAGCGCTACCATAATGTTTATGAAAGAAATGTCAACTCTACATATTTTTTCATCGGATTCTGGTACACCTATACCTCTATCTAATGTTTGGCGCCAAGCAGCGGTGCTTCCATTAGCAGGGCAAAGCAAGCAGTAAAATTACTCTACGTGAACATTACTGTTGGCAGCATATGCTGGAATCTTGGTAAGGGATGTAAATTTGCAAGTCTTACAGGAACCACATAATCTATACGTAACTGTAGCTACTTACCATGTGGTCATTCTGCTTGTTTGTCAACTTCATTTAAAAAAAATGTGAATGTTTAACTTTATCGAAATACTCCTTGAGAGAAAAATTTTGGATCGGTAAATGAAAATTTTTGCATAAAAAAGAGGTGACTATAAAAACTCCCCACATAAGTAATGCAGTTGTAACGTGATTTGCGCTTCATAGAAATAGTCATTTAATGTCGGCATTTTTATTAAAATCCGTTAAATAAACCGCCTTCGAGGTTTGTTGGCTGCAACCACCAGGTGTCCAGACACCAGGTGTCTGGATCGCACATCCAGAGGTTCGATGTTTGATTCTCCATGAGGCAATCATCATTCTGCTTAGTTTGATTGGTGGGAGAGGTTGTGAGTTCATCTGGCTGGCTACCACAGTCTTACCTAAGTTTCGCCATAAGAATTATCGGATTATTATCGGAGCACATGATGCAATGATAGTAATATTGTATTACTATCATTGCATCATGTGCTCCGATAATCAGAGGTAAGATAGCCAATCCTTAGTAGTTGAAAAGTCCAGCTAAAGCTCGAAATCCCTTACCAGTTAAAAGTCCAGGTAAAGCTCGATTCCATTCATGACCTTATCGTCACTTACGAGTAACATCAGGGTGAGATGAAAAATAAGAGCTTATCTGTTGTGTACATTAGAAGCTGTTACTATCATATAACTCACAATATAATTAGCCTAAAAATCGTTGATGCTATTCGAGCACATATGGGCTATGTAGAGAATACCTAGGAACTTAGCGTAATATAGAAATCTAGAAATGTACAAGCGACTAAGAGAATGCTCGCACGCGGCACTCTGGGGTTTGTAGCAAAGACAGCGCAACGACGGACGGGCAGACGTATGACGGGTATGTAAATTGTATGGAACGTGTGGCTATGAAATGCAAATACTAATGCTTTTAAATCCAATGACTACGCTACACTTCAACCGTTTATTCTTTTGAATCCAATGATATTATGCTACATTTCAACCGAAAAAAGTTTATCGGTCAAAGCGATAGCACTTATACACAGTTTCATTTTTTTATAAGTATACCACTGTTATATTAACTACATCAGTTTTTAAAACAATATAACAAATAAGGGTAAATAATGTTGTTGTTAAACGTTTATGTTGAAAAGAAATGTGATGATGTAGATGATATACCAAAAGCAAAAATAAATAAATAAGGTAGGTCCCAGGCATCATTTATTACACCACTCCTTATTAATCTAGGCAGTGATTTTTCACCTTTTAATGACGAAGGACGATTTTACAAATATCTGTCTAGCCATAGACCACCAACTCTAGACCAATATAGAGTATATGAATAAAGGGTAGTTTGTTATATCTGTAATATTATTATTGGGATAGCTTCACGGACCACTTCGGCTACTTCCAGCGACCACCAGCGGTCCGCGGACCACCGGTTAAGAACCAGTAATATAGGGCATTGATCAGACGCAAAAATAAAATCGTGGGACGCGTGAAATTTCCATAAACAGTTAACAGCTCATATCTATACTAATATTATAAAGCTGAAGAGTTTGTTTGTTTGTTTGTTTGTTTGTTTGCTTGAACGCGCTAATCTCAGAAACTACTGATTCAAATTGAAAAATTCTTTTTGTGTTGGATAGTCCATTTATCGAGGAAGACTTTAGGCTATATAACATCACGCTACGACTAATAGGAGCTGAGCATCAATGACAAATGTTGCAAAAACGGGTAAAAAATATACGGCGAAACGTAGTTCGCTGGCACAGCTAGTAAATGATATTTCCACATTAACTCAAGTTACGCTACGCCTCCGGCATCAGGCAGGAGGTAAACAATAAAATAATAACATTATGTTTCATAATTTTATTGTTTACCTCCACAATTTATCATTGTTCTGTGGTGAGTAAATAAACAAATTATTGTAATAATATATAAAAAACATTCTCATTAAGACTTTTTCAACCTAACTGCACGCGCACTTGATTTTGATATTTATTCATGCCTCTTTTGAAGTTTATACTATCATTTCTTTGATTCTTATGAACCCATCTCTGTAAGCTTTTCGTGATGGTATAGTATTAAGAATTTGATTGATACATTGGATTTTGCTGATTGGAGTTTAAGAGTGCGATTCATTCTGCCCCATTCCTTTACATACATTTTCCCGTTCGAAAGGTTTCGGCACTTCTTATATATTCGTGTCGCTAAGTAATGGGAATGTGTACACTCCTCGGTGTTCCCAAACCATATTCCGGATCTCTCTAAAAAAAGACTACGCGAAAGTACAATGTGGTGTTCTAGTTGGTTTTTTTAAACAAAAAAATAGTATCGTGGCCACACCATGTGTCCAATTTACATAAAACAATTTACTGAGAGCTGTCGAAGTCTGGGGCAACCCTCAGATAGTGTCGTATTACTAGTCATGTAAGTAGCGCCCATAACTATTACTATCACTACGTAGAAGTCCACATAGCAGCTCCTTCTAATCATTTGCGATATTGTAAGTATGTCACGGCCGACAAAGGTTCGTCAAAGGTTATTTAACAATGCAATGGAAAATAATTTGATAATTTATTCTATTTAAATGGAATCTTAGTAAACGGTAATACCTTAAGGATTATTTCATAAAACATTACAGTTGATGTTATAAAAAATGTCGAGATCTTTTACTATTAATATGCACTCCACCTTGATACTACAGTAACAGGTTTTTAAAATATACTTACTGACAATTTATTGAAACTACAAACATTCCAAATTAAATTATCCATTTTTAGCAATACCTAGGTTGTATAGTTAAATAATTGTTCATTCTGATTTCTGGCTTAGAAACAACGAAAAAAGTATTTTCCTAAATGAAAATATGGACTTGCTAAATAAATAAAAGCATATTTCTTTAAAAATCGACTCGGGCGTGATTCGAATCCGCCTCTTCAACATCACGTCTTCTTCTGGGCTGGTAAGTGCTCAGTGGCCAAATTGATCAAGGCTTTATGTAGATAACGGAGGTTCAAATCCCGAATCCTAATTTAGGTATTTATTTTTTAAATACTATGTTCTAGATCATGGACTCCAAAATACGGCCCGCGGGCCAAATGCGGCCCGCCAGTGCCATCAATCCGGCCCGCGACAGCTTAAGTAATTAAAATGCAATGCGTAGGTTTACTTAGGTCGCGCACTCTACTACTCTAGAAATATAGTTAAGGACGGAAAAATTAAAACTGTTTTCGCCATTAGAACATACTGAAGTAAACATATGGCCCTAAGGCTTCAAAGTTTGCCCTGTTTTAGATAATAGAATTTGATTGTTTTTCCCCTTCTAGATAAAACATAAATAAAATAAATGAAAACGCATTCCCAACTACATAGGTACATCTACAATCGAACACGCAAAGCCGCCACCGCTCCCTTAAACCTAAGCACATCCCTTAAGACCTGACGTAACGAGGCTTGAAGGAGGCGACCTGCCCTGGCCTAATTCCCGGCCACTAACAGCCCGCGACGTCATCAAAGAGGCCTAATGACGTGTCCTGTTACGTGCTAATAAGCCGTGACGCTCGGGATCCACCTCTCCCTGAATTATACATGACGTGAGTAGCCGGGATAATTGCCATCCATTAATGCTGAATATGTTAGGTTCAAGTTCACGATGGCATATTAGAAGTAGGTACCTAGTCGTGTCGAAAACAGTTCCTCTGATTTTTCAAAAGCGTTCAACGGTTTTTGAACGCTTGAGTTAACTGTTGAATACTTTTGCTAAGTCCAGCGATATTGCCAGGCAACATATGAACGCATTCCGAATGCACTAACAAGACTCCATTGGTGACATATAGTACAGAGGGTAATTGGATAGCTGCTTTGTTTTTGTAAGATAGCTGCTGCTTGATGGTGGTAGTTAGCCAGGCGAGCTTAGAAGACCTACCACCAACCAAACTGAGTAGAAAAATTTCTGCCCCCACTGGCAATCGAACCCCGGACCTCACGATCAACACACGGTGGTATCAATCACTACACCACAGAAGCGGCTTGTCAATGTTTTGTCAATATTTATTGAAGAGATCGCTCACAGTTTCTGTCTCATTCACTCACTCACTTTCATATTATGAGGATTTAAAAAAAACAATTGTGTCATATGTGAAATGACGATATAAGTAAAAGTTTTAGTGTAAAACTTCTATTTTTTTCTTTTTAGCGCATTTAAATAAAAGCTTGTTTTTAATTTTCTTTACATTTAATTTTAAATTTTTCTTTTATATAAACCTTGTCCTGACAATAAGGATTTTATCCAAATTGGTGCACTTGTTCGGAATTTATGCGCGTACATATATTTCAGTGGTTCGTTTGTATTTATATTTATATTTATATTTATACATATTATTATAATAAGACGAACACTAAGGTTAATTTGTTAGATAAGGCGTTATTAGCGTATTAATTATGTTGGGCTCCATCATGGTATGTATTGTTTCGATGTCTTACCCTTTACAATGTGATCCATATCGTAAGAGAACATTCCAGCACTAATATTTGAATTCGGTTTAAATGTCGTGTAATGTTTTTTTCTTAATAGCGCAAGAGAAACTTTAATGAGTAGCATTTTAGATCTGCAGCTGTAAAATATACGATACGTGTCACAATGAAGAATTTGTCATTGTTAATAGCAGCTATTATCGAAACTTGTACGATATAACACACAATAACTGTCTCATGTTCAGTCCAGTCCTCGGTACCTGGGCACCTGCCAGCGCCGCCCGCTGTGCCCGAATTCATTACGAACTCGCCCCGCGGAACTCTTTTTTTTCAGTTGGAAACTGAATTCGAAATCCGGTCGGGAAAGTTAGGTGAAAACGGTGTTGTTCGGAATCCGCATTTTGATGCGCGACAAGGTTGCTTGTTGGCGGACGGAGAATTGAGAAAAATGTGTGGGAAAATTAGTTCTCGTTATTCCATCCATGGTTTGGTCTGCATGGTTTTTACAGCAAAGTTGGCAAACGAGCATACTACCCACCTCATGGTAAGTCACATATAGTACATGTGGTTCTTGTGAGATTCGTGGCAAATCTGTAACCCGCACAAGAACCACAGTGTACGTTGCCAACTTGTGACATAAGATGTAAAATCACGGTACCCAGTAATTTCACTGCCATATCCTACCCTTCAAACCGGAAACCTTTGTTTTAAGGAAACGTGCAATGAGAGCAATTTATAAGCCAAGTTCACGCACTTCTCTCGGAAATACGTTTACAGAGATTAGTATTATTAAAGATTATTTGTATGATTAAACTGTTTCGACACAAGACCAGCTCCACACCTGATAATTTTATTTTGATTGATATGTGAATAAAGTCTTTATCTTATATAATGTGAACTGACACATCTAATCTTGTAATGGCATTTCAGCTTCTGCTTTCAAACTTTTGCTTTGAGGTTAGTTTCCAATCGACGACTGTAACAATACAGGAAGAAAGAAATAGCCCTTGCTGGTTCTTTCCAGTATAAGGTCTCCCGCCGTAGACATGTGAACCAATGGCGTAGCATCATTGACGTGCACAAGTGATTGTTAAAATCCAATTTGATTGAAGTTTGGAACACATCACTGCAGGCACCGCTGCTTTGGCGGCAGAAATAGGAATAAGATTAATTAGTTCTAATATCAATGTATATCATATTATAATCATTCCCTTGCATTTCAGCGAAGGGTGTTACCCTGAAAATTTATGATGAAATACGTTATTAACATTCCCTTACACGTACAAAGCTCCACTCGTCAGTCCATTCAGCGCTCAGAACGACGCGACGCGTGGTCTTCATTTGTTGCATTCCCAACAAACCGTTGCAGCTGGCAGCTTATTAAAACATCCCGTGGACTGCGATGTCTAATTTTCCGGTTTCGCCCGCGCAGATTGCGCCCCGCCCGTGGGACGTAAGCGCTGAAGACAACGCGATTTATTACCAGGGAAATGGTCCTTTTCGTGTTGGTTTATGGAAATTCAACTTTACTGTTTAGGTAAGGGAGTGAGGTTTTAGTGCACAACAGCCCCCGTAGCACGTCCACCAAAACACGATATGATAAAGCGATTTATCGCGGTGAACAGTCAAAATACGACGAAACCCTTGCGAAACCCTATTGTATTTTGACAGTTCACCGCGATAAACCGCTTTATCATATTGTGTTTTGGTGGACGTGCTAGGAGGCCAGGGCAGCTCTTGGCCTTCATCTCATCAGGCCTTACCATGATAGCTTATAGTAAAGTTAAAACAATATTGAAACAGAGACACCGCTATTGCTGCGTATAGCGCCATCCCGCTCTCAGCGCGGTTTTAACGTTGTTTTTGAGTTTTTGGCGATTAAGGTAAGGGGGCTGATGGTAAGGCTGCAGACGGAAGCGAGCTACACCTGGACTTCTCGATAATCGATGAACTGATGTCGCAAGCACGAACCACTATAGTTATTGTTATCGTAATCCTATTATTTTTATGAAAACTACAGCAGCGCCGCTACGGTGGTTTAAGGAACTAAATGATATCGTAATGGTGATGGTATAGTTAACGACAGCTAAAGTATGTGAATCGTCAGCACGAACTCACTTTTGACATGTGGTATCGTTTTATTCGACAGCTAGCTATCGTTATATCTCTCACCGAGTACTTTACAGTGAGAGAACTTACGTTACGAGCTCACGATAGTCTTACGATAGTGTTTCTAGCTGTCCATTTAATATCTCCATCGTTATCGCATATTAAGTAAATACGATTACTATACTATAAAGAGATTGGTTCGTGCTAGGGATGCTGTCTATCTTACCTATTGTTATTATAGCGACAAACTTAGGTGAGACTAACATAAGTAAGTAGTTAGCCAGGCGAGCTTAGAAGCCCTATCACAAACCAAACGGAGTAGAAAATCTTCTGAATGAATGAATGAAAATTTTTATTTACATGCAGAAACAAGACGCACAGCGCATACAGAAAAAAAACAATAGAATAATCAGACACTGAGGGGATTACAGGATACATTATAATAACATACCAAAGTGGAGTGTCTCACAACTGCATGGAAAAGGGAAACCAGTTCGGTATAAAGCCAGACGGAAATCTGGCACCGTTTTTCAACTGGCACCAAATACTCAAACCGACAAAGGACGCCAGCAAGTACAGATCGGTAGGGTTATCTTTAGGATGTGATCAGGCATGGATATTCTTAGAAATCCATGCCTTCTGCCCAATAGGGAATCGAACCAGGTGGTCTCAATCACTAGACCACGGAGGCGATTAGCAAAACATTCCAAATTTTTTTTTTCAATACATTCCAAATCGCTATCATGGATAAACTATAGTTTAATCCTTCCCATTCTTAAATCAACCATAGTTGACAGCTGTAGTGAGAAGTTTAAATTAGAATCAACTTACTTAGCTTAGTTTTGGTTTTTCTTGCATTTTATAATATTAGGATAGTGAAAAGTACGAAGATTATTTGGCAATTGTTATCATGATCATAACAGCTTTTACACGTCCCCACCGAGGTGCTCGAGTCTACCCTAAGTTAGGGGGATTAGACCTTAGTCAACCACGCTGGCCAAGTGCGGATTGGTCGACTTCACATACATTATTGAATTTCTTCGCAGATGTATGCAGGTTGCTTCACGATGTTTTCCTTCACCGTAGGAGCGTCGGACAAATGTACATATGGAATTCGAAAACGAAATACACATTGGTACATGGCGGTCTCGAACCCCGGACCTCCCGATTGGAAGGCAAGTGTCGAGTCCACAGCGCCATTGTTATGTATACCTGTAATTGGCGAATATTTATGTTTAGGTACAAAAATATTGTTAAGATGTAATTGTTTTTTATGTATCGCTATTGGTGTACATTTAATAAACAAAATACTTCATTATATATTTAGAAAGAAGCTGTAATTTTCATAATCATCCAGCTGGAATGGAAGAAATCCAATCAACCTCAACTTTAACTTGGGAGTTTTATGCCACAAGTCACGAGAAATGAAATTAATTTTCCTTCTCAGTTCCGAAGTTCGCGTCGTATCTCACGGGCCGAAGTTAGGTCCGGATTGCAATCAGGCGTTACCTATGACCTACGGCGACCTATCATCGTAAGTTGTCGAGGCTCGCTTGCCAACTTTTCCAATCTGACCGGCCCGAATCACGAGTTATTGCTACTTATACGTGGTACAGTCGGCGTATATTATAGGCTCTTCATCGTGCATTTTTATTTATTTATATTAATTAGTTAAAGTATATCTATAGTACCTATGTTATTTTTATCTATTTATTTAATTATAGTACTTATATTTAAACATGGGATAAATTAATTAATAAGATTGCACCGCCATGTAGTCTCTGTTGAACCCAATGGTTGACTGGCAGAAAATGCCATATGGCATTAAGTCCCCCATTTGTACATTGTTTTTTTAATTGTGCAAAGAAGATTAAATAAATAAATAGACAGTAATGTTTTGCAGACAGTACTGGCTGATATCCTTCGACACATAAAAATGTGCAAAGAAAAATTTTGTGACTTTGCCTATCTCAGTGACGTCACAGTCAGTAGTCACTGCCTTCCTTTTTTATGCAACTAAATAAGTGAACATGAAGCTGTTCATCTTATGGTGGTGGCCGCAGTTACCTATAGTACATGTGGTACGTGAAAGACGTGCAAATTAATAGGTATACAAACATTGTTTTGATTCTCCTGTGACATTGCAATACAAACCTTGTTTTGATTCTCCTGTGATTTTTCATTTTTCTCGTAGGAATTCGATATTATCCCGCAGGAAAATATTCTATAGCCTATGTTACTCAGTGATATTGTAGCATTCTATTAGTGAAATAATTTTTCAAATCAGTCCATTAGTTTTGGAGCCTATTCAATACAAACATACAAAAATATAAATCTTTCCTCATTATAATATTAGTATAGACAACAAGAATGTTTAAAATGCAAATCATTCTTCATTATTGTGAAAGTGAAAAAAACCATCCGCAGACATAGCGGTTTCTTAATTTAAAATGTCACGCGATTTTCCAGGAGAGTTGGCTCGATTGATAATAAAATGGCGCCGAGACAACATCAGTGCTAAAGTTTCACCTCGGAGTGCCCTGAATGGCGAATTGAACGGGCTGAATGCTAATTCGACTGACAGCTCTCTGGATTGCTTCGTGGCGTAGAAAGTTTTTTAAGTGCTTGACATCTGCTTTGTTTAAGAGCTAACAGATGGAGATGACATTTTGAATATCCAATATAGCATTTCTATTTTTTTATAGAACGAAGTTGGCGAACAGTCAGGTTGCTCATCATGATGATAAGTGACTACAGTCTCCTATAGTCCATGTGGCTGCTGCAAGATTTGCTTTATAACAAGTACGTCAATGTACGCTGCCAATTTGTGACATAAGGTGTCAAGTCACAGTACCCAGTGATTTCACTGCCTGTCTAACCCTTCAAAGAAACATAGCGATGCAAGCACCGCTGCTTGGCGGCAGAAAGAGGATAGAGGCACCCCGTCGATGGCGCTGTGGACTCGGCACTAGCCTTCCAATCGGGAGGACTGGGGTTCGAGACCGCCATGTACCCATGTGTTTTTCTTTTTTCGAATTTCATATGTACATATGTCTAATACTCCTACGGTGAAGGAAAATCGACCAATCCGCACTGGGCCAGCGTGGTTGACTAAGGCCTAAACACCCTAACTTAGAGTATGCTCGAGCCCCTCGGTGGGGACGTATATGAGCTGTTATGATGAGGTACCCGCTCAGAATATATTGAATAAGGATTTTTGAGTTTGAGTTTTGAGTTTGAGAAGACTGGTACAGGGTCTTCCTTTTGACAATATCAGGTCCATGTGATATTATTAGAAATATTTCAGGCATAATATACATACACAGACCAGTCACTATTTTCACAGATTGTAGCATAATATGCCACAGACAAATAATAATGTATCTGCGCTGGATTGTGTTGCTATCCTTGGTTGCTATTTACACCACAGACTGCACACGGCAACTAAATTGGAATTGTTTTTGTCCCTGGACTTAATAATTAAGTCCATGTTGTCCCTTTTTTAGCTAAAATTTACTTCACCTAGTAGAGGTATATTGTCGTGTGTTCTGCCGTGGCATCACAATTGGCCCTGCGGAAGATCAGCGCTGGTTTTATAATTCTAAAAAAATAAAACTAAAGCTTTTTGTTGAGCAGGGACCTTTTCATTTAACGACTAAATATAAGTTTTTTTTTCACGTATTATTGTTTTAAATTTATGTAAGTTGTATGTAAGTTGTGTCTTTTTGTATGTTGTTAAATGAATAAATATCTTTTCTTTCTTACAATATATTTTTTTATATAATACTAGCTTTCCGCTCGCGACTTCGCCCGCGTTATTTTTGTTTTCCCGTGGATTTTTTTTTCTGTAGGAAAATTACTCTATGTCCCTCCCCTGGTCTCGAACTATCCCTATACCAACTTTCATCAAAATCGGTTCAGTAGTTTCGAAGCCTATTCAATACAAACAAACAAAGAAACAAACAAACAATCAAATCTTTCCTCTTTATAATATTAGCATAGATTCTTGGCAAATAAGCATAATACCCACCTGATGGTAGTGCCGTCACCTTTAGTACATGTGGTTCCTATGAGATTCGCAACAAAATTGCAACCCAAGAACCACAGTGTACCTGGACATTGCCAAATTGTGACAGAAGATGTAGAGTCACGGTACCCAGTAGTTTCACTGCCACATCTTACCCTTCAAACTGGAACACAGCAATGCACGCCCCAAAAATGACCTCCCATATAGAGATTTCATCTATTCACGTCACACCTCTGCGTTTGGGTCACAGAAATTGATATGTGTATCAAATATTAACTTAATCGGTCTAGTAGATTCGGAGATAATTAACTTTGACCGACAGACAGACGGACACACGAGTGATCCTATAACGGTTCCGTTTTTTTATTCGAACTATGGAACCCTGAAAACAACCTGTGATAATAAAAAGTCTAACTATTGCCAGTCGCTTGCCCCAAAAAAAACGATCTCGCGGAAAGGTTAAGCAGAGGTGAATAAACACCCAAACCCTGCCAATGATTTTACGTCCCATTTATCAAGGGACCATTCTGTCGCCACTAACTGGGAACTAAAACCTGGATGCGAGCTGTTTCTAAAAATGGTAAAATCAGAAATTCAATAAACTTCTGCTTGCCGGGAATCGAACCCGAGAACTCATCATGCGCCGCGGAAACCAGGCTTACTTACACGTTAATTTAAATGTAACATGCTGACGACTCGCCAGACGAACATTTCAATTTATTTTACTCGAACGTGTCGAAACCTTTACAAACCTCCTGAGCACGTAACAAAAGACAATAATTGAATGTCAATTGCTCGTATCGGTGTCACTAACGCAGTAACTTTACCCCGCGCACCCGAGAAGACGTACGACCGCCTCGGCTCACGCCCCTCAAGGTAGCAATGACGTCAGGTAACCAGATCCAAGTACACAAGTCAATCCTCAGAGTATACACTCGTACAGAATGATAACACAGTACGGGACTACCAACATAATGTTCAGTGGTCAAAATTTGGGACCTTTACATCGTACAAGCCATTTTGAAGCGCCATAGAACTTAATTTACAGAGCATAATAAAATGTATACAATATGTAAAATGTAGAAAATATGTTATTATGACATACTAAACGCGAAAATAATTTCTTTTTGTCTTTATTTTTGCGTGCCTTCTTATTATTTCTCTTTTTGGAATTTTTGCATACACAATTATCTATTTAGTATAAGTACTAATATAGTATCTAATTAGTTATTAACTTTTATTTGATGTCGATGTCCACAAATTTCTCAAAAACCTAACAACGAATAAGGATGTTTTTTATTGCAACTAAGTTGGCAAACAAGCAAACTGCCCACCTAACGGTAAGTGGTAACAATCACCTATAATACATGTGGCTCCTGTGAGATTCGGAACAACACTGCAACCCCTACAAGAACCACGGTGTACGTTGCCAACTTGTGACATCAGATGTAAAGTCAACGGTACCCAGTAATTTCACTGCCATAACTTACCCTTCAAACTGGAACACAGCAATGCAAGCACTGCTGCTTTGCGGCAGAAATAGGTAAGACGGACTTTTGACTTCATTTTGACATAACCGAATTCAAACTGCGGTTTGGAGGTAGACGGCGGGCCTATGCAGCCCGCTTTCCATGTCCGCCCTTGATACAGTAAGCTCCCCATCAAGCTATACTGTTTGACCTTTGGATCTTTTTATGTCGCTCGTAATAGTGGCGGTTTTCGTAGTGTAAACGTAAAGCTTGAATGGTAAAGCTTACTGTACCATTTTGCCAAGGCGATCCCCCGCAAGACGGTAAGACCTGGCCCGTAGCTGGCCGGGATGTTCAGGGATGGGGAATTGGGACTTCCCAGACCCTGGGTCATCCTAAAAGGTGGACGTCGATGTTTCTTAAGTACGTATGCCCTGCACTCTGCGGTGAGAGTCCCACATACGCGCGGCTAGCCATCGACAGATATGGTGCGCAACATCATTCTACATCGTTACAATTGTTCATTATTCTTTTCTTTTTGTGTGGCCAATAAATATTTTTCTCTCTTAAAAAAGACCTCACACTTTCAGCGTCAATAATAAGTTTCCATTCTGTACGTACTCCGCTAGCAGCACCACACACATGCACCGATGACGTCACGCGCCGACCTGTCGCCCGCGCGTAATTAAACCGCCCGCGGCCGCCAGGGCGGCGACACTGTCGATGTTAATTATTCCACACTTTATTTATCTCGACAAAACACGGCACGCTACTTTGTTTTACAATTTACTTCGTTTTAACGGTCAGTCGGGTAGTCTTAGGCGTGCTCTGAATGTGCGGCGGAATTAAAAATGTGGCGGTTGACCAATCGAAGCTTTCTGAGCATTAATTTGAAAGAGCTATACTAACTTACTTAATTATTTAGCCCTGGCGAAGACTCAGGATCGGGTCATCTGCGTAACGTGTAAATGCCCTTTTATCTTCCTTATTTCTGCCGCAAAGTACTTATGCATCGCTCTACCGGTTTGAAGAGTAATAAAGGCAGTGAAATTATTACTGTGGTCAAACATCTTGCAACGTGCACTCTGGTCCATGGGTTCACAGTTTGTAAATCTAATGTAAACCTTGTAGTATACATACCTTGTAGGTACGATATAGGTACAAAGCTTCTTACCATCAGACGGATCCAGTTAACCCTAGAGTGGTGGAAGGAGCAGGTATCGAAATAGTACCAGAGGCCCTAGACAAATGCCACATGCTAACTCTTCCACAGTCGTTCCGCAGAAAAAATGTATGGAAATGACATTAGCCTACGACAACCTCACGCTATATTTTCCGCAGCTAATGTTTGTCTAGGGGGGCAGAGAAATTTTCGATGAGGAGTTCTATGAATTTGAAAATATTCTATGAAGATACTCGTACATTTTGGACAACTAATTCTGTGTCTGTTTGGTTGCCAATTTTATTCTACAAAATGAAATAAAATGGTTTTTTTTATGTAATGAATGGTGTATTAAGTTATAAGTAAAAAAATACATAATGTTAGGCAATTTATTTGTATATTTTTTTTATAATCTAACCAAGTGAGACGACCAACCCGCACTTGGCTAGCGTGGTTGACTGAGGCCTAAACGCCCTAGTTTAGGGTAGGCTTGGGGTGCGATGTCAGACAACCTCCTTGTGGTGCACCCTGGGCAACCCGGCAGATTCTCTGCCGCGGGCTAATAGTCTGACGAGAGGACCCCTATGGAGGGGGGGCGTGGGATGGCTGGGCTTAGCCCGGCGGGTCACTTCGTGTGGCCACCCGCTTCATGCGGGGAAGAGCGAAGTCCCCTC
Source organism: Schoenobius gigantellus (assembly GCA_963935595.1). Classification (NCBI taxonomy): domain Eukaryota; kingdom Metazoa; phylum Arthropoda; class Insecta; order Lepidoptera; family Crambidae; genus Schoenobius; species Schoenobius gigantellus. The sequence continues at coordinate 1,376,392 of OZ012548.1, forward strand.
TTCTTATGTTAAGAAGAGGTGTGGCTTTCGCTGGAAGTCGATTTCGGCTGGCGGAGGTGAGGCGATTCTTATCGCCATGGTGCTTTGCACCTTCTGGGGATTTTCCCTGAGCTTCGGCTCACCGCGCGGCGGTGGATCCAGTAGGGTCTGCCGTCGGGCAACCCGTTACCCGCACTGAGGTTCGGCGCACTGAGCGTCGGACCGCGTGGAAGACAACCACAATAAAAAACCAACTTCGGGGTGTAGAGCGGCGCAATTCTGTGCCGCTCCACAAAGTAGCTGAGCCAGGTGGGGGGGTCAGCGGGAATAAGGCCTGGCTGTTGTCCCCTTCCCCCTGTCTTGTGACGGACGGAGGAGCTGCTGGGGGGGGTTTTTAGTGGGTAGGCCCGGGCCGTGTAAGGTCTGGGGAGTCCCACATATCCTCGTGGTTTGGCTCAACCACGAGGAATGCGTCAATGCATTTTCCCCCCTCCCAAAAAAAAAAAAAAAAAAGGGTAGGCTCGAGCCCCTCGGTGGGGACGTATATGAGCTGTTGATGATGAACCAAGTGAGAACCTTAAAAATGTCAATTAAAATAAGAATCTTTACACACTTATTGGCGTCAAAAACAATCAAGAAATTCTAATTAGGAGGTTATAATTTAACCTTAATCATACAGCTTAAGATGTCTGTAAATACAAGATGGAAAAGAAAAAGGTGAGTCTACACCCGCTCGAGAATTAGAGGAGCCTTCACGGGAAGAAGAAGCATGTAACTTAGGTCATTTTTTATGAAATCGCGATTTAAAGGGTTGATTTTCTGTCTTTATTGATTATTAAAAGTTGAAAATATACAACTGGTATGGTTACATATGCACACATAGAAATCAATAAATCAACATGCAACAAAACAGTCTATCGATAAATGTATGGTCAGAGCATCGCCCATCCCTAAGCCTGTTTTATTAAGGCGCGTTTTTTGTCGCACACGTGCTGCCCATACCTCGCTGTGGCTCAGACTACCTACTTAGGTATTACACGCTCAGACACCATTGTGCCTTGACTTACATTATGTATTCGAAAAGCGAGATGGCCGCAGCCACAGACAACAATATAGCTCAGTTTTTTACATAGATTATAAATATTGAAATTTAATAAAAAACTTTTTAACAAAAACTACCACTTATTTACGTCAAAGATAAATTAAATACAACCAACAACAATGAATCTAAAAAAACTATACAGGTCTTACTAAGAAATTTCGTTTAAAGTTAGTCATAGCTTTAACATGGCTGTTCCATTAGTGTCGATATAGGTAGATAGGAGTAGCATCATTTTTAAGTCTTTAACATCTTTAGAAAACTGTTTCAAGAACGTTTCAAAGAAAACTTTGTCTAATACCTAGTTTTTTAAAACTATTAATAGCTTGAAAATTATGCTGTTTTAGTTGCGTAATAAGATAATATACAAACAGGGTCAGGTTGAGTACCTTTGTAGTGAGGCCATTGTCTACCAGTAGTCTCAAGTTAGTCATGGTTAAAACCTAATACTGTCTTCATCTTACGTCTTATACCTTATTAACGTCTATGTAACTGTATCATAATTAAACCATGATTAAACTTAGGATTAGATAACTTTTTTGTAGGTAACCGTAATTTTTCGAGTTTATACACGTTATTTTATTCATTTAACCGCCTCCGTGGTCTAGTGGTTTAGACCACCGGGTGGTGATCGGGAGGTCCGGGGTTCAATTCCCCATGGGGGCTGACATTTTGCTGCTCGATTGGGTTGGTGGTGGGCTTGAGCCTTCTCGGCTAGCTTCCACCGTCTTACTTACGTTTGTCGCCATAATAACAATGTTAATAGCATTGTTGTGTTCCGACAATTAGTGGTAAGATAGCCAGTTCCTCAGTTATCGAGGAGTCCAGGTGAAGCTCGCTTCCACCTTCGCCTTATCGTCACTTACCATCAGGTGAGAAGAAGGCCAAGAGCATCCCTGTCGTATGTAAAAAAATGAGTTTTAAAAGGAAAATATGGAACCCTTATAGTATCATTTTGTTGTCCGTCTGACTTTCCTCAGTAACGCGTAGAAATATTAAACTGGAATTTATGTCAAATACTCGGTCCTACAGTGTCTTTCAACTGTGAAATTAAAAAATCATACTTGTAAGTCAATGCAATCAGAAGCTGCGATTTCACAAGGCAAACAATACCTATAGACGTATTTCCCGTTAACCTAAATCATGAAATTTGGCAATCCTGAAATCTTACAGCACATATTAAGGATAAAATCCGTAGTTAGGAAGTTATTATACTTAGGTTAGTTTGCACATAACCTTCGATGCGGCACCGGCGAGAGTCGACTGGTGAAATATTAATTAATATTATGAAGTGATAATTTTAAACATTTATTTAATGGATTTAGTACATTTTTACAAGCTTTTATTTACTTTCACCTGTCCGGTGTCTGTAACGAAATCTTGCAAGTTAAATTTGTCCCATTTCTCGGTTTCCGATTGCACTAAAATTATAATAGCTTGTATTTAAATAATTTAACTTGTTATTTTTATATCCCATGCTATCCTATCAATTTAACAAACCTTTAAACATACTATACGTATTTATGCCGCAAGGCAGCAGTCCTTGTATTGCTGCGTTCCTGGTATTGAGTTAGAACAAAAATATTTTTACTTTTAGCGCAAAACAAGAGCTGACCTTACTGGATACCTGCGGTGACTATTTTACGTGATAAGTTGACATTTCTGTGAATTACGTGAAGAGAAGTTGCATATTTGCAAATTTAGTACAAAAACAATAGCTTTTCTATATAAAAAAAACTAACTGTGCCCGCGAACTATGTTTCGCATTAAAAGTTCACAGAAAAAACTGTAAATCTACTTTCCCGCGGGAACTACTTACTTTTCCGGGAAAATAAGTCGCCTATATGTTAATCCATGGCCTAATCCGTCTACCTACAAAAACAAAAAATCATTCGAATCCATTCAGTAGTTTTTTCATGAAAGAGTATCAAACATCCATACATCCATCCATACTCATAAACTTTCGAGTTTATAATTAGAGGTGTGAGATGAGCAGGTACCTAATTACCCACGGGGCCTGCTCAGAGTGATTTTACAATTGCTCCACCTCTGTAGTTCATTGAGTAGTAACACAGATACGGTGAGCTCGATAGCTTCGCCCCCTGACCCCGCTTCCGTGGATGCGCTATCAGCCACCTCGCATCCTGACCTTATCGCGCAAGGCGTCAACAACTTTTTTGATTCATAAATTGCCAGAGGTAGGTATTATAATACAGTCTTATATTTGCACGAGTACTCCACATTTGAATAACATAAACATTTCTTATTTATATTAGGTCAAAAATATTTTAATAAAAAAATTAGGATTCGGAAGTTTTGCATGAGCACTCACTACGGTACTATACTTGCAGCGTAATGTCGGATATTTCTCTTAAAAGTATTTTTGCGGGTGAAAATTACGAAAGCGTTCGTCCATATACGTCCGTCTAAAAGAATATCTTTTATTTTTATTTTTAAACCGAATAACGTTTTTACGCCATTAGCGTAATCATTTATTTATTTATTTATTTAATCTTTATTGCACTTAAAACTGTACAAAGGGCGGACTTAATGCAACAAGGCATTCTCTACCAGTCAACCGAACGGAAAGTAAGAAAAAAAAGTATTTGGCGCAAAAAGATGTAACAATATACCGGGTGTAACAGAATACCGCAATAATATTCAAGGTTGTTGATTAACACAAAAAAATGTTTTATGACTATTCTTTGTATTTTTATTGTATGCCTACTTTTGATTTAATACGCTTAACTGTTAAGCTTATTACTCGGAGATTTTAGATAGATCCGTATTCAGTTGTGCGATCAGCTTAATCATAAAACTGAAGATCGTCTGCATACAGATGGTGGGATGACGATATAATTTTAGTAATGGAGTTCACGAAAAGTGAAAAAAGAAGAGGGGATAGAATTGCGCCCTGAGGAACACCAGCCGACAGCTCATGCCAATCAGATAAAATGTGGTCAACACGCACTGCCTGCCGGCGCTCTCGAAGATAGGAGGTAAACCAGTTCTGTGCTGATGTAGACAGGCCCAAGGAGGTCAGAATGGACAACAGAACGTCGTGGTCTACGGCATTGAATGCGTTGGAGAAATCAATCAGAACCAGAACCGTTACCTCGGTTCGCTCCATTCCCTCCCGAATGTCCTCAATCACATTTAACAATGCGGTAGATGTACTTTGACTAGAACGAAAACCAGATTGATAAGGAGAGATAAAATCGTTAGAAAATATGAATTTGGTAAGCTGCTTAAGTACTGAGGACTCTAAAATCTTAGACAAGAAAGGTAGTATAGAAATAGGTCTAAAATGACTGAGAGAAGTTGGATTGTTTGTTTTTGGTTAAGAGAAGGGTAAGTACCGGTTGTCAAAGAAAAATTAAATATATGGCATAAAACAGGGAGAAAGCAGTCAAGAAGTAACATTATCATGGTTCTAGTGACATCATCGCACCCCACCCGCATTGGTTTTAATGGAAGAGACAGCTTTACGGACGTCGTCATCAGTCACAGAACTAAAGTTGAAATACTGAGTTACAGGAGAAGCCGAGGAGGTTATAGATGTAATAGTGTTCGTTTTGACATCCTTGGGGATGTGATCAGTTTGACAGAAGTGTTTATTTAAGTCATTTAGTGGAAATTGTGGCTTGCACTGAGATTGATCACCAAAGATCCCAAGCGTACGGAGAAACTTCCAAGTATCGGCAGAAGAGGACTGTAAGATATTTTTATGAATATATTGACGCTTAGCCACCCTAACCATCTGGTTGCAGCGATTTCTGAGATGCTTGAAACTGTTCCAGGTCTCTCTCACCCGTCCTGTGCTTCCTGAAGCGTAAGAATGCTTTGTCTCGTTCACGGATAGCAACTCTCACGGCGGTGGTGATCCAGGGTGCAGGAGGCCGTCTAAGTCGGACAGTTTTCAGGATCATTAAATGAAAAAATATTTTGAATACATACTCATGCAATAGTTTGGCTCTGAAAAGTATAAGCATTAAGTATTTATATATTTATCACCACTAATGTAAGAATTTATAAATAATGGTTGACGCTACAAAGTGAATGATTCACTTAATCGTAAACAAAGAAAACATATGAACCACGTGTAAAGATAACATTCCCTCGCTTGACAGGTTCATTGACATAACAAACGAATATCAACCATGCCTACTAAAACATAAAACCTAAATTCCACAATACGCATCAAGTGTAACATCTTTAACCAAAAAAGAGCAGTATGCAATCGGTTTTAAGGTGAATATTGTACGCATTCGTTTCCGTAAATATTATACCTGGCTTTTATTTTTATTGTAACGCAATATTTTAAAGACCGCACAGTGACTTCACCTTTGCAGGTAAACCAAGCTACGGAACCCGAGGTCAGGGATGTATGACTCGTATTCGCACTGCTTTAAAGTTGAATATTGATCGTTCAAAGTAGCTCATTAGGTTGGATGTCGGCATAAAGCCGATAAAAAGCTCGAACACATGTGTTTCGGCGAATTGATGATGAGAGCGTACTACCTACATATGTTCGAGGAATCCGATCACGGTAAACTATTATGTGCACCTATGCAACTGCAGGTGGATATAGTGTTATAGTTGTGCCAGAATGTAATGGGAAATGTAGAGCTGAAATTTCTATAATTTAAATAGCGGTTTCTTCTAATTTCAATACTTAATTCAGGTTATAAGTAACATTTAGATTAACAACAATATGACAAATGATTTTTCATATAATTACCCCTGAGTCATTTATCAAATATGTTTTAGCTCTACATTTACCATCAGAATCTGTTACAACTATGTATAATAAAGCACACCGTCAAAGTAGTGTGTTTGTAATCAGTTTCTCAATTAACTTCAATTAAAATAAGGTGTATTGTGCGAGTTCAATTCGCGCGAAAAAGATTCCGCACAAATTGAGTATATTATAACACATTTGTATATTTCTTAGAAGTACTGGAGACCAGGAAGAGAAAAGGGCTATCAATTTGTAATTTTCACCTAATTTCTAAAAAAAAAAATTTATTTAACATCCTTACAAAAAACCGATTCAATTTCAAATATTTTCTCAAAAATGAGAAACATTCAAAATGCGCATTTACCTCACACGCCAGTGTTTCAGTCACAGAAATTAATATATATTGTGAAACTAATTAATCAGCCCAGTAGATTCTAAGCAGATTGGCTGTGACAGCTATACGGGTTTAGTTAAAAAAAATATGAAAAAAATGTTTTATTTGGTAACACGAGAATGAGTCCGAAATGGGGATAAGTTACATTTCCCAATCATTTTAAAATTAAGTGTGTAATACTCATTAGTATTCTATTCTTTGCGCGGTGGCGCTGTCCTTAGAATTCCGCCAACTTCAAATATATATTCCGCTTATATTTAAATAAATATCTTTCCGCCTGTTACTCGTTTTAATTATAAATAATACAGTGTTTCATGCTCCAATTTAAGTTTAAATATAACAGCGTGAAAGAATTTCATAATAGTGTCTGGAATTTTCAAAAATCCTTTCCTACTAGATGTTAGCGTGAAAAAGAAACATGCTGACCAAATATAATCCGCCTTATTACGAAACATGGACTAAAGTTAGTCCTGGTTTAAACCAGGACCAAGTTAACGCTGTCTCTATCTATGCATATTGACACAAGTGAAAGCGCACTACGTTTAAACCAACACTAACTTTAGACCAGGTTTAAACCAGGTTTTGTAATAAGACCGAATATGTAAATTTTGAAACACACCAGTTACTCGGGATATTTGGTGTTTATTTAACTTTTAATGCACAAATAAGACACTCGTCATTGATAATGTTATTTTTGTTTACTATCCGCCAAAAATGGCAAGTTATTTGCAATCAGCTTTATCGGTAGATATTTTTAATTGTTACATACCTAAGAGGTTACGATGATGTGATGTAACGACTGCAGCTTTAGTATGGCGATAGTATATTATCTCCATGGCGATAGTAGCATTTTTAGCGCAACTTATCTGGGACATTACCTGTTTTCAAGCAAATATTGAACTAGTGATGTAGTGTATTCATAATATAACAACTCTAAGTTTAAAGAAAAAATATCCAGAAACACACTTGTTTATATACAGTACATAATTTTAAGTAAGTTAAATTTAGTTGTTTACATGAAATAAGTACCTAGGTACGTAATAATATCGCTCGTTATAAATTGTTTCGTTATAAATAATCCTACTAGTCATTATGTTTTTTGCACACAACAGAAATTTTAATGCTCATGGTTTATCTCATTTGATTGTAAGTGACGATAATACCAAAGATGAAATCAAGTTTATTCTAAAATATTTAACTGGGAAACAATTAAAGGCTATCTTACCCTTGATTGCTGGAGCACAACAATGTTATTAATAATAATAATAAAGCCGTCGAAGAAGCTAAAATTTATCGAAGTTTGAATGTAGAAAAAACTTATCTACAAAAACTCGTGAATATCTCGGCATCCGTGGACTGCTAGCGACATCTAGCGACGAGTGGACAAACTATTTGAGTGGCGCGGTTCGTTTGCGAACAAACAAACTTGTTTGAACGCTACGTTTAAAAGCTGTAGTGAGTTTTACTTTGTGTTACTGAGCCTATATAATTATTGTTTTTATACATTTTGTCATTTTCATGTTTAAATTTATCTTTTAGTGTTTTTGCTATATTTTGTCTTGTCATTCTGTATTTTTGTCTTTCTTGTCAATAGGTATTATTGTAATAATAATTTATCTACTATTCATTAGTCTGCTCATTCATTTAAAACATTAGACTCTGTACCAGGGTCGTCTGCTTAGCTACCTCCGTCTCACCTATTTCTGCCGCGAAGCAGCAGTGCTTGCATTGCTGTGTTCCGGTTTGAAGGGTAAGTTATGGCAGCGAAATTACTGGGTACCGTGACTTCACATCTTAAGTCACAAGTTGGCAACGTACACTGTCGTTCTTGTGGGGGTTTAAAGTTTTGCTGTGAATCTCACAGGAACCACATGTATTATAGGTGACTGTTACCACTTACCATCAGGTGGGCAGTTTGCTTGTTTGCCAACTTTTTGCAATAAAAAAAAAAATAGGAAGCTAGTCATATTCCATTGATCTTCATTACTCCGCTACACTTTGTTCATGTAACTTTAAATTAAAAATAATTTCACTTGAGTCTGTAAGCTAGTAAAACTATAATACAATATCAAATAATAATTATAAAAATGCTATCATGCCTGTAACGCGAAGGGACTTAAAGATAGCTCCTTAATTAGACTAATTAACACTTCGTGTAAAATAATTTATTCTAGAATTATTTGACACACGTTTTATAGTTTACAGGTCGACCGTGTCCAGCCTACGGGCGAAGAACGTTGACCGTCGGAGAATTCGCGACGAAAATAAAATAGATTTTTAGCAAAGGTGGTTTCAAGCTGCATGTCTAATTTACGACAGCGCCCGCGCCAATTTCGCGAAGCGCGACCACACAGGGGGGCTAATCTCGTGTCAGTCGAAGTTTGTACCCTTTGCGTTCATTTTGCAATAATTGTAATTTTTACTTTTTTTTAATAGTGGGCCTAGCAAATGACTCCCTTCAATCCCTTCAACAGTGCGGTGGAAGTGGTGTACAAACGCGAAGATAGTGCAGAAGGACAGAACACACGCTGCACTAGCCACCCTCACCTTACCGACCTGCAAGGTGCTTCTGTATGACTCTTAGTGAACCAGGATTATAAACAGAAGGAACTTTAACTGTTTTGGTTTCTATTCATGTTACTTATGTCTACCACTTAATTATGTGTTTTGTTCTCATATGGTTACAAGTATGGTTGGAAATAAGCAGCACTTTTATGCAAATATTTTTGCATAAAAGTGCTGCTGTTGTACTACATACAGTCCTATTCACGTAAAACCAGTACAGATTTCACCGTGTATTGCTTGGTAATTTACTTTCGATCCTATTCAACTGAGGTAGAGTCGAATTTCTATCAGCGTAAGTAAGAGCAATACGCGAATATCTATTTCGGGTATAACTATAAAGTCGTACAATTATAATAAATAAATAGAATAAGCAAGTCGTTAAAATTCAGAATTCGTTCGATCGGAGTTTCACCTAAAGTCCTACAGGGTTTTTTGGGCCCAAGGTCAGTTGAATACCCTAAGAAGGAAACAACTATTCAATTTAGAACTAATAGATTAGATACCATAAAGTTATTAATTTTATTTTTATCTGAATAAAATAGTTGACTGTATGTACTTTTCAATAATTACATCTCTGGGACTATTACAGAACTTCTGAATATCAGAGCACGGTTCGAAGACACTCCCGACTTTGAAGTCGTTTCGTTTGACAGAAAAACCAATTACGCGTTTGTGGTTTGAGAAATAGGAATCGACGTGTACAAATAATGTCAGCGACTAAGTCGAGGCGATATCGATATTTCGTTTTACGTGCATCGATTTCTTGGTTGGAAGAATAGTAGTAGCCACTTACGGCAAAGTCAGAGAGGCTACTCTCTAAGTCTGTAATTAATGTTTTGATCTCGAAGTTACTCGTAGTTGTACAACGCAGTGAAAGCACGCATGCTTTGTAACATCGACGATAGCGCTCAGAATTGAACAGCGATTTCGACCCTCAAAAATAGTACTATCTCTGGCTCGAAACTTCAATTGTCGACTTTGAAAATAGCCCCTCCGGTACATACTCGTACTCCAATACACCGACTTTATTTATTGGAGAGCTTTTTGATTTTACTGCTTTTTTATTTTGCAATTTGAAATTTACTGCCTAGGAGAAATCTTAATCGACTGCGTGCAAATGAAAACTTTTTAACGTTTTCTGGATTAACGTTTCACGCGTAAATCAATGTGCTATTTGCGCTATCGTGATATTTGAATAAAAATTGAACGAAAATAAATTTTCGTATTTTAATTAAACTTTTATTAAGAAAAGTAACCCGAATAGTAACCAATCTTTGGTGCCAGAGAGACACTTGGCACTAGAGTCATCTCTATCTTCGCTATTTCTGCCTCTTTCGCCCCTATGCGGACTGGTGAATAGAAACGGTTGCAATAAACGGGACCTGGAAAACTCGAGAGCGCAGTATTTTTGGTCACCCATCCAGGATTTAACAGTGGCGAAGGTTGCAATTTTCAAATTCAAAATATTTTATTGCAAACTAAGTGTACATTAAGGTCTTATGAAATAAAATATACTTTACGACTTTCAATAAAGAAATCAATGCGTCAAAACAGACGCCACCGAGCTCCTCCGGCTATAATTAAGTATAATGTTTCTTTCTGTTAGAATTTTGTTTCGTTTTTGACGTCAATACTTGCCTGCAAAGGCCTGTTTAATTTGAATCTGTGAGATATCTTCGATTCTTTCGAGATTTTGGAAGATTTGGCCAAATAGACTATCAATATATCCAAATGTTGTAACCTCTGCACGGAAACGCGACTATTATCGACCAGGATCAAAACTTGTTACAAAAAAAGGTACTTGCACAATGATTTTTTTTATGGGATAGGGGACGTATCACCTGATGGTAAGTAATTACCGTCGCCCATGGACACCCGCAACCCCAGAGGAGTTACAAGTGCGTTGCCGGCCTTTGAGGTGGGAATACGCTCTTTTTTTGAAAGTTTGAAGGTCGTATCGGTCCGGCACTACCGCAGGCGACAATTCGTTCCAAAGTTTGACTGTGCGAGGCAGGAAACTTCTAGAGAAACGCACAGTTGTGGACTGCCAACCATCTAAGTGATGGGCATGGATTTTTTGCCGCGTGGAACGATGGCGGAAAGAGGTGGCAGGTATAAGTCCGATATAAGTTCGCGATATCTTTGAAATGAACAGACTTAGACATCTGAAAAAATAACAGAGTGTTATAATAATGTCATGAACTTTTGCACGCAATGCTTGAATATCAAAGGTCAAAGGTACAAAGGTCACGCACCTTCAAAAAACGAATTAAACTCGTGCGCACAATGGCCCTCTCAGGCGCATCCGGCCGGACGCACGCATCCGACCGCGTATTGGGTTGCGCGCAACTCTTCAGGAGTTAGCGCTAATGCTGAAATTCGATACGAGGTGGGCTGAGGGAGGACCGGCTGCAAAAAAACAGCCAAGCGCGAGTTGAATTCGCGCAGCGGGGTTCCGTACAAACTTATATAAATATATATAAGTTTGTAACTAGATATTTAAGGTTCTTCGTTTTTTTTCTTAGCATGTGCTGTAAGTTTTTCGTTTCTTGCTAAATTTCAAGGTCACACCTGAAAGAAACTATAGACCCGAGTATCCATACTAACATTATAAATGCGAAAATGTATCTGTCTATTCGTTACATTTTTAAGCTTAAGCTGCTAAACCGATTTAGATGAAATTTGGTACAGAGATAGTTTGAGTCCCGGGAAAGGACATCGAAGACATCGACAACGAAGTGATCCCATAAAGGTTCCGTTTTTTTACTTTTGAGTTATGAAACCCTTTTTTTTTTTTTTTTTTTTCGGGGGGAAATGCGTAATCGCACCGTACCCGCCGTTGGCTGGACGGCGGGCGTGTGTGGGGCTGGCCCGGCAGAGTGCCAGGCCGACCCACTAAAACCCCCCGGTGTTCTCCGTGCCTTTATGGGCGCGCATGGTAAGGTCCACACTGCGACTACCACTACCAGCGCGCCCGGGCAAGCCCGACCGGGGTCGGGCTATCGCCAAGGGGGGATTGCTCGAGAACACCAGGGCAATCCCCAGACGGAGGGCCTTGCGGTGGCGTGCACGGGGCCGACCGTGCACGCAGGCCTCCACGGCAGGGTCATTAGACGGGCATTGCTTGTGCAAATGCCCGCCTTCGCCTGCCTGTCCGTCTGCGGCGGATGGGAGCGGCTTGAGGATCATTCTCCCGCTCCCTCTCCGCGACCTCCTTCTGCGAGATGACGTCCTCGCAAAAGGAGGCGACAGCCCCCCATTCCGCCTCGCCGCGGAGCATGGCCACGATCATGCTCGGCAGCGAGAGGTTTCCGCCTCCCAGCGCAGCGTTGAGTTCGCTGCGCTGGCGTCGCCAGGCCGGGCACACCAACAGGGTGTGCTCTGCAGTGTCGTCGGGAGCGTCGCAGTGATGACACTGCGGCGTTTCCTCCCGACGCGCAACTCGGTGCAGGTAGTGACCAAAACAACCATGTCCGGTCAGTACCTGCACCATACGGAATGAGAGACTGCCCTGCCGGCGCCCTACCCACTCCTCCAACACCGGACGAATCGCGTCGATCGTCCGGTGGCCGGCAGCTGGGAAGACGAGTGCCTCGCCCCATCGACGCAGAGCCTCCCTCTGCGCCTGGGTACGAACCCGCTCCACCTCCTCAGGAGCGGATCGTTCCCCCCGTTCTTTAATGGCAACCCGATGACGATACACCTCCGCATGGACGCGTGCATCGACATCCCACGGCGTTTGGCCCGCAAGAACGCAGGCCGCGCCGTGGCTGACCGTGCGATAAGCTCGCACGGCCCGGGTTGCTATGACCCTCTGCGGACGTCGCAAGAGGGCCACCGTTCGGGGAGAGAGGCACTCCGCCCATACCGGGGCTCCGTAGAGTGCCATCGACCGTATCACGCCGTGATACAGACGACGGCACGCCGATCTCGGCCCTCCCACATTAGGGAGGACCCGTCCGAGTGCGGCTGCGGCGGCACACAGCCGTGGAGTGAGGAGCTTGAAGTGCTCCTCGAAACTCCATCGGGGGTCCAGAACCAGACCGAGGTACTTGAAGTGGGCCTCGACCGGTATACGGACCCCCTCCACTCGGACTCGTAGCCCCGGTGGGATTCTGCGACGGGGGGCGTGGAAACTCATGGCCCTCGTTTTGTCGAGGGCCACGTCCAGGCCCAGGAGGCGGATGCGACGGACAACCAAAGAGGCGCAGACCGACGCAAGGTGGGCCGCCTCCTCCCCCGTTTTGGCTCTCGCCGCAACAAGCGTGTCGTCGGCGAAGCAGACGACCTCCGTTCGTGGCAGGAGGCCGCCTCGCAGAACCCAATTGTACCCCAGGTTCCATAGTAGAGGACCTAGTACGGAACCCTGGGGTACACCTGCCGCCATTGCCCACGTATGGACGCGACCATCCGGTCCCTCGTAGAGAACTGACCTGCCTTCCAGGTAGCTCTCCACGAGAGCGCGGAGGTACGGAGGCACCCGGTGGAAGCGGAGTGCCTCCTTTATACACTCGTGGGGCAGGCTGTTGAAAGCGTTGCGGATGTCAAGAGACACCGCAACAACAGTCTCCCCACGAGCTGTGGCCCCCTCAGTCCACCTCTTGAGGAGGGCCACCGCGTCCATCGTAGACCGGCCGGTGCGGAAGCCGAACTGGTTTTCAGCCAAGTCCGGCCCCCGGTCCTCTAGGTGCTCGACGATGCGGGAAGCGAGAATCTTCTCGAAAAACTTCCCGGCCTCGTCGAGCAGCACCACCGGCCGATACCCAGTCGGGGAATCCGCGGGGCGGCTCTCCTTTCTTAACAGGCAGAGCCTGCCCGCTTTCCACCGACTGGGGAAGCGGCCCGAGGCGATGCACAGGTCAAGCACCGCCCGGAACCGCTCCTCGAGGTGTCCCAGGGCGAGAGCCAGAACCCTGCTAGGGACACCGTCCGGTCCCGGCGCTTTCTTTTTGCGCCGGAACCGGTCCCTCACCGTGTCGAATTCCACTTTCGACACAGGAGGGATGACGGCAGCCACTTCCACTGGAGGAGTGTCCGGGGGAACCATTCTGGGGGGCTGGAACGGACCGGGATCGGGGAATAAAGTCCCCAACACCCGATCTAGCAGCCCCCTGTCCATAGCGGAGGTAGGGGGAGCGGAAGATTTGAATTTCCCCCTCACCATCCGGTACGGACGTCCCCACGGATCGTCGTCCAGGAGCCGTATAAACGACTCCCTGGACTCCTCTTTGGCCCTGCAGATTTCGTTCCGCAGGGCTTTCTTGGCTGCCGTATACACCCGACGAAGTTCAACTTCCTCTTCGGGTGTAGTTCTGGCGCGCCTGCGACAACGCACGTAGGCGCGCCTGGCCCTCATGCTGGTGGTACGCAGGTCCGCAATCTCCTGCGTCCACCAGTACACCTGCCCCCTTTCGGGGCAGGCCTGCGCCCTAGGCATGGCGGCTTGGCAGACAACTTTCATGTCATCTGCGAAGAGCTCCGCCATGCCGTCGACATCCCCGGCGAGGTGGGGGGGCACTTCTGCCCACGCCCGCACCATCGCCGCCTCCACCGCTACATCTGGGCGGAGCTTGGTGAGCGCCCATCGAGGGAAGGCGCTCACCGCGGAGCCCCTGCGGTTCGGGGCCCTTTGGGATGCCGTAGAGACCTCGTATCGAACGTACAGGTGGTCCGATAGGGTCTCTACATCTTCCTCCACTCGCCAGTCGTTGATTCGACGGGCGAGGGAGGGGGTAGCGAAGGTCACGTCCACCACGGATGTGCCCTGCACCCGGACGCAGGTAGGGGTGGAGCCCCTATTCAAAATCTGGAGCCCCAGGGACAGAACCCAGGACTCCAGATCTCCACCCCTCGCATTGGTGCGGGAGGACCCCCACGCGGTAGACCACGCGTTGAAGTCCCCCGCAACTAGCACCGGTACTGGGGCCGTCCTGCGGACGACCCCCTCTAACGCAGTCAGGAAGACTTGGAAGTCCACCCGGCTGCGATTGGGGGAGAAGTATGTTGAGACGATCAGCACTCCCCCCCACATGGCGGCAACGTAGCCAGTGCCCCTCTCTCTAAAAATGAGAGAGGGGGCTGTGCCACGCGCCACCCGCATTATGGCGGCAGAACCATCCGCCGCCACCAACCAATTTGACGACTGTGGCGGAACGTAGTACGGCTCCGACACAATCGCCAAATCCACTCTCCACTCCGCCGCAGCCTGACACAAGAGGTCCTGTGCCGCGGCGCAGTGGTTAATGTTCGCTTGAAGGAGCTTAATAGGACCACTAAGCATTGGTGGTTTCCATGGGCTCCTCCTGGGCCGCAACTGCGGCCGGTGCTGCTTGCGGTGCCGGGGGTGCCGGTGACGCCGGGCTCCTTGGGGTCACGGTTAGTTTCACCGGGGCCAAACGGCCCCTGACCGGCGGGGGACTACAATTAATCCCCCCCATGCGGTGGCCGGCCGGCCTCTTAGCGTCTGCACAGACGGCGCAGTTAAGCGCCGCTGTGCAGTCCACCGCTTTGTGGCCCTCAGACCCGCAACGGAAGCACAGTCCGCTGCGGTCTTTGGCGGAGGGGCACCGTTGAATTGGGTGACCTATGCCCATACATCTGAAGCACCTCATAGGCTTCTGCTCCAGAAGTTGGATGGAGGCAGAACTCCATCCAACCTCTATACACCCGGCGTCAGCCAGGCGTCTCGCCGCTTCAATGGGGACGGAAGCGAAAGCCGCCCCGACCCCCCGAATCCCCGTGTGCACTCGGCCCACCTTAATATGGTGGGCCGGACACTCACCGACACGCGCCAGGATCTGCCTCAGCTCCTCGGCGGAGACCGAGTCGTCCAAACCGACAACCCGGATGTCCGCCGTTTTTACGGGACGCGTCACCTTTGCCGCGTCCCCCAGGGCCTCTCCCAGCTTCGCCGCCAGGGTATCAGCCTGGGACGGCGACGTTTCCTTAGGGAGTTCGATGATGCGAGCCCCGGTGATCCCCGTCCTGAATTTGGCGGGCCCAATTCCCAATGCGCCAAGGCTTACGGAAGCCTTGGCCTTGGCGATGGCCTCACCATAAGTGAGGCCTTTTGCCACCGCCTCTGGCTTGAGCGCTACGACCACCGCCAGCGAACGTGGTGCCTTGGGTAACTTTGGCGCCTTTTGCGCCTCGGGAGCCCTCTTGGGTACCGCCTCACCTGCAGCTGCCTTCTTGCGGCCGCGCCGCACGACTACGGTCCAAGAATCCTCGGCCGATGCCGCGACCCCCGATGAGGAAGGGACCGCCTCAGGTGTTGCGAGCGCAGCCCTCCTCTTGACCACTCTTGCCGCTTTTGGCATATTAGCCGGCGGGACAAGAGTGGTATTGCCAGTCGCAGTGTTCGCTAGTCGCTGCTGTTGAGGTTGTGACTGCGACGCTTGATCCGCCGCCAGCGGTGGCCTTCGAATCTGGGCAGGCATCAGCCGCCCATCTACCTCAAGGCCCTCCAGGCGGGCCGAAACCATGAAACCCACCTGGGCCAGTAGCTCTCGCTGCATAAATTCAATGCTCTCCAGAAACTGAGTTATGAAACCCTAAAAATTACACATAAAATATGTAAGCTATGTTCAATGATTTCTTAGAGAAATTTAACCGTTGTGTTGATGGGTTCTGTTCTTTTTTGTTTTGTTGAAATATTCTTGGCTGGCAATATGTATTTTAGTTTGAACTTTGACCTTTTGTTTTGTTGAAATATTTTTGACTGACAATATGTATTTTAATATTTGAACTTTGACCACCTGATTGAGATCTGGAGATTCAGGATTTAAGGCGAGGTTTAATTAATTAATTTTTAATTTTCAAATTCCTCGTACATTTTTTCTTCACAGACCCAACTATTTGTATGGGGGACATCAAAATTAATTTTACAATTTTGAATTTTCAATGACGCCATAACTTTTATATGTATATCGATTTCGAACATACTCCTAAAAGGGTTCACAGGGTTTTTGTCACACACTGTATCTTAATCATTTTACGAAGTGAATATATTTTTTTGGGTTCTGACAAAAGTATGATAATATTATGTCTGCTTATAAGGAATCCATCTTAAGTCTCATCTGATAAGTGACGAAAAGCCAGTCGTTACATGAGGCGAAGCCCTAGAGCTTTTTTTGTAAATACAAAACTATATACATATGTTTTTTACACAACAGTGAACATTCTTTCTCATTCCCCGCCTGCGAGAACATCGGCCTATTATGTGGATTGCTCGAACACCTAAACCGCACGATTTATGAGGTTTGAAGTATTCTTTTCAGCGCCGATCCGAGCTTGCGCCTCTGGCAATATCTCTAAGTATATCTGATGAATATCTTTGCTAATAAACGCTAAGAAGCTGTAAATCTCTTTAGCAGAATGTGGTAATGAGACAGAGTAGAAAAATACAGTTAAGTCACTGCTCGTTGGTAAGAAAGAGGTATTTTATTTGTCATTTTAAACACTGAATATTCTAAAAATGTCATTTTAATTCGTGTAGGTATTGGAATTGTCGGATGACAGCCTTAACCCTCCTTTTTTTGGAAAGCCAGTAATGGTCACATATTACATTCATCTGTAATATGTGACCATTACTGGCTTATTATTTTAAAAGAGAACAAACGTTCTTATGCCTTACATTTTACATCACCCATTAATCGTTGACATATACCCTCCTACATTTAATAATATCAAGGAAATTAATTGAAAATACGTCAAAAGTCTTACGTGATTCAAAAACTGAAATACTGAACATTCTTGAACACAGTTTTTGTACACTGGTAATGAACTACTAATTATATTGATTTGATACCTATATGTTCTTATTATACACGATTATTTTTAATCACCCTGGAAAATTTAAGGGACGCTTCACGACATGGTATTAGAATGATTTAAATATAAATAAAAAAAATAACTCACTCACTTAATTTTATATATATTTTTTAAATACAAAAAATGCTGCACTAGTTGAGAGCAGCATTTTTAGATTTTTTAAATTTATTTTTTATTTCATATCTTTATTTTTTTATATAATATTGGATCTGTCCTGAAGCGTCCCTAAAATTTTCCAGGGTGATAAAAAAATAACCGTGTATAGTGCACAGACAGTACATGTTATTAACTTTTTGCTATAACAGGTTCCACATAAATAAACTGAAAACAAACACTTTTAGGGTTCCGTAGCCAAACGGCAAAAACGGAACCCTTATAAATTCGTCATGTCTGTCTGTCTGTCTGTCCGTCCGTATGTCACAGCCACTTTTCTCCGAAACTATAAGAACTACACTGTTGAAACTTGGTAAGTAGATGTATTCTGTGAACCGCATTAAGATTTTCACACAAAAATAGAAAAAAGCAACAAATTTTGGGGGTTGCATATAGTTGAATATAGAACTGAAACTCAATTTTTTTTTCTTCAAACCCATACGTGTGGGGTATCTATGGATAGGTCTTCAAAAATCATATTGAGGTTTCTAATATCATTTTTTTCTAAACTGAATAGTTTGCGCGAGAGACACGTTCAAATTGGTAAAATGTGTGTGTCCCCCCCTGTAACTTCGAAAATAAGAGAATGATAAAACTAAAAAAAATATATGATGTACATTACCATGCAAACTTCCACCGAAAATTGGTTTGAACGAGATTTAGTCGAGATTTCCGTAGGATTTATGACGTATTAAAAAACTACTTTTTTTAATACGTCATAAATCCTACGGAACCCTTCATGGGCGAGTCCGACTCGCGCTTGGCCGGTTTTTTTTACACACGCTCGCTCACGCCATTGGAGAACTCACAATGAAATGTCAAATATTTGGTCAAATTTCTTTGACAGATGCCCATTTCACTTGCCTAAGTATATCTTTGTCCAAAATTTTGAGTAGTATGAGAAATGGAGGAAAAAGAAAAGCCAAACCAAAAAATAGCTTTGGGTGAAGCCATGGATCCAAAGGCAATGAGAACAAAGCGTAAATCAAAATCAACTTAGAGAATTAAGGTCGAGGACAAACATTCGTATAAGCGTATTTTACATATTAAAGACTAGACATTGAAACTATCCCATGTGATGAAACTATCTCCGTATATAGAAAGACAAAACACAAACCTGGATCAAATATCAGTGCTGCTAACACAATTGATGAAGTTATCCAATTTCTTTGACCAAATGTTTGAACAAAGATGTTTGATCGAATAACACCTTTAGAGCTAGGAAGAGTCGCTTGTGGTCGATTTACTCCAAACAATTTGTTGACTTAATTATTTCATTTAACTATACATTAAATACACCAAACATTACAATAAATGTTTTTTTTTCTACTCTCTATTATTTGGTATACTGCTTTTGTTCAATCTGTGGCTTTCTCAAGTGTGTAAAAATATATATTTGAGATAGGCAAAGCCGGCTCATATATTTATTTCGGTGAAATATTGCCGCTTGTTATATGGTGTTCGGCATTTGTTTTGTAAATAAAGCAATGGAAGTAGCCGGGGTAAGTCGAACGAGATAAATACATATATTTTTGTTCAATTAATTGATTATATTGATATTGGTCAATCTTTGATATGATTCATAATAACAATTTATAAATAAGTTAATGTCTCGATTAAAACAAAGCATAAGTAGGTACATAGTAAATAAACAAATATCCTATAAATATCTTATTAACCCATGTCTCTGATCCTTACCAAAATATTGGTATGCGTTTGGAAACGATTCTCAATTTGCTCACGGACTTCCGACTATAATAAAGAGTAAGTCTCCTTCTGGAGTGGTTTATATCCAGCAGTTGGCGTGTTATTGCCCTACATAATAATGAAGCTTCAAATTTAAATCATCCTCTTTATTATCTCAAATTTGACAAATTAGAAACCGAAAAAATTTAAATTTCATTTAGAAAATTCTTTGACGCGACTGTTTGCGTAATTGAAAAAAATAGTTCAATAACTGTTTTCGACGTTTCGGCTCGCGAAATAACAAAACGTTCTCAACTATTTGTTTGCAGCCGTCTGAAGATAAAAAATAAGATAACAGGTGGACTAGCGCCGTGCGCCCGCGCACCGCACCTACGCCGATGAACTATAGACCAGATAAATATAGAATGGTAAATGCGTGCAAACGGTGATTCTTAATGTGCATACTTTTTACAACAAAACTGGCAAATAAGCAAATTGCCCAGCTGAGTTTTTACCATTATTGCTAAGAGAGAAAGATTAAAACAATATTGTTACAGAGTCACTACTATTGCAGCCATCTCACACCATCTCGCTCTCACTTTAGCTTTCATATTGTTTAAAGTAATAATGATAAATGGGTTGATTGTAAGTGGCTAGAGACATATAATATATGTTGTTGTTTTGTGTAAGTACAAAGAAATCTACGAACTTTATAAAACCACAATGCTTGGACATAAGATACAAAGTACATATCTAATTTTACTGTCTCGTATTAATATTTGCATCTCAAGAATGAGACCGGTGATCTTAAGATGCTGTTTTGTCAAACAGATTAAACGTCAAAACTTAGCCTTATGGTCAATTTCACCAACCTTTTCTTAGCTTAGGACCCTACCTACTTGTTGTATGTTGTCACTTCTTGTCTTCATTGAGAAGAATGTGAGAGCATGCCACTGAAGATTGTTTTAGCTAAGACCAACTTTGGTTGGTGAAGTTAGCCATTAGCTTCATACTGGAGTACAGTGTTACAAAGACTGCTACTTTGCGGTAGATATAGCTAAGATAGACAGCACCGAATCTCCATCTGGGGAGGGAATATCCCATGCTTGCTTTATTGTATATAGCCATGAAACAAATATTAAGAAATAAACAGATTGATTCACGAACTTTGCAGACTGTTTAAAAATGCTCAATGTTGAATTCCTTGCTTCTAATAATACTTTTTCAGTTTAATAATATTTTGATTACCTGTGTCAAACTGGGACAATTATATATTAAGTAAAGTTAAGTAGGCAATATATTAGCATCATCTACGACTTTTATAATGGTTGTCACCTCTACGTAAGCTTTGTTGCGCGTAAAAGCGACATTTGTCAGCGTCGTCGCGACACGGCCACGTGTCAGGCGTCACGCCAGCTAATACCTACCTTCTTCCTGTGACACGTCTCCTGAAAAATACAGAAAAGCAAACTAGCCACCGAGTTAAAAATAACCATGTTTTTTGTCTTTGTAGACAGTTAATATTACTTCTTCATAATAATCCAGAATAGTCGAATCCGTATCATGTGATGGCCAGATTTTTTATTTGCGAATCGGGAGTTCTTGTCCGTAATCTATTCTGATGGTAAATGATGATATAATTCTGATGGTAAATATAGGTAAATAATGATGATGCGGCAGTATTGCCCCTGACAGCGCCTTCGGCAGCGACAGCGTTGCCATCGGAAGCCCCATTACCTCTCCCTCCCCTGCTACCTTCCTCATAGCACTTCTCTATCTACATACTGCACCTCACCGCCTTCACCCCCCCCCCCCCCTCCCCGCGATTCCGGGTATCTATTAACCAGCGAAACTATTTTTCTCTCAAATTTTATATTTTAAACTAAATTCCGCAGATAATCCTTACAAGTTCGAATGCAGAAGTAAACACGTCCAAACACGATAAGTTTTCAGCACCGCTACTCAGTTTTACATTCAGTCAAAGCGAGCGCGCCCGTCAAGTCAAACAGATAATATAAACATTGTCCCGACGCAACAAGTGACGACGCGGCTGACGCAGGGCTCGTTAAGCCGGCCACTCAACACCGGCCGCCGTAAGTGGGATGCAGTGTAGGAATTGAAAACCGATTGTTTTCCTAACAGTTATTAAAAGTCCGCTGGCGCCGAGCCAGCGCGGTCGCATTAATCAGATCGGAGGATCACTCAAAAATCGCGCGTCTGACATATTGATAGTTTTGACGGCTCGGTAAACATTTGTGCCTTTTTTACGGTGCCAGTTTTGCGAACGGCCGCGCGTGTGAAGCGATACTAATCTTGTAGGATGGGTAAAACGACTATATAGGGTGTTAGAAAATGTGTAATGGATGGTAAAGAGGTTGTTTGTGCCATCAAACTGAACAGACTTCATGATAGAACCAATTCTGCGGGCTAATTATGGATCTTTCATCGTATGACATGGTATAAATTTGAGAAAAAGAAGTCATGAAATGCTGCATTTCGTATGAAATGCAGCATTTCATGCATGCATGAACAGTATCATCATCATGTCTATGATTTACATGAAAATTTTGGGTTGAATGACATTACGTGTAAACACATTTTAATAATGAGTGTTCGATAAAGAATTGATTATTTATTGGTTATATTGAAACACCGTGTTTAGTGCACAAATGTTAAAAAATCTGACCGAAAATCGTATTTTTCGTTTTGCACTATGATATCATATGATATCATTTGCAAAGCCATGAGATCGGTAACAGGCCTGCTGAAATCACGCATAAGAATCTATAGTTTCAGTTCAAGAACTACTCGAAAGCTGTGGCTCTATAGCGAGAGTTGTTTAGTTAGATGGATTATAGGTATATGAGCTATGAGTAGGTATATGAAGAACAAAGTAGGTATGATTAGGAACACATATTGTTATTTAAGACGAAGTTTAAAGTAGCACCAGTCACGGAAAAGATTTTTTTTATTTTTTTATTCTTTATTATTTGTAAAGGGGTTTTTTCAGTATGAAAATGTCACCCCTATTATTGTGTACATAATAAAAAAAACTTAATTAGGTACCTGAATATTACAATCTTTTCTAAGCTTAAATCCTACATTAACCATTTTGTAAAGTAATCTGGCCTCATTGGACAAAGGAGAGGCCAATATACTATTATAAAAACCAGTTTTATAATTAAGGTTCCCAAAGGCACGTCTTTGGACCTCAATACGGCTACATTCCGCCAGTATGTGATATGCGTCCTCAACTACGCCACAAACACTGCAGTTAGGTGTATCAGATTTGCGCATCATAAAAGCAAAACAGTTGAGCGGAACATGGCCGGATCGAAGTCTTAATGCAATAACAAGCTCTTGTCTACACATATCACTAGCAATAAACCACAAGGAACGAGGAAGGGAGGGCTGAATCACCTTGTACCAAATGCCCTTACTTAAGGATCGCTTGTCAAAGTACTCGGACCATATGTCTATACAAGCTTCTTTGACTATTGACAACAATTCGGAGTGCCAAGGTAAACAACTATAAATGTCTCCGTCAGAATTAGCTTGGTTTGCCAATCGATCCACCTCCTCATTTCCACGCAGTCCAACATGTGAAGGAATCCATTGTAAAACAATTTTCTTTCCTTGTTTATATACAATATCTCTAATACATTTTAATATACGATAAGCCAATGGAAACCCTCTAAAAGATGTCGTGCAGCGTATTAAATGTAGCAGTGCACTTTTTGAATCCGTGAAAATAACGAATCTATCACCATGTAAGGATTCGATATAGGACAAAGCTTCCAAAATAGCGATCAATTCCAAATGCATAATGGATAATTTAGGACTTAATTTGAACTTATATGACACTCCTATTTCTATGTCAAGGAAAGCAGCGCTAGCACTATTGTTATGTTTGGAACCATCTGTATAAATGTGATAAAAATCAAAGTATCTTGCATTAAGTGCTTCACTACAGAGTGTAACACCGTTTTTTCTTAAAATTTCATAAAACACTAATTTTGCAAAAACACTTTGTTTTCACTGTAGTTTTAACACAAATTTCACAACTAAAATCGTAATTCAATAACTTTGTCAATGAATTTCACAATGTCAATGTCAAGTGTCAACGTCAACGTCGTTTCACGTCACGTCATTGACATTTGCAATTATCTTTGGTCATTATTCGATTTTGGCATAAACAAAATAAATCTCGCGTTTATCCTGGCCTTATTTACAAAGATAGTTTTTTTTCGCCCAAAATCCCGTGCTTCCATTTAGGTGGGTTGATTTTCTCAAAATTCGGAATTTGACATTTAGACCGTTTGTTTTGATCATTTCTATAGACATATTTTAATAAAATACGCTTAAACTTATAGATCATATAATTATAGTTTCGTCGAATAGAATTTGGAAAGCATTCACAATTTGTTTATGGTTAATTTTTCATTACGTTTTGTTTTTCAACCAAACTTATAACTTTAGCTGGAAATACTTATTGCATATCGTAGAATTTCGAAAGATCCGTATGTTGACTTGACACATCTTGAAGCAAGTTAAGAGTCTTACGAGTGTCATGAAATGAATTTGGTTTTAGGAGAGGTTCCGTCGCCAATACGGCGCTTAACATTCAGCAAACGGACCTCGGCTCCGTCGCTTCCACATAAACGCAAATCTGCGCGCAAGTGGAGCGTTGGTTTAGTCTATCGTCTAGGTTATGATTAGTCTGTGAGACATCGATCGAAGTAATTTGTTATTGATTTGAAGATCATAAAGTTTTTATATATTTCTATAGGTATTTCTCCCGTTTTCCGTGTGAATTTGATTTGAAAAACCACAGTGAAACTACAAAATTCAGTTCTTTTTGTTTTCAGCTTGGAGAGTAAAGCTAAGGGGAAAAATACTATATTTACTCGCCGGCACGCGAATCATTAAATTAAATGGATTTATTGTATCAATAAGTGCAAAAAATCAATAAGGTATCTAATTAACTTATTATATTTCATGATTTAAAGCAGATTTTGTTAATTTTATTTTTATTTGTGGGTAAATTGATTATTAAATCAAACATGTTACATTTCCAAAATTCGCCTTTTCCATCCCCTATTTCATTAAAAAAACCTGATAGTAAGCGGCATCTTAGTGGGATTAAGGCATATATTGAGTAACACTTGCGAATTTCCTGTTAAATTCTAAATTTTTACAATATTAAGTTTCACATCCTTCTTTGGCAAATAACTCACAAATTAAGCTGTTTTCTTTTTATTAATAGCAGTAATTATACACAAAGTAGGTGCTCTCCCCTCCATATGTCCTTTTTATTAACTAACCAATAAGACCATTTGTCAATTTATTAAAAATTACGTTTTAGAATTCATTTGCTATGTTTATTACATGAGGTTCAAATGTATTGACTGGGATTCCTTCAGAACTCAGTGTTAGACCCACTGACCCTAAGATCATAGGCATATTTAATTATATTTTTAACCTAACACTGTGCTATGAATCTCCAGGGCAGTCACCGGAGGCCGTAGGGCTCCGCTGCTTGACCTTACAGCTAGAAACCATAACAAACTAACCTAACACAAGGAGGAATTCTGTGGAATTGTACATATATAGAGAGAATAATCTAAGGAATTGGAATATTCGAATATACCGTGATCGCGGAAACTTAGCATCGAAGGTACGCTCTACTAACAACCGCTCCGGGGAAGGCTACTAACTTCTTTAAAAAAAAAAAAGGAAACCTATAACTATTTGTTGGTGTACTTTATTGCCCCTCATTTTGTAGTTTTGTACCCAATTAGTACCTGATTTTTACCTGCCGAGATTGATCAAACAAACCTGAACCATCCTGCCCTTGGCTTGTATTGATTAAACATTAAGTTAAGTGCTTTTCATTGAGGAATTGTGTTAACATATGCATATGTGTATTATAATTATGTACCTACAACAATAAAGCTTTTCATTTTGTATCGGACTAAAGGAATAAGTTTGTTTTTTTTTCTTTCAACTAAGATTTCCCAATATTTCAACAATTCAGCAAGAAAAAGCATTACAATTTGGCGCCCGAATATACAGCAGGTTTTGTGGCATTATATGGCCCATTATTCTGGTCAAATGCTCAGATAGTGTTGATCCATCTCGGTATGTATCTTTAATAATTTTCTTTTTTTAACGTTGTGTGTTAGTTAAGCTAAAACTCAAAAACGGCTCGACCGATTCTTACGAAATGTTATGTGTATTTGAATAGGTCCAGGGAAGGTTTAAAAGTACAACTGGACCCAGTAGGTGGCGCTGGAATCGGACAGGAGAACGTCTGCCGGTCTCACTAGTTATAAGATAAATAAGAATTTTATGCAGGTTTGGTTCAGATAGGTATAAATAAAAACAAATTTTAGTTACATTTGCAAAGGTGAATATATTTTAACATTTTTTGTTCATAGTTTGAGTATATAACATAAATAATATTGTAAAATTAACTTATCATATAGAATAGAGCGTAGTATATTTTTACAAAAATGGAACAAAGACCAATTAGTTTTAATTTACTTAACAAAGATGAACTAGAATATGAGGTGAAAATCAGGGGTTCGAAACCAGCTGACACGGTGATGGCTCTGAGAGCACAGATCCGTACTCTCAATAAAGATCTGCCTTCTGATGAAATACTGACTTGTGATCTTGATGTCAATATTGAATTAAAAGTAATTCAAAAGAAATTAGATGATCTTGAGAAACTCATCACAAGTACTTCAAGTAAGCTGTCATCACTTAAGATGATAAATAGAATTCAAACTCTTGCACACCACTTATTCCACAGAATTGGTCGCTTGTCTTCATCGGAGTATGATGATAATCTTACTTCTTTAATTACTTCTCTGAATAATAAATTAGATAGCATTCTTGTAAAAATAGATAATATTTGTCATAATTTTAAAAGTAGCTTGGCACCTGAACAACCTATTGAGCACTCCACTGCAACTACACACAATACAGCTAATGATTGCTCCGTGCATAAACTGAATATACGCTTCAATGGCAAGACATGCATTAAAGCTTTCTTACAACGCCTCGAGGAATTATGCTTGTCTCGTGGCCTTTCAGATTCAAAGGTTTTCTGTTCTGCGGCGGAACTTTTTACTGATGAAGCGCTGTGCTGGTATCGAGGAGTAAAGTCAGACGTTCACAATTGGTCTGAGCTGAAGACCTTGCTTCTCGAGGAATATCTTCCATCTGATTATGACCATCGCTTGATGCAGGAAATTAGGAGTCGTACTCAGGGCCCCGATGAAAGCATTGTGAATTATCTCAGTATAATGCAAAATTATTTTACTCGATTATCAAAACCAATCTCTGATGATGATAAATTGAACATAGTCATGTTTAATATTAGACCATTTTATACTACTCAGCTTGCCCTAGCCCCAGTGGAATCTTGGACTGATCTAAAGAAAAAATGTAGGTTATTAGAAGGTGCAAAGGAGCGATCGGTGCATTTCAGTGAACCTCCTAGGGTCACCACTTCTTCTCTGGCTCCCGATTTGTGTTACAAAAATACTAGTGGTAACAGTGGTAGCAAGGCTCCACCAAAAGTCTCTTCAATTCAGCCAGTGAATAATACACAAAATAATCTTTTTTGTGTCCGCTGTCGGAAAAATGGCCACAGCCTGAGGTATTGCAAGGCGCCTTGGGTACTTATTTGTTATCGTTGTGGAGAAAAGGGCTTCAATGCAAATAATTGTCCAAAGTGCACTTCTTCAAAACCTTCAACCGCAGAGATTCCAAAAAACGCCAAGCAGTGAACCGATGGCATAAAACAGTATATTTTTATAATAAACATTGTAATTCTGAACAATCAAGGCAGAAATACAATAAATTCTATAATAATGTAAATAAAGCTAGTAACATACATATGCATAAAGGTAAGGTTACATCGGTTCACGCTACTACTAACGCCACCTATAATGATACCAGAGCTTATCTGAAGATTAATATTTTTGGCTTGGAATTCAGAGGATTACTAGATTCAGGATCACAGATCTCCATTGTGGGAGGGCAAGCATACAAATATTTTAAAGATTTCGCTACTTTACATAAGTCTGAGGACTTAGACTTTATAAAAACTGCAAATGGTTCTACTTCACGAGTAACTGGGTATTTATTTTTACCAGTATCGATAGAGAATAAAACTCGTGTTATTAAATTTTACGTCGTCCCTGGAGTTGCTAGAGTTGTTATTTGGCTTAAATTTCTGGAAGGAATTTAATATTGCGCCAGATATTTTATCATTGTTAGAAGATAGCGGACATTTATATAAAAATAATAATCAGGTGTACACAGTTATGTCAGGCAGCCGTGCTTTACACGATTTTGAAACTTTATCTAAGCTTGAGCGTAGGCTGGTCAATGACGTCATAAAGCAATTTGATGACATTTCCGCAGAAAAGAAAGGCCTAGGTAGGACACACTTAGTGAGTCATAAAATTGATACCGGTGACCATCCACCTATTAAACAACGGTATTATGTAGTCTCACCCGCAAAACTGGCAGAATTAAATAAACACCTAGACCAAATGCTGAAGGATGATGTTGTGGAGCCTAGCGGAAGTGCATAGAACAACCCCGTTACTTTAGCGGTTAAATCAGATGGGTCATCACGTTTCTGCTTGGACAGCCGAAAACTTAACGCCATATCAAAGCATGACGCTTACCCTATGCCTTATATTAGCCATATTCTGGACCAGCTCAAAAACGCTAAGTACTTATCTTCTATTGACCTTAAGTCTTCATATTACCAAGTTCCTTTGGACTCTATTGAGTCCAGAGAGAAAACTGCTTTTACTATTCCCTGCAGAGGCTTGTTTCACTTTAAGGTCATGTGCTTTGGACTTACTGCAGCTCCAGCTACGCAGCAGCGGTTGATGGACCGCCTCTTTGGGCCCGAGTTTGACAATAAGGTGTTCGTATATGTTGATGATTTAATTTTACTTACTCCTGAAGGCCCAACGGCCTTCCAGGATCACCTCCAGCTCCTACGTAGGGTAAAGGAGAGACTTAAACTAGCCAACCTTACTGTCAACATGGGTAAATGCCAGTTCTTCAGGAGACAGCTGAAATTCTTGGGTCATGTGGTTGACGAATATGGTCTGCGCACGGATCCTGACAAAATTAAGGCTATAGTAGACTTTCCTATTCCCACTTGCAGGAAAGACGTCAAACGTTTCTTGGGAACTGCATCTTATTATAGGCGTTTCATAAAAAATTTTAGTCATAGAGCTGGTCCCCTTAATGCTCTTACTTCTACCCGTAAGAGCGCGCCCCCTTTCAAATGGACGACCGAGGCAGACGAGGCGTTCAACGACCTAAAACTCGCACTGTCTACTTCTCCGGTTCTGGTATGTCCTGACTTCTCGGAAGATTTTGCGGTCCACTGTGACGCTTCTGATTTCGGGTTAGGAGGTACCTTAACCCAGGTTGTAGATGGACAAGAACATCCTGTTGCGTACTGTAGCCGTTCACTAACACCCGCTGAACGTAACTATTCCGCTACAGAGCGAGAGGCATTGGCCGTGGTACATGTCGTTGAACACTTCCGCCCTTACCTTGAAGGTGGTCGACAATTTAAAATTATTACCGATCATGCTAGTCTAAAGTGGTTTTTAAACCTTAAGAATCCGACAGGTCGACTAGCGCGTTGGGGGTGTAGGCTATCGCCTTATAATTTCATTATTGAGCATCGTAGTGGATCTCAAAACGTCGTACCGGATGCACTATCACGTTCTGTACCAGTGGCAGCCGTAGACGCATTTACTTCCAGCGATGCTTGGTATAACAATATATTAAAACGTTGCACGGATAGGCCGCGCGCGTGTCCCAATTTTCAAATTATTGATGGTAGGCTTTTTAGATTTACAAAAAGCACTAACAAACTCTGTGGTGACTACCAGTGGAAAGAGGTTGTACCAAAGGAACTTAGGGAGGATATTATTACAAGTAACCATTCTGAACCAATTGCTGCGCACTTAGGCGTTGCAAAAACATATAAAAGATTAAAATTACGGTATTTTTGGCCCGGTATGCATAAAGATACCGAGAAATTTATTAAAAATTGTGCCACTTGCAACTCATATAAACATAGCTCACTAGCGCCACCTGGCTTTATGGGGGAACCCAAGGTCTGCTGTCGACCATTCCAGTGCATCAGCATTGATCTAGTTGGTCCACTGCCGATGTCTCGACAGCAAAACACCTTTTTACTAGTAGTTGTGTGTTGTTTTACAAAATATTGTTTATTATTTCCTTTACGGCGTGCAACGGGCAAAGTTATAGCGCAAAGGTTAGAAGACCATGTATTTCTGGTTCACGGAATACCACAGACTGTGATGTCTGATAATGGCTCGCAATTTATAAGTCATGAGGTTCAGGCATTATATGAAAAATACAATATTCCGCAAGTACATTTGGGTCCAGTATATTGTCCACAAGTTAATACGGTGGAACGTTATAACCGCACAATAATCACTGCAGTTTCCTCGTTTGTTGAGAACGATCATAGAACGTGGGATATTAACATACA
Organism: Schoenobius gigantellus; assembly: GCA_963935595.1. Classification (NCBI taxonomy): domain Eukaryota; kingdom Metazoa; phylum Arthropoda; class Insecta; order Lepidoptera; family Crambidae; genus Schoenobius; species Schoenobius gigantellus. Next base: position 1,406,414 of record OZ012548.1, read on the forward strand.
TAAAATACAATTTGCCATGAACACTTCAGTAAATGAGTCTACTTCTTATACTCCTTTCATGCTAGTACACGGTAGGGAAGCTGTCACTGATGGTAGTATTTACCGTGATTTTGTAGATCTCCAAGAGTTGGTTGTGGTACCACGCGATACTCATGCGTCTAATATTGGCCACCTCGGTGACATTTTCATCAAAGTCCGAGAGTCCTTGCGTAAGGCCCATGAAAGGAATATAAAATACTATAACAACAAACGCAGAGATATATCATTTAATGTCGGTGATTTTGTGTGGAAGCGTACGTACAAGCAGAGTTCTGCTAATAAATATTTTACTGCTAAACTTGCCCCTAAATATGAACGTTGTAAAATTATACGTAAGCTTTCTCGCCTCGTCTATGAGCTCGAAGACGAGAACGGAAAATACATAGGAAAGTGGCACATAAAAGATTTTAAAAATTTAGATACTTCGAGTGACTAAATTACATACCTAATAACATAATACCTACTTAATTTTAATTTCTATGCTCTTATGAAAATAGCGATATTTGTATAAGCATTTAAACTATTTAAGCACCGCGGGTGCGGCGGTCACAGAATACCCACCCCGCCATTCTTCCTGGCGTCTCGTAGAACCCGAGTGTAGGATAACGCGCCATATAACATCTGGCGGTGTTTTTGCATGTGTCTGTCTTTGTCGTTTGATTTTTATTTTCCTTGATACTTAAGTTTCCATATACCTAACATCTTCAAAATTGATATTACCATTACATAAGTACATAAAGATCTAAAACACAAATATTATACGTGTCTTAGTTCATACCATTATAAATATATTATAACTACCATTATATAAAATGGATATTACTTCTTTAGTATCTGATACCAGAATTAAAGAACAAGTATGTACTTATTATAACTGTTATGTGGTTAGATAGATTCATTTAGCTCAAGATCACAAATATAAACGTGTCTTGTTCATTATTTTTATATGTATTCTACTCTAATCAACAAAATTAATTTTGAATTCCTCACAGGAGCGGTTTGCAACTCTAGAAATAAGCCTTTGCTATATTCTTATAATGGAGGAAGTTACATCTAGCTGGAAACGTAGGAAAATCAATATCGACGATCAGGGGCAACGACACATGCAACTCATTTTTTTTATTATTTCCTTTTTATTGTTTTTTTTTACTTATTATTTGACGATTAGAGTCAAAATGTCTGTAATAACGACATCTACCGGTGGTTGTTGACATTACATGCTATACTCTGTTAGTGTCAAGATAGGTATACATATTTAACAACGCCATCTCGGCGTCAGTCCTGACACTACAGTTTTTTCTTTATTACTTACTATTTGATGGGCATAGGATATAATGCCTTTTACCTATTTATCACAGCCATATAGGTGCTAGCAGAAGTGGTTTCGCTAGATTTTGCCACCTTATGGGCGAATATTTTTTTACAACCATGTAGGTGCTAGCAGCAGTAGTTTCGCGCTAGATGTTGTCACCTTATTGGTGAATGTTGTTTTTTATTACAATCTTTAACATACCATATTAATGGATTTACGTAGATTTAAGGTGCATGCATGTTAAATATTCTTTATTTACACACGTTTATATTTAAAGCTTTATTTTTTATCTGATACAAATAAATAAACTTATAAAAAAAAAAAAACGTTAGGCGTAATTGGGTACAGAGTTTATCACGAATGAATAGTTTTTAAGTACCTAATTGATTATATTTATGATAATTCTGTTTGGTTGGTTAGGAGGTTTTGAGGCTGACGGGGCGTCAGACGAATTCCCTACGTGAATTCTATCGTGGTTGGGGGGATACTGTAACACCGTTTTTTCTTAAAATTTCATAAAACACTAATTTTGCAAAAACACTTTGTTTTCACTGTAGTTTTAACACAAATTTCACAACTAAAATCGTAATTCAATAACTTTGTCAATGAATTTCACAATGTCAATGTCAAGTGTCAACGTCAACGTCGTTTCACGTCACGTCATTGACATTTGCAATTATCTTTGGTCATTATTCGATTTTGGCATAAACAAAATAAATCTCGCGTTTATCCTGGCCTTATTTACAAAGATAGTTTTTTTTCGCCCAAAATCCCGTGCTTCCATTTAGGTGGGTTGATTTTCTCAAAATTCGGAATTTGACATTTAGACCGTTTGTTTTGATCATTTCTATAGACATATTTTAATAAAATACGCTTAAACTTATAGATCATATAATTATAGTTTCGTCGAATAGAATTTGGAAAGCATTCACAATTTGTTTATGGTTAATTTTTCATTACGTTTTGTTTTTCAACCAAACTTATAACTTTAGCTGGAAATACTTATTGCATATCGTAGAATTTCGAAAGATCCGTATGTTGACTTGACACATCTTGAAGCAAGTTAAGAGTCTTACGAGTGTCATGAAATGAATTTGGTTTTAGGAGAGGTTCCGTCGCCAATACGGCGCTTAACATTCAGCAAACGGACCTCGGCTCCGTCGCTTCCACATAAACGCAAATCTGCGCGCAAGTGGAGCGTTGGTTTAGTCTATCGTCTAGGTTATGATTAGTCTGTGAGACATCGATCGAAGTAATTTGTTATTGATTTGAAGATCATAAAGTTTTTATATATTTCTATAGGTATTTCTCCCGTTTTCCGTGTGAATTTGATTTGAAAAACCACAGTGAAACTACAAAATTCAGTTCTTTTTGTTTTCAGCTTGGAGAGTAAAGCTAAGGGGAAAAATACTATATTTACTCGCCGGCACGCGAATCATTAAATTAAATGGATTTATTGTATCAATAAGTGCAAAAAATCAATAAGGTATCTAATTAACTTATTATATTTCATGATTTAAAGCAGATTTTGTTAATTTTATTTTTATTTGTGGGTAAATTGATTATTAAATCAAACATGTTACATTTCCAAAATTCGCCTTTTCCATCCCCTATTTCATTAAAAAAACCTGATAGTAAGCGGCATCTTAGTGGGATTAAGGCATATATTGAGTAACACTTGCGAATTTCCTGTTAAATTCTAAATTTTTACAATATTAAGTTTCACATCCTTCTTTGGCAAATAACTCACAAATTAAGCTGTTTTCTTTTTATTAATAGCAGTAATTATACACAAAGTAGGTGCTCTCCCCTCCATATGTCCTTTTTATTAACTAACCAATAAGACCATTTGTCAATTTATTAAAAATTACGTTTTAGAATTCATTTGCTATGTTTATTACATGAGGTTCAAATGTATTGACTGGGATTCCTTCAGAACTCAGTGTTAGACCCACTGACCCTAAGATCATAGGCATATTTAATTATATTTTTAACCTAACACTGTGCTATGAATCTCCAGGGCAGTCACCGGAGGCCGTAGGGCTCCGCTGCTTGACCTTACAGCTAGAAACCATAACAAACTAACCTAACACAAGGAGGAATTCTGTGGAATTGTACATATATAGAGAGAATAATCTAAGGAATTGGAATATTCGAATATACCGTGATCGCGGAAACTTAGCATCGAAGGTACGCTCTACTAACAACCGCTCCGGGGAAGGCTACTAACTTCTTTAAAAAAAAAAAGGAAACCTATAACTATTTGTTGGTGTACTTTATTGCCCCTCATTTTGTAGTTTTGTACCCAATTAGTACCTGATTTTTACCTGCCGAGATTGATCAAACAAACCTGAACCATCCTGCCCTTGGCTTGTATTGATTAAACATTAAGTTAAGTGCTTTGCATTGAGGAATTGTGTTAACATATGCATATGTGTATTATAATTATGTACCTACAACAATAAAGCTTTTCATTTTGTATCGGACTAAAGGAATAAGTTTGTTTTTTTTTCTTTCAACTAAGATTTCCCAATATTTCAACAATTCAGCAAGAAAAAGCATTACAAGAGGTTCTTCAAATGATGAACATTATAACTGCGTTTTGATTTATGAATAGATTCTATGTAAGGGAATACTATATCTGATAAATCCATATTGCTGACCCATGTGTCCATTGAAAACATATCGAAACTACTACTACAATAAACAAGCTCTTGGTCTAACATTTCGTGTGATAATAACAATAATGGCTTCTTTTTACGGGCCCAATAAGGCCTAGTTTTCAGATCATCTAATATTTTAATATAGTCAATGATGGGAAAATTGCTAGATTTTGATTTTAAATAAAATTTACCAGCGAGGTACCGACGCCTTACAAACAGTGGAGGAAGCAAAAGTTCGGATTCCATCACATGGATAGGGGTACTTCGAATGAAACCACCGATCAACCGCAAGCAAACATTTTGTAAGCGATCAAGTTTGATCAAATGTGTCTCAGCAGAACTATCATAAAGAAAACTAGCAAAGTCTAACCGGCTTCGTATAAGAGCAATGTAAAGTCGCCTTAGCTGAATTTGATGAACTCCCCATCCAGGTCCTACCAGCACCTTAAAAATATTAATAATCTTTGTTAGCCTTTCGCACAATTCGTTGATGTGTTTTTTCCATCTAAGATTCCTGTCCAACCACATTCCAAGATATTTGACATTATCTACTAGTTGCAATGATGCCCCGTTCATACGTATATCCGTGGTGTATTTACGGAAACCTCTATTAAACAAACAAATTTTACTTTTACTAGGAGAAATATCCAGACCTACTTCTGTGAGCATGTCATTAATAACATTTAAAGCAGCCTGGATCTTTAACTCACCTTCCTTAACCGTAGAACATTGAACGTATATAGCGAAATCATCAGCGTACTGGGAGATATGAACAATATTTTCTAGGCGTTTACAAATATTCATAGTTATAACGTTAAATAAGAGAGGTGAGAGTGGATCCCCCTGGGCAAGACCACGGCCTGTGTGTCTACTTAAAACATGACTACCTATTTTAATTTTAAGCACTCTATTTTGAAGGTAGTGCCACAAATATTTGCAAATAAGAGACCCAACTTGTAAATTGTCCAGAGACTGGATAAGTAAAGTATTGTCTACATTATTATAAGCGCTGTCAATGTCCAAAAAGCAACATAAAGTAGAATTTCCTTCAGAAAAACTGGCTTGAATGTTGGACACCAGACAACTCAAGCTATCTAAACATGATCTAGACCTACGAAAACCTACTGTATTTGCGGAGAACTTCTCGTTTTTTTCTAGAAACCATTCCAGTCTTCTGTAAAGGATATAATGAAAGATTTTGCATAAACAAGATATTAACGAAATAGGGCGGAGAGAGGAAACATCTCTAGGGTTACGCCCAGGTTTTGGGATCGGAATTATACAAATGTCATGCCACTGAGAAGGGACGAAACTATTAGCAAGGAAAGAATTATATAGGGATAGAAGAAAACGTTTGCCTACGTCGGGCAAGTGTTTTATCATGGAATACGATATGTCATCAAATCCAGGAGATGTATCCTTATTCTTAATACATTTAACAAGCTCCGGGATAGAGATTTCGGATTCTAAGGTAGCATTAGCAGAAAAGAGCAAAGGAAGGGCAGGTGGAACGTAGTCAGGTTTAAGGGATGTTAACAAGCTTTCAGCAGTTTATGCCTCGACATGGAGTCGGGGAGAACTATAACCTTTCAACCATCTCATTTTCTGCCACAACACTTTGGATGTTGTCGACGAGTCAACGGAGGTGCACACGTCTTGCCAGTGCTCACTTTTGGCCTGACGAATTAGTTTCTGCGCAAAATGAACACAATTTTTGAAACGGTCTAAATTTTCAGGAGTAGGATTGCGTCTTAGTTGTCCCAAAGCCAGTCTACGGCGAGCTACAGCACAAGAGAGTGTGGACGACCAATAGGGCTTAGGGGAAAAGGTTGAAGTGGGGTTTTGATCAAATTTATATAGGGGAATATATTTATCGGCGGCTTCATTAATGATACTCAAAAATAAATCATAAGCTTCTTGGGGGTCACTTGGTATATTATTCAATTCACAGAATTTATTTTCTAAATACGTGGTATATAAAGGCCAATCTGCACGGGAAAAGTTCCTCTTGATGACTGGTGGAAGTTGACAAGGTGCTAAAAGCGAAATTTTTATCATTAAATGATCGCTACCTAAATTTTCATTTAATACCGTCCAATGTAATCTGAGTGCGATGTCTACAGATGCTAATGAAATATCCGGAGACGATTGTTGAAGATTGTCATTAACTAAACGTATACGTGTGTGTGACCCGTCATTCAAATAAACAAAATTACTGTCAACAATTGCATCATGGATGAAACCGCCTCCACGGAAAAGATAAGAAGCAACAGGTTAGCATGGTATGGGCATGTGATGAGAGAGGTGATGGGCAAGCAACGGTTCTTGTATAACTGTGTCCCGGTTTGAAGGATTATAGGCAGTGAAATTACTTGGTGCTGCGACTTAACATCTTATGTTACAAGATGACAATGGCATGGCAATGGCGTTCCTTGTAGGGTTGTCGATTGTACGTTCCTACAAGCCACATCAGGAGGTCTGCTTGTATTTGCCTAGCGCCTATTACTCTTATGAGCAAGACCTCTTAAGGACTGATTGATTAATCTTGAAGAACTTTTACCTTAGTAACCGCTGCCGAATAGACGATGTCAGTATTTTTTTGCTTTTTCGATTTCGATTCAGCAACGTGCAAATGAGGGTGAAAGTCTAATCCGAAACATCAGGTAAACCTGCGACCACCCGAAGCCTATTCCGCTATAACAGCCGTCGAATCTAGCTTTAACTTTGCTTGGCCTATCAGATATTACTGCAGTTGTTCCATTAATCCATCTTATCATTTTCTAGAATGTCATTGGTGCAACTGTAGTATTACCTATATTATATGTTGTGCAAGTTAAAATGAGTAGATACACAACGCCAACTCTTGTCCCTAGATAGCTCTACGGCGCGGGCGGCGTAGGTAAACACAAGGCTCGTTCACACGCTGCGTCAACGGCGCGCATTAGCCCATCATCGGCGCAGGCACAGCGCTAATCACTAATCGCGATGTGCTCGCACCGAATTAGCTCATTTACGACCGTAGTAATCATTATCACAGCTCATATACGTCCCCACCGAGGGGCTCGAGCCTACCCTATGTTAGGGTGATTAGGCCTTAGTCAACCACGCTGGCCCAATGCGGATTGGTCGACTTCACATACACCATTGAATTTCTTCGCAGATGTATGCAGGTTTCCTCACGATGTTTTCCTTCACCGTAGGAGCGTCAGACAAATGTACATATGAAATTCGAAAACGAAAAACACAGTGGTACATGTCTGTCTCGAACCCGGACCTCCCGATTGGAAGGCAAGTGCCGAGTCCACAGCGCCACCGACGCTCTTATTTCTAGAAAATATAGTAAAATGGATAAACATTCTTCAAATATCAAATCTGCTTTATTTTTTACATTTTTCTCTTCGTTAGTTACCTCATACAACTGTACCTACTCTCAGATCATTCGATAATTTCGTATTAATTGAAGCAAGTATAAACACTGCGTCCATCTTTCAGTGTGTTAGTCATTTCGAGGAGACTGCTAACGATGTAAACAGATACAGCTGTGAAAATACTCCTGAGGAATTAGGTGAGTAATATTAGTGTTATTGTGTTTTAGGAGTTTCATAAAAAAATAACGATCCTCCACTGTAGTGAGACGAACAACTTTCTAACAAGAGATTTGAATTCAAATTTTCCGATAGATGTTTGAGAACCAGTCTGGATGATGCTGATCTGGAGGATCTTTTGAGCCCACCTGGTAAGCTACCACCGTCTTACCTAAATTTGTCACAATAATACTGTGAATAATATTGTGGGGTTCCTACAATTGGGGTGGGGTTCCTACAGGTGAGATAGCCAGTTCCTCAGTTGTTGAGAAGTCCGGGAAAGCTTGTTTCCATCTTAGTCCTTATCGTCGCTTACCATTAGGTGAGATGAAGGCCATGAGCTTCCCTCTTGTATGTATACAAAATGTTGCATTTCGTTTTTTCCGTATTATGAAGTGCGATCTCCACGATCTTATAATCTTACGAATATTTTATGTGAATGACGTATAAAGTGATATGTTGTTAAGATCTGAAAAACGAACTGCTAGTCTTTATTTATTTAGATATAAACGTAGTGAATGTCAATTGTTCTCGAAGAAGACTACAGAAAACACCAAATAAGGAATATAATACTTACCAGAAAAATACTCAGTTCTAGAGTAGTTACTAGGCACTGAGGTTATACATCTTATGGTAATATACATAGGATCCCTTGTAGGGGTTGTTTATTTCCAAATCTTACGGGAACCACATGTACTATAGGCGACTGAATCCACTTACCATCAGGTGGATAGAGTGATGGTATTTTTTCGCCAACTTCTTTTTATGAAAAAAATCAAAAACGTCCAAACAATAACATTGATTGTAACCGAGCCACGATAATTCCCCCCTTCACCACGACGAATAAAATATCGCATGCAATAAATCCTATTCTAAAAAGAAACGTTCTGAGAAATCTAATAAATACGTTGCTTTCGAGAGTCCAGGTGTTTTCAGTTCTCTCGTAAACGTGTCCGCGCCTAACTGTTGTTAATTTAACGCCTGCGATGATGGTAAGAAAAAAATGAAAGCAGTCAAAGTAAAAACGTCCTTAGCGTTTGCTACTTTTGATTTTAATTCCCCTGACATGCCGAACCCCGCGTAGGTAACTGAGAAGGGTCCAGGCGCCACGTGTGGAGCCCGCGAAAAAAAATAAAGAGACGTTTGAAAAATAAGATAAAATAACCAGCTTAAGTATTTTTCATGAGTCACGAGACTCCGTACCTGAAACAGGAGCAACATTTGAATTACTTACATCAATTTGTGTTGCCATAATTAGATTTTGCGCTTGAGTTATGTCATCTACAGGCTTGTTAACTAAAAGCGAGAAAAGATTATTTTAATTGTATTTTGGTTTTATTACAAACTTTTTAGGAATTAGATAAGATTGGAAATAGAATTGCTGACAATCAATAATCTATAAGTCAGGGATAGTCGTGACATTAAAGGCTTTCATAACAACGCAAAATATTTAAAAGCAATTCACTTTCTAATTTCAGAAACGTTTTTTACTCTGTATGATGTGAAGTAACCAATTTAACTAAGGAACAAGCAATACAAACATCCGTACTGGGTTAATGTACGTGAGATGATTCATGTGATACAAGACCGATCTGAGTTAATGGGAGCGCCAGCCTCCTGGGAATATCATTCGTACGGGTTACAGCTATTAGACGCAACGTTTTTGTCCTCACTAGCTGGGGGTGAACCATTGTACTGTCTAATAGAAAGATAATTGCTATACCATTGTATGTATTTATTTTTGATGCTTTATCAGTAGCTGCTTCGAAGAGAGTTACCTGTAATTGAAAGTTAGTAGACCGTTACTCATCATCATCACTTCAAAAACGTCCTGCCGCTGGGCGCGGGTCTCGTTTCGCCGAGGGGTTCGTTCGGTGAATTAGGTCTTCGTGAACCCAACCGGACCTCCGTAAATGCAAAGGTTCCGGAGGGAGATTTAGCTGGGTATAAGGAAGCCAAAGGAATAGCCGTCACAGACCGGAGTCAGACGTCATACCCAAACCCAAGTAAGTTTGTGGTCTAATCAGCATAGTTGCTTAGTATCGCAGATTATTTACCAAGTGATGTAAATAGTCAATGACACCGGAGTGTTCTTATGTCTCGACATTTTTTAGTAACCTTACTCGTGCACCATATGAGCGAGGTAACTAAAAAATGCACTCTGCTTTTCATCACTCGTGAGAGAAAATTATAATAATATAAGTTTGTTGTGATAATGTTTAAAAAAGTAAAAAATGATTCGCCGTTCGTTAGTCTCGCTAAAACTCAAAAACGGCTTGACCGATTTGAATATTTATTTTTGTGTTTTGTTCGCCTTTTAAGACAGGGGTGGTTTCAAAGAACTCACTGTTCGCTGCACGGTCTGACCGTTCGTTACTACGTTTTTTTAGCTTCGCAACCAGATGCGATGGAAGATTTTTATTCCTTGTTAGCAACTAGTTGCGATAGGAGAATTTCCATGGTTTCACTTGCGTGGAGAGATAAAAACCTCTTCTATCGCTACTTATTGCTAGTAAGAAATGAAAATTCTCCAACGCGCAACTGGTTGCGAAACTTAGTTACCATAGCCTCCGGAAGAGCTTTTTGCATATTTTGGTGTGTGATATAATTTAGAAAATTAAGAAAAAATCTTATCTAGGGCGGGATTTGAACCTGCGTCTCCAACATACCGTGTTGACTGTTGACGCCTTCAGCACCTACAATTTGAATAGCCTCAAAAGGTAAAGAATGCCCGTTATAGATTCCTTGTTAAAATTTGAGGATGATGTCAGCTCTTGAATGAAAAGCTCACACAAGGAAGTGTGCGATGTCCTTTACTCGTACGTAATTATGGGGCCAGCGATGACGTGTAGGTGCATTAAAGTATAAATCTCCTGCGACAATTAAGGCACTGTAAAACACATTGTGACAATCCGAACTGAACGTACGTAAATAGCAGGGCCGTGGGAGTATCATCGCCGCGGTAGACGTGGTCCAATTGTATCTTAAGTAAATAACTGTAAGGTCGAGTTTGAATCGCGCCAACTCTGTCATTCATTAACAGCTATATGTTACCGCGTGGTTTTGTTTTTAATGATATAAGAGAGTGACAGACGTGTGAAGCCACCGCCGGGGCATTCACAGGGCAGTCAATGGGCCTTTTAATTTAGAGATTAAAGCTTCGATGTGGGGTCGCTGGAAATAGCAACGCTTAACGCCTCACAAGGGGAAATATTGATTCAAGTGATTGCATCCTTGCAAGTTGTCCTTAAGAAGCTAGTATCTCATGAGCCAGTTGTCAAATAAAGATACCAGAACTAGACACTCACATATGTACACGTAATTTCAATTTGATTGTCTTATATCTCACTATCTCACTCAACCCACCAAAAGCTATGGAATTAGTGGTAAAATTCAAACAGCAAGCGAATCCAATTATAACGACGGCAAATTTAATGCCCAGTGCCATCGCCAAAACAATTTCACCGGACCGGACTCTCTAAAATAGAATGGTCATTTTATACACTTTAGTGGCCTTATTACCTTTGCAGGAGGATATTACCTCGGCCCCTCCAGTGGTTCGCCCTAAACATATGCAAATTTTATTTTTAAAAAATGCAAGTGGCCGGCATGTCGCCACACGTTTTATTGCTATATCGTCTGTGTCTGCTGTCTCTGTTTAGATTTTACGTTTGCTGATTTTACTAAAGAAAGAATTGCCGGTGTAGCTGAAACACGTCAACTTGATTAATAAAAAAAGGCCAAGTGCGAGTCAGACTCGAGCACGAAGGGTTCCGTACCATTATCTATACAACATTATATTTTTATTTGATTGAATGAAGTAAGTAGGTATTTATTTTTAAAGTGAAAATAAATTTAAAAATTCTGTGAATATTTCAAGCGTCTACCTTTTGCAGTTATGAATATCGAGCAAAAAACGGCAAAAATAATCACAGCAGTTATTTTATTCTGTTTTTAGTATTTGTTGTTATAGCGGCAACAGAAACACATCATCTGTGAAAATTTCAACTGTCTAGCTATCACGGTTCATGAGATACAGCCTGGTGACAGACAGACAGACGGACGGACAGACAGCGGAGTCTTATGAATAGGGATTCTGTTTTTACCCTTTGGGTACGGAACCCTAAATATATAGTCGCAAAACTTGAATTCGAACGTACAATCTACTAACCACCACTCCGAGGAATGCTACTAATATTTTAAAGTGAAAAGAAAGTTATAACAAGTTATTGTGTACTTCATTGCCCCTCTTTATTTTTGTACCTGATTTTTACCTAGTTCCATACCGGGATTGATAAAACAAACCGGAACCATCCTGCCCTTGGTAACATCGATTTATTTGTGGTTTAAGTTAATTTACTCGTATCTTGCTTTATCTTTTTTTTATTTTTTTTTCTCAACTTTAAATTTTATCGTATATTGGCATAATAGCAAGAAGATACATTACAAATGTCAGAACACGCTGCAAATGAAATTTCGACCAAAGTCGCTACCCGTTCGAAAAGATTAATAGACACAAGTCAGTCACCGAGCGAAGATCATTTTAAAAGCTATAACCATATACAAACATTTTCATTATAATTATGACTTTGTATATGGTTTCTCGCTCCATTTTGTAATCTGATTTTATTTAATGGCGTGGGCCAAAGTTTAGCTTTAACTGTCACAAATTTATTAGTAGTTCAACAATGAATATAGTAATTCAAACTATTTTTACATTTAAATTTCTTTAGCCTTTTTAAGAGGATGCAAAGTCATCAATATAAAATTAGTAAGTTTGCTTTATTCATAACGAAATAAGTAAAGAATTCTCAATTGGATGTTGATACGTAGATATCAACAGTCATTATTAAGTTCTACTTTGGCTTAATTGAGTACAAAGACATCAATCCAATCAAAGTTTCAATCGATATTGTAATGCAATCTTGTCGCGAACTTTCGTATTCCGTGAAAAGATCTCCGGGTTAAGTAAAGACCAAAAAAGCATTAGGAACCTAACAGTAATAAAAAACCGGCCAAGCGCGAGTCGGACTCGCCCATGAAGGGTTCCGTAGGATTTATGACGTATTAAAAAAACTACTTACTAGATCTCGTTCAAACCAATTTTCGGTGGATGTTTGCATGGTAATGTATATCATATTTTTTTTTTAGTTTTATCATTCTCTTACTTTAGAAGTTACAGGGGGGAGACCCATTTTACCACTTTGGACGTGTCTCTCGCGCAAACTATTCAGTTTAGAAAAAAATGATATTAGTAACCTCAATATGACTTTTGAAGACCTATCCATAGATACCCCACACGTATGGGTTTGATGAAAAAAAAATTTCAGTTTCGGTTCTATGTATGAACAAACCGCAAATTTTATTGCTTTTTTCTATTTTTGTGTGAAAATCTTAATGTGGTTCACAGAATACATCTACTTACCAAGTTTCAACAGTGTAGTTTTTATATTTTCGGCGAAAAGTGGCAGTGACATACGGACGTATAGACAGACAGACAGACAGACAGGCATGACGAATCTGTAAGGGTTCCATTTTTTGTTATTTGGCTACGGAATACTAAATATTTTTCTTTCTCTATACACTTGTGCAAATTATTTTCATGGAACTGTATCTCTAAACCAGCGACGTACAATCACGGACAATATCAGTGGAATATAAGTTTACGAGCGTGGGCGTGGTGTCCACGTGACGTCTTTATTAAAGTCCCAAGGTGCGGGTCCTTCAGATTGGGCCATAAAAAGGACACCCGCCGAAAGGTCGGCCGCTTATGTAATGACATTTCTGCCGTAGACTGCCGTTGAGTCTGGATTTAAGATATCCCTCTTTGAATCTTAACAGATTTTGAGAAAACGTGAAGAAGGCTGGACATTTTCTATGGGGACTATTCGTTATAACAATCAAAATAGTCTTAATTCTTTATTGTAGTCATTGTCTTTATTGTTAGTTGGCAAACAATTAGACTACCCATCTGATCGAAAGTAGGTGCAGTCGACTATAGCACATGTGGTTGCTCTGGGATTTGCAAATCTACAAGACCTTTTTATTTGCCCTTCAAACCGGAACACAGCAATTCAAAAAAGTCTGTACTGGATCTCCTGCTGGTAATCTGTTATTTAAATATGACCTAAATGAGGACTTTTTTTAAATTTATAATTGTAACTATACCTATTCCACAAACAATGCACCCTCTTCTCTTCTAGGAGCAAATTGCGTGCCCGACGGGGCCCATAATGGTCCTGTATAAGTACTTTACCACCTCATTGTACATTATGGTTTGCAATAAATATATTGAGTACTAAATTCAAATACATGGAGGGAGACTCTGTACCAAGGTCGCCTGCTCGGGTACCTCCGTCTTACCTATTTCTGCCGCAAAGCAGCAGTGCTTGCATTGCTTCCGGTTTGAAGGATAAGATATGGCAATGAAATTACTGGGTAACGTGACTTTACATCTGATGTCACAAGTTGGCATCGTACACCGTGGTTCTTGTGGGGGTTGCAGATTGCTGCGAATCTCACAAGAGTCAGGTGTATTATAGGTGACTGTTACCACGCACCAGTATGTTTTTTTGACAACTTTGTTGTGTAAAAATTGCTTTGTAAGTGAACCCAAATTATAACGTGAAACCTACAATTGCACCCACTATGGTCACAAAACTCCTCTGTCATGGGAAGAATTTGTACCATTTCCCATCAAACAGATGCAGGTTGGTGCAGAGTGATAGAGCTTCGTCCGTTGAGCAGAGTACACGTGCAGGTGAGGTTGGCATGGGAAACTTACCATAATTACACCCACTGTTCCTCTCCTTGAGTCTTGAGTCTTGTGCCCACAAGACTCAAGACTCAAGGAGAGGATTTGGGCTATTTTCCACCATGCTCATGCGGGTTAGTGGAGAGTGCTAGAGCTTCGTCCGTTGATCAGCAGAGTAAATATGTGCAGATAAGGTTGGCATGTATAAGGGAAGTTTAGCTGGGTATAGTGAAGGTAGCGAAATAGGACTAGGGTCCTACTCAAGGACTCACTTTTTAAAAGGGGGTATTGTGAGGTGTTGCTTGGAACCCCAGATCCAAACAAAAGTATTTTTTGCATACAATAGAGAAGCTCTTGCCCGTTATCTCACATAATGGTAAGTGACCATAAGCCCGAAAATGGAAGCGAGCTTCACATGGGTTCTTTAAGAACTGAGGAACTGGCTATATTTCCTTTAGTTCTAGGAACACAACAATACTATTACTATCTTGATAAAGGGGACAAACTTGGGTAAAATGATGGTAATAGCTTGCCAACTGAGTTCAGAAGCAGATACCACCAACCAAACCAGGGAGAAATACCTTTAGACCACGGAGTTGATAAACATATTAGTTTACAACTTAGTTACTGTTTCTGATTTTGATTTAGTAATGAAGTAAAAATACTCAAAAACGCCTTAAATGTACTTAGCGCTTATTTACTGTTATTTAGTAAGCTCAACACGTCATAAAAAAGACGTTTGGTTCAACGATTCCTACGAGTGGAAATGTAGTGCTTTTTTAGTTCAGCCAGGGTCGGAGTCGGCGGGATAATAAATGCGGAGACCGTGTGCCCGAACATATAAAATATATAAAGTTTGACCGCCGGCGGACAGTGACGCGATCACCTACGGATAATGCTCGGCTTACATGGATTCCATTTTATTCTCCTTTTTTATCATTATCTGGATTTGGATACGACATCACATAGAAAGGTAGCAAATTTACTAAGTATTGAACCTTTATTGGCGTTTTCGATACGATATTTTTATTTAATTTTATGCTATAATAGAATTAAACAAAAAATAAAAAAGGACATAAAAGACAAAATAGATTTTTATACTATATATGTATAGTTAAATATTCACAGTGATAAATATCATTATACAAGGTTACTTTTTGGTCACGAGACAAATTATGTGTCCTTGTTCTAATCGATCGACGATCTTATACTAATACTTATTAATGTATTTTAACGCCAATATACCATACTTACCCATGCTTACGAATAATTAAACGAATATGAATTAAACCGATGAACTTTTACTATGGAACCGATCATGAACTCTCGAAAAAAACAGGTATTCAATACATCTAAGTTCAGTACAGAGCCTTGCTGTAATTGGTTATATTATTTTGTGTGTACAAATCATAGAGTTATAATGCGTCTGTATTACATTATAACTTAATGGCATAAATAATGTTACCACTTGAGTTTACACAAGAGCAGTGAGACTTAATAAAGTTTATATTAATGGTACCTACATTTTTTAATTTTCAATCTATAATTTGTTTAACTTAGGAAATCATGGGTGTAAAAGAATAATGAGCTTCATCATCAAAAGTTACTTAGGTGCAAAAAAGAATCTTTACCATAAAATAATAAAAATTTAGGTCGCATTAGAACTTTTAAATATCAAATAAAATATACCAAATATCGATAATGATAGCTCAATGATTTTGTAAAAAAACACACCTATTTCCCTATGTTTAATAAACTGTCTATAGAAAATAATTGAAAAGACTTGAGACACATTATAAGGCGAACTTACCCATGTAAGCCGAGCTTTCTTTTAGCAATATTGTATCAAGTAGAAGTATCCACGTAGAGACGTGTTTGTATGAAAAATATTCCAATATCTACCCTCCCACGCCACCCCTTCTGGGCGGGGGGAGGGAAAGGTGATCGTAACAAGATGTCCTCTCTGATGCCTTGAGCGCTCACAAATTATGTTTGCTCGGCCCTAGGTATCATAACGGCTGGACATTTAGTTTGTTTACATTTATTTTTATTTTGCTGCTCTGTAAAATATTAAACAATTCTTTTAAATAATACAGGTGACGGTCTTGGAATATGACTGGTGATGTCATCATTGACGTGTCAGTCCACACGTCCACTGTTGGGCATAGGCTTCTCGAGAGAAAGGGGTGGTCCAACCAAGCTAGCCCAGTGCTGGTTGAAGGTCCGCCAGAGCCTCCGTCGATCTGCAGGGCAGACCACAACGCAAATGAATTTGATTTGAGTAAGTTTTTACCTTCCCACTGCGTTGACGACATTGACTTGTACAAGAGTGGAATGTAGAATTCGTGCGATAAGAAATTAGTTTTTATGGAGTTGAAAACACTATTGGGAGTAACTTTCTAAGAATAATGCACAAATGTTTTCAAATAGATTGCAGAGAAACTGGGATTTACTCCCGAGGTGTAGGTTTAAGTGGCTACTTCACCATGTATCAACATTTACCGTCACTGCTCTGGGTCCGATCTGCCTAACCATATTCGGTTCGGTACGATTTCCTTAGTGTCGTTTTTGTTACGCGGTTTTGTATTGAACTTACGCAAGTTCTTGGTAAATAAGCCTAGAAGCCAGAACTTTTAGCAACGTATATTATATATTTATTTTGCCTGAATATTTTTTGCAATACTTCTCCCGCATTATAAATGAGTAAAGTAGTCATTTAGCTTAAAATGATGCTAGAAATTTGGGAAAATAAACAGGCTAGATTTACATCTTGTTGTTGATGTTTTATTATATGATTAAGTTAAATCTTTAAACTTTGTTAACGCAGAAAATGTAAATTGGGAGATTTCACAAGCTTTATCAATATGTATAGAGACTACTTAACGGCAGTAACAGTAACTTAATTGTAGTAATCTTGCTCTAGCTTACTACAATCTTAAGTGGCATGTTGTCACATTCTTTTAATTTATGACAAGAAGTGACAGCATAACACTTAGGATTGTCCTAAGCTAATACAAGGTTGGTGCAATTGGCATTTAATCCTCTAGGCAACGCATATTTCGACTGCTACTGTCAGTATCATGTTACTGGCATGATTATGAAATAAGCCTATAACCGAAGCCAAAATTATGCATGTCAACAAGATCAAGTTTATGTTTAAGGCGCATAGTGGTCCTAATGAGCTTGCTCGATCGTCCCGCACTGATTACATAGGAGTGAGTGAGTGAGAGTGAGGGGAATATTTAAGCAAACCTTTACGCGTAAGATGAATTATTTCAATTAAAAATTAATAAAGGCGAATAAGAAAAATCTAAAAAGACCATCCGCTAGAATATTATACACTTAATTTATTAAAATCAAAAGTATATGATTTAACCTAATATTTATGACGCGATTAGGTTTAAAGTTTTAAAATCGAGGCATGTTTGGGTCACATTTTAACCAAGTTTTAATTAATTTATTAAAAAATTAAAAAGACCATTCTCTAAAGAATGCGTTGAATAATAACATATCTTTTTTAAAGAATTTTTTATTCAATATTTATGAAGAGAACCGGTTTTTTTCTGCAGTGGTTTTTTATAATTGACCTATGCGCCTTAACCGCCTCCGGACCTCCCGATCGACAAACTAGTCGTTTGGGAGGTCCGGAGTTCAATTCCCCATAGGGGCAGAAGTTTTTTTGCTCGGTTTGGTTAGTGGTAGGGCTTCTGAGCCCGACTGGCTAGCTACCACCGTCTTACCTATGTTTGTCGCCATTATAACAATGTTAATAGCATTGTTGTGTTCCGACAATCAAGAGGTAAGAGTCCAGGTGAAGCTCGCATCGAACTTCAGCCTTATCGTCACTTACCATCAGGTGAGATAAAGGACAAGAGCTGACCTGTCTTATGTAAAAAAAGATAAAACTTTTTTGTGTTTGTATATACACGGTTACTTTTTTATCACCCTGGAAAATTTTAGGGACGCTTCAGGACACATCAAGTAATATATAAAAAATAAAAAAATGAAATAAAATATTTAAAAAAAGTAAAAAAAAAACTCTAAAAATGATGCTCTCAACTAGTGCAGCATTTTTTGTTTTTTTTTTCGAAAATTACTATAAAATTAAGTAAGTGAGTTACTTTTTTTTAATTCATATTTAAATCATTCTAATACCATTTCGTAAAGCGTCCCTAAAATTTTCCAGGGTGATAAAAAAATTACCGTGTACCCTTTTAAAAGTAAATTTATTTTTGTTTAGGTCAATAAACAGTGCTATCCAAACTATGAAATGTGCAAATACATTTATATGCCAATTGCCCCCCCCATTAGATGGTATCTCAAGTCACCTTGCTCACGATATCAAGAACTGTGATGTAAATATAATCGAAAGATCTTTTGACCGGAAATTAAAAGGGTGGCGCCCCCGGGCTTCCGGCGGTCACCTACGCCGTGGGGCGCACTTTGTGCATCTCAAGTAACGGTATGTTTCAACATGTGACTGTAACTTCAGTTCAGAAGGCAAGGTCGAGCTTACAAACTGATTATCTAATCTATACATTACTTTTTGTGAGTTTGTTCAGACAAGCAAACTGAATATTGATTAGATTTATTTTTGCTATACAGTGCCCTTGCAAGGGACATGTACTGATTATGTTCAAATATTTGACTAACTATAATGTACGTACATGTAAGCAAGCTAAATAAATAAATAAACAACTTTTACTATAGGTCAAATTTTAACAGTATATAGTCAATCAAAATCAAATAAGTTCAATGAAGGTTTGAATATTACTAAAGTTCGAGTGTTACAAATAAAAGAACCTCAACATTTCCATTGGCATGGCAACTGAGTCAAGAACTGATAAGAATTTCCTAGTGCAGCACAGCGATTTACTGATGCAGTTGGTGGTTTATCCGAAACTAGCCCTTAGGTGTGCAAAGAAAGGTCCGAAGTCGCTGAGCCGGTGCCATCGAACGGCCCAACTTTAACTGGTGAGCCAATTGCCGCGGCCACCGGACACCGCCGTGGAAACTACAATAAAAGGTGATAGACCTGTCCGTTGATTGGTACAGCCGATGCCAAAACTGCTGAAGACTTTCTAAAATATATTTCGAGTTTTTTTGCCTGTGGCCGGTGTAGACTCAATATCTTTTTTCTCATTTTAATACAATTAACTCGGGTCTATTTCGCGGTAAACAATAACTATATTGACTTACTGTTTCCCGACGTTTCGGCCGAATTACATCAGGCCGTGGTCACGGGATGACTGCCGAGGCTCAGCGACGTCTTCGCAAAGCGCGGGTTTCACGACTACCTAACAATAGACCCGAGTTAATTGTATTAAAATGTGTACAAATCGCGGAAGTCTAAAAACTTTGATAGCAAACCGATACGGGCAGGAATCTTTTTTCTCTCCTTACGTGTATTATATGTATACAAGATTAAATATGGTTCCTTCTAATAAGATTTTTGTTTTGTTCTTAAGTCCATAAGCGCCTGTAAAAACCTATGTTGAATGAAGATTACTGAATTTAATTATAATAATATCAATGGTTTCAGCTCAATATTTATCATTCTATGACTTTAAATACATACCTGCTTATGCTTATATAAAACCGTAGCCAAGACAACGTTATTGTCTTGTGTAGCTGTACGCTATACAACATACTCAGCATCTGAATCGAGTTCAACTCATATCGTTTCCGATAAATGATACGTCATGATGAAACATTGCTGAAGGCAATGCCATAGAGCAACTAAACTAGAATCAAAGCTAAAGCCACAGCCCTACTGTTTCATTCTAAAATGCTGCCCACGTCCATAAATAGACTCTTTGGCTATTAAAGTCATAGAGCAGCGCACTACCAGCGAAGTTCAAGGCAGGCGGCGAGGTAAACGCACCTTTATTGCACACCAATTGGTCGCATCCGCCCAGGTCCTCGACCCGGCCGCCGACTGTACTGTACGACACATATTTGAATACGAGGCTGAATCCTGACGTATGGTAATGGAAACAAAACGATTGTTGCTTAGAACTGATGAATGGGCCTCCCACAGGGGGCAAAGGGCCAGCAAGTAGCCACTGGTGAATTCTGGCCCACGGCATACGCAAATAGGTAATTTATTCAGCTCAGCCTCTAGGCATAATAGTTTACTCCGCCTTAAAAAAGTCTAGAATGATTGATCCATCCGCGATTCGTCAGGGTGCAACGGTCTTGTGTGGAATATTGTTTGTACTTCTAGATTGGCTCCGCCGAGTACTTACTCTATGCTTTGGATAGGTTACATCAGCGCACAACACGCATCATTGGCGATGATGAGGTGACTAACAACCTTTGAACTACTGCAATTGCGACGCGGTGATGAGTTACTAGAGTATTCTATCGCCTATACAACGGCGAGTGTTCTGAAGAGCTTTTTCTACGAACCCCATCTTCACTTTTAAGGACCCTTTTCTTTTATCGACCACATATGCTTGCGTGCGTTGTCATCATCTTAAGGTGACGACCAGCGTGAACCAAGAAATTTTGCAGCTCATTTCTATGTCGCTTACCCAAAAAATTGAACTCTCTGCCAGAACATGTGTTCCCTCCTTACAGTACCAGGTCCTATAAAAGAGGCTCGAAGAAGCACCTTGCAGGTCGGCAAGGTGAGAGTAGCTAGTGCGACGTATATTCTTTATCCAGCACGAGCTATTTTCGCATTTGGACTCTACTCACACCTACCTTCAGGTGGAATAGTGTCATTTACTAGGCCTAATAAAAAAATGTAGAGGAACTGGCTGTAGGTAATTGTCGAAACTCGACAATACTGTTATCACTGAACCTAATTCGGTATCCCTTGGTGGCACATTGACATGTGCTCTTCGCTAACACTTGCTAAAGTAAAGCAACGTTAACCGTGGTCAGACCTATGATGGGCGACAAAAAAATGTGAAGATCTCGAGCTCTTCTATGCCTCGGAAAGCAAGTTAGATAGTGCGTCGCTTGACCACGTTGCGGTCGTGTCGACTAACCGACTTGTCGGAGTATGTGCAGGAACAGAGGGTACACTTGTGTATCCGTTGGCACTTTTCACTAATGCTTCATGCAGATGGTTAGTCCGTATTGTGATTGACTGTCTTGACTAAATATCGGTTTGGAGGTCATTTCCTATTCTCTAAACGGACAGGATTAAATGAGATGGCCAGACGGATTAAAAGTCTAATCTTACAGTCTACCAATGATTTTCTACGAGCACAGTAATCGATTTGGTAGCCTGCGCCTGGGCATTTAACGTGTAACAAGCCATTAGCGAGAGCCCTCTCGATTGGCGACAATTGCCAGCAATCAGCGTCAATTTACGGCGCGTCGCCGTCGCCCGCGCACCCCGCCCGCTCGCTTTCTCTTCTCACCGGTACAACTGGAGAGAAAAGTGAATGCATTATATGTTATTTACACCTGCAACTAGATACCCCATAATTGTTGAAAGAACGTAATAATATGTTCACACGCACAATACATTTGTTGTGATATATCTCAGAATACTTGAGAAAGTGGCAAACGAAAATATTTATCATCGAGAAAAATGACATTCAAAAGGACTCATACAAACATACATGTTATATTAACTTTAGTATGTCATTATATTACTATGTTGCTATTAATGACAATAAAACTTTTTAGTTTTTTATCCGCAATGCCAAACAGAAGACACGGCTATAATAATTATTCCTTAATCTGTCATTACATTTTTTATCTCTTTTATACACTTTCACTGTCATATGTTTCATCTCTCACTGACACTTACACTCCTTTGCATTGATACCTTACCTACGCACTTTTGAAGCTAATCCATGTTCCTCTTTAAGCCGAAAACTAAACCCCGCGAACACTTTGAGTTTACATATGAAAATATAACACTATTAACGTGGGAAACGTGCCGATATAAAACTAAAAATACGTGTTAAGAAAGCAAACACGCTCGAACCTGTTTATTATGAGAATGTCGAATTATGCGAGCGATTTGGAAGCTCGATGGATTTACTGGCGAAACGGGCTTAGCGCGCGGGATTATATCAATAAAATAGTTCAGCTCACTGATTTTTTGGGTTCTGTGGTGAAATAGTAGTTTTTGATATCCTGAAATCCGTATGCTGCTTCGAGTATAACTTACAGGCATTAAGTACTGCAGTCAACTCAGGAATTCTATACATTTCTTAGAACTACATGAAATAAACATTTTTTTAAAATAAAACTGACTTTAAAAAACACCAAAAAGTCACAAATAATATATCTTAACATCACAGTTTTATGAATTATTTTATTTTTTCAATCTTTTTAGTTTATAATAATGCGTTTTAGAATATGAGCCAAGGCAAACACCAAAATAAGTTAAATAAATCGTCTTTTGCTCTAAACAGTATTGAAATAATTATTCCCGAACTCCTAACCTAGCAGAAACCTTCCATCATCAGGTTAGTTACATGATATGATGACTACCAGATGCAAATACCTGAATATCTTCAGCATAAACGTGAAACACGTTCGACGTGCTAATGAAATTCAACGGCGGTTTCCCTCCATTTTAATGAGATCCCATCATTAGATTATGACATGGTGACAATGGGAACACCTCGGGAGTACACTCTTCGGATTATAAAAAAATTTTGAAAATCGGTCCTCCTTTTTCGAAGTCGGTTTAGAAATAAATTTCAGGCAATTTCTAAGAATTCTATGCAATTCCGTGCGCAATAGGAAATGCGGACTCTCAACATGCAGTTTGATGCCCCGTTAGCCGCGCTCTCTCCGCCATGTGTCTAATCTAACCCATAGTTCCATCCTTTATATATTTTTCTTGCAAGCGTCAAGCAAGGAAAAAAAATATATTAGCTCTCGGTTAGTAAAAACTTTTCATTTGTTTTCACATCAATAAGTACCTACCTGTAATAGTCTATGTTGAATATTTTATTTAGTTTGAATTTAAATTAAAAACTTAACATAATATTAATACTTTAATTATATGTCAATAAGTGCCTAGTAAGCACTTTTAAAATACCGTTTCCTCTAGCTCCTACTGCATCTCTCCATGAGATCCTCGTTATCCTATGAGTTACATCAAAATCAAGAATTAAAAGGAGAAGTCTTACAATTTTTCGTCATCATTCCAACTTCTATATCGCGTCTGTTTATATCCAAAAGCCGAAAACTCTTCAGGCGCAGGGATTACTTTAGGTGGGACCATCAAAAGCATAACAATACGTTGTTCACGGGTAGGCCGCGATATTAAACCGCTCGCATTGTGCCCTGGAAGGTACGTTTCATTCACACCGTGGCACCTTTCATCCGTGACGACTGGCGCTCAAAGAGTAAATGACAGGAGAATCACAGATACACTAGTTTGCGCCTTGCTTCTTATTATCGAAGTTGTTAAAAAATACTGCTTATATTATAAATGCAAAAGTAACTCTGTCTGATTGTCTGTTGCTTGCTCAACCGCTGAACCAATTTTAAAGAAAATTTAGTATTGAGATAACTTAAGATTTGAAGAAAACCACAGATAATTTCTATCCTGATTTCTATTGAATTCCCCAGAAAACGTCTGTTATACCGATAGAACAAATAAATAATCCTTATGCTTGAATCATTGTTATAACACGCTAGGAGAGAGCTTGATCACAAACTCACAATTCTCACATTATGTTAAGCGACAATGCAGTCGATGGTAGAGCAAGCTTTCCTACAAAGAGCTTTGTGGATTTACTATTGGATCCTAGACCTATCTGGCCTTATCTATAAAACTTTTACTCCTTGAATCATCCTCAAATTAGTTACTGCGTGTTTTGTCTTGTTTCCGCACATGTCGGCTATCATATGTCAAAACAAGACAAAACACGGAGTATCTAATCCGAGAATGATCCAAGGAGTAAAATGTTTAATTAATAAGACCGATCATGTTTTGCTCAGGTAACAATGAATGATAACTGTTAAACCAACTGACACAAAGTAATCTTTTCATTTTTTAATAATAAAATTACGTTTTATCAATTGATGACACTTTTTTATTAAATCATCTTCAGCTTTACGAGCATTCCGAACTGTGAATATTTACATTGTATGTGTTGATGCGTCTGTCCGCTTTCCATCCTTAATCTCTGCTTGTATTTCCCCAACAAAGAGTCCGGTTGTTTCGACCACCGGCCGCATTGTCCGTTCCCCACCAGCCATTGTTATACTGACATCCCCGCGCCGTCTGCGCTTGTATATCCTTCATATTTGATTTGAGGGATAGTTACGAGCTTTGAGATATGAGAAATGTTCAGCAGGTTGCATTCTTGACAAGAGAAGTTTGTAAGTTTCATATCTTTCTTTGATTTTAAATTATTTACAAATATATTTTATTGCGTTCCGGACACAATTGTTACTATTGGGATGCTTTATTGCAGAAGAGGAATGATGGTAGCATCCGTGCGGTCTCGGAATTAGAATACATGTCGAAGTACGTAGATGACGTAACGTAAGAACCAACTAAGGGTATCAACCGTGACTATATCGGGCGGTCGGGGTTCGAGGCCCGCCATGTACCAATGTGTTTTACGTTTCGAATTTCATATGTTCATTTGTCTGACGCTCCTACGGTGAAGGAAAACATCTTGAGGCAACCTGTATACATCTGCGAAGAAATTCAATGGTGTATGTGAAGTCGACCAATCCGCACTGGGCCAGCGTGGTTAACTAAGGCCTAATCACCCTAACATAGGGTAGAGCTCGAGCCCCTCGGTGGGGACGTTTATGAGCTGTGATGATGATTGATTGATATCTTTGCGAAGAGATATAAAGCTCGGACAAATTTCATCACCAACCTGTCTGGCTAGTATGACATAATAAGTCAATTACTCCCTGTCTAAGTGGAGAACCGTTTCCAGCAGTAGACGGTAGGTACGAGTATATGGATAGAGGTGATGATAATGAAGTGATGATTCTTAAAAGTTGTAAGGGTCTGACTCTGATACACTCTTTACTTTTCTAATTTAGTTGTAGACTTTTATCAAAGGGAGACTCGGTACTAGAATCGTTTGCGCAGGTTCCTCTATCTTAGCTATTTCTGCCGCCCAGAGTATTTCCGGTCTGAAGGGTAAGAGAGGCAGTGAAATAACTGGATCCTGTGACTTGACATCTCATGTCACATTACGGCAACGAACATCGTAATCCTTGTAGCGGTTGTAGATTTGCAAATCTTATAGGAACTAAATGAACTATTTGGTGACTGTAGCCACTTATCATCAGGTGGGCAGATTGTTTATTTGCCAATTTAGTTGTTTAAAAAAACGTTCAACAAAACAAGTGTGAAAGATTTAGGAAAAGTCCTTGGGGAAGGCTATGCTTGTTTATATGAATACATCTACTACTTGTTGCTCTTTCTATTACCCGAAAGTGGACTGGTAGATAATGCCTCTATATAAATTGTACATCATCATCAGCTAAGACACTCCTACTATTGGACAAAGACCTCCCCCAAGTACCAAAACCGGTCCTGTAAATTGAACATAAAGAATAAATTAATATGCCCAGCAAATCCCAGCAGGTATATTGTGACTGAGAAGATTCTAAAAGTTAGCAACAAAACTTAAAGCAGCTAAACTGGATGACAGTATAAAAAGTATGAGACAGAAGTGGTAAACCCACAAAAAACAAAATATACGAGTATAGTTGTTCAATTATTCATAATTTATATGTCAAATATTTTATATAGTTAACTTTTTCAGATTAAAATTATGAAAATTTTCACGCGCTCGCTTCCTGAACGCTGTTTCAGATGAACCATTTGATTCGGTCCCGTACAACTCGCTGCGGCAATAAATCTGCGCAGTGGCAACCAGCATGGCTACTCTCTAAGGCTGCGAGTCAAAGCCCTTGATCAAAGTACGAGCACGTGGTTTGGCGTACATTCTTTCACACTCCTCCCATAACATTGTGTGTATAGTAGATACAATTGCAAATCTCAACATAGACTGTACTGCACTGCAACTGCACGGCCACAAAATAGATAGTAGTACTATATACAGAAGTAGCACTCCTTTGATGTTGAAAAGAGTCGATATTTCAAATAACAAAACTTTGAGCATCCAAGCTGAATCACACCTTAACGCCACGTGGTAGCGTATGTTATGATTTTATGAGTAAATCTGAAGCCTCACGTCGCTACGAGCTCGAGCTATAGGGTTGTTAACTTAGGATAGCTGGTGTCCCTATACTCAGTTATACTCGCACTACCCTCCGGAATCTCTCTGCGGACACATTCGGGATCAAGATGGAACCCTTTCTGACTACAGCACTTCTACAGCAATCTGCATAAACCCATCTGAACATCTAGACAAAGTAACAACAAAAAAAAATAGTGGCCCTTATTTTGTTTTGGGAGATAATCAATATTTTGTTTTCATACAAAAATAACAATATGAAACAACGATCTATAGTATCGTGTGAGGTTGGTTAGCTAGGAGTTTTGTACTCGTATTCGTTATCTCAGAGATGGCGACGAATTTAGACATCGTTTTACTATGAAACGATTCCTACTTTTCTATCCCCCCTTGGCGATAGCTCGACCAGCCAGGTCGGGCTAGCCCGGGCGCGTTGGTAGTGGTTGTCGCAGTGTAGACCCTACCACGCGCGTCCATAAGGGCAGGAAGAACACCGGGGGGTTTAGTGGGTAGACCTGGCACTCTGCCAGGAGAGCCCCACACACGCTCGCCGTCTAGCCAACGGCGAGTATGGTGCGGTCACGCATTCCCCTCGAAAAAAAAAAAAAAAAAAAAAGGCCCCTTGTTTATAGTGCATCTATTTATTAGTAGCACTTAGCTTAGCTTAGCGCGATGGTACAGCAAACTACGATTCGAACTTTGACAACGGCTTTAGATGGTTTCCCTTCAGGTGACTTCTGAGAACGCTCCGCCGCCATCTGTCACGACTAGTCACGAGGTAAGCCTTGTTTAGAGCGCCAGGTGACCGCTCGCGACGTCCATTTGATCTGGAAGAAGATTAAATAGAAATTACGGCTCGGCTTAGCCGCTAAACTATTTATTGCTAGCGTGAGAAGTTTAGAACCATTTGATTGGGATGCGGAAACCGTCAATGTTACGAGTAGATTTGCGTTGCGCAATTAATGCGTTTCTGGTGTTGGGTTGAGGAAGTGATATGAATTTCGGTCGTGGAGGTTTTATTAATGCTTTCATTAAAAGTGCAAAATCTTGTAAGGATAAATTAATGAATGTTTAATACTTTTCTACACAAATGCTACCTACACAAGTCAAATTTATTCATCCTCATGTAAATGAACCTTCTACACCAGAAGAGTTTGGGCTGTAAAGGTGATTCAAATAACTCCCCAACAAGCTGGATGGCTTGTTGGGGAGTTATTTGAATCACCTTTAATTTCAAATGTTCCCTTCCTGGAGGTTTTAACCGGCAGTGGGCGATGAGATTGAGACGATCAGGAGGATCAAAGATTTAGATTTCAGTATCTTAGAATAAAATCAAAATCATTGTTTTGGAAGTTGTAGAAATCAATTAAGTCAAAATAATGCAGTCAACAAAACGTTAAACTTTACACACACACCACGAAAACCACTGCTATTATGAGCGACATAGGCTCAAGGTGAAATTGTAAATTTTGTCCTGTTGTCCTGTTGTTCTGTGTACAGTAGTGTACGCACAACAAATTATTTTTGCCATTTAGAAAGGTAGGTACATATTAGAATTTAACAAAAAATCTAATACACCAATAAAGGTAAGAGGCAAGCGACAAAATTTGACATCACAGAACAAAACAAAATCACTTCATAACATTCAGAATACAAGTGACTCAGTCATGCAATAGTTACCGCGAAAGACGTCAGATGTTTTATATGAAACCCAATATTATCATCACAACTAATACTGGGACTTCAAAAAACAACATTACAGAAAGCAGCCAGCACCAATTATAATTTCACGGTGAAACAAATGCGCGCGCAACACACCCAGTAAATTGTCCGCTGCGCAAGAGTTTACCCGAAGCTCCGATATGTGATTCTAAAACTGTCCGATGATCAGATCAACCCGTAGAGAGATGTCTGTCTGCGTGTCATCGTAAAGCAGGTTTACGTCATCCACTCGCAACATAGTCATCAAAAACAATATTGCGAGTAAGTGGAGCGCCTTTTGATGTCCACCTACTGAATGATGGGTCGGCAGTGCGACGGTAATTCTCGTCAAATCAAGCAGCGCAAGGGGACTTAAAAGCGTACAACGGTTTACGACCACCGTAAATTATAAGAACGGTTAAAACAAACGCGCGCTTAGAAATTGTACACTGTGCAAGTGCGTCCTCTTATTGATTTGCTCTGTTCCGTATCTGACGATTCTGGATTAGTGACAGTTACATGTGAATATAGCTAATAAGGAATTAAAACATAATTGGATATTGCACGTTCAAATAGTATTTGGATATGATTTTATTTTCTACTGATATTGTTACGATAAAAGTTTCTTTGTTATCATTGTGACTGGACTATAGTACTTTTCTATGCTCGTCATTAATTATACTTATTTGTTTGTTTAAACTTATCTAATCTATGTTTATGAGCGGCGAGGTAAACATTTTTATTTCTATTACTCTGGGAAATCAAAATTCACAAAAGTACAAAGCAATATTCTGCATTTTGATAAATGAAACCATGTGAATGAAAATGATAAATGATCACCGTTTCGAAAATACACAGTAACGTGTTGTTGAAAGTAATGTTCATTATACTTTGTGTGATCAGAAAATAGAACTTATTAGTCCAAGCACATTTTATCTTATCGTATTCGTAAGTTTAGGTATTTCTAATACTCAGTACTACGCAATCAACATTCACAGAAGTACATTCTGTATTTCATTTTATTAAAATTTTAGTATTAAAAACCGCAAACTAATAGAAACGTATTGTGTAAAGCTATGTTAATTACACTCACTCACATCCTTGAAAATTTAAACTCCATTAATTTTTGTTCGCAAAAGCACATATTAATGAGTTATTTCGATACAAATGTCATTTTATTTTGATGACGCTGTGCGTACACAATATTTACATGTTTAATTTGGGAGTACTATTTTTTTTTTAATATCTTGACTATCACACTTATTAAATTTACCAATACTCGTACATGTTCCCTAGTCATAATGACTTCCCAATTCAATATTGGACGAGAACCCTAAAGCTGTTCGAGCGGTACACCGTATTCCCATTTAGTCAGGTAATGTTGCGCTTGGAGTGATTTTATGATAAATGGCGGAGCAGATAGGCCGGCCACGCGAATATTCGCGTCGAATTATTAATATCCATTCCCGGCGCGGGAAGCGTCGACGCGTTTGCTGACAATAGCTATATATCCCTTCAGAAGATGGTGTTAGTTTGCTCTGAGATGTTTTGTAGTGGTTAAGTCAGTTCGAATATTATAATTATCATGTAAAGAAGCAAGAAGTGCAAGAAGAGAAGGCTTATCTACTTTCGTATTGTGATAGTATAGTCGTCAACTTTATCTTTGGTATGATTAAAAGTCTTGTATAGTACATGTGGAGCGTCGGTGGCGCTGTGGACTCGGCACTTGCCTTCCAATCGGGGGGTCGGGGTTCGAGACCCGCCATGTACCAATGTGTTTTTCGTTTCGAATTTCATATGTACATTTGTCTGACGCTCCTACGGTGAAGGAAAACATCGTGAGGCAACCTGCATATATCTGCGAAGAAATTCAATAATGTATGTGAAGTCGACCAATCCGCACTGGGCCAGCGTGGTTGACTAAGGCCTAATCACCCTAACATAGGGTAGGCTCGAACCCCTCGGTGGGGGACGTATATGAGCTGTGATGATGATAGTACATGTATGATGTACGAATAGGTAACGTTACCCGGCACTGTACTAAAAGAAACGTTACCACGCGCGAACTCTTAATCGTACCTAATTGTACTATTCGTTCAACGTATCAACTACATCACTGCCAAAGCGTTAAGCGTTAACAATTGATGAGGTACGACGTACGACGGTACGAGTAAGCGAGTTAACGTGCGCTGCAATGTGTTCAACGGTGGTAGGTGACGCATGACAGGCCATCTAGCAAAAAAAAACAAGGAAAACTTTAGCTTTTTTATATGGAGCCCCGGCACTTAGAATATTTTCGATTGTTTTTTAATAATTTCAACCTTGCATAATTACAATAAAAAATACAAAAATGTGTTGGGGTGTTGATTTATAAAGAAGTGGACTGTATATTTAAAGCTGGTTTAATGACTAAAATACAAAAATAATATTAATATTCGTTGGTCAGTTAATGTGAAGCGCGAAAAGTCTAGATGCGAAGTGTCGTGGATCGCGCCAAAAATGTATCGTCGCCTCCGCTCGTAGCTGTTTGGGTGGACTCGGTAAAAACGTTTTGTTTCTTCATGATGATATGAAGTGAGTGAAGGAACAAAAATGCTTATATCTCGAAAACGGTGCATCGGAGCTAAAAATACCGAAATTTTTGACCGCCTAACACCCCCCAGCTAATTAGGAAACAGATAATGGACCTGTCAAATTATGGTCAAATGACAGTTTGACTTTTTTTTCATACTAAATTTTGTATTTTATATGAAGTTTAGTCCAGATTCCACCTTGTATAGCAAAGGGAGTGCGAATTTTAATTGAACTCATCCATACTAAATACGTTGAAATTTTTTTAAGTGCTGGCTCCATACAAAACTCAGCTAAATTTTTTTTTTGTTGTTTTTACTTTTTCGGAAAACTTCTCTATCTTTCTTTGATAATTATGTTCCTCATATCGCACCTTATCTACTCAATTACCCTATTTCTGTTAGTTGGCTGGAAAAGGTCTCTTTGAGAGATACGCTCGCCAAATCATCTATTTTATTTATTTATTATTTTTATTATTCTAATATATTACGACAATTCCCTCGCGACATATTGGATTCCATATCCTTGATTCTCTAAACTTTTGGGAACTGATGGTGATGATGGCACATCATCAAAACGAGGAAGATTTATTGATAGGATAGGAACAATTTGATGTTCAACTGGCTGATCTCAGTTCAGGTGTATATATACTCAGTTTAATATCAAAATATTTTTGAAAAGATTCAAATAAAACCGCGTTTTTTGATGATATAAACCTGTTGACATGATTCCAACTTTTTTTAGAAGCTATCTATGTTTTATAGAGTTCCCGTGAAAGACTTGGTTCAACAATTCTGCAAACTTTATAAATAACCGCATAACCTATCCCATTTAGTCACAGTCATGTGGAAATCTCGAGCACTTTTTTTTCTTGTGAAGATTAAATGTCAAAGCCAGAATATAAGTAACCAGACGTCAGCTTAGGGAGGATTTTAGAAAACTCCTCTCCTAAAGATAATACGTTCCTCCCTTTTATCTTGCATCGGGAGCCCAGTCGCGGGCTAAAGGCTAGCCACAAATAAAATCATCTTTTATCCCACGTAATCCAGAGCTGTTATGAGGTGAGCTCGACGTGTCAATTAACCTGCACCATAAATCAGCCCGTCCGCTAATGTCACGTGTCGCAACATTGTCGGCGCGCGACGCCAGCGACGTGGCCATTAGCGAATAATTGCTAACACATATTAGATATGTACGCTATTTTCCTGGACCATGCGCTAATTGTGATGGTCCTAGAATTTGAGCTGACTTTGATAGAAATATAGATTCGCATTTTTGTCTTAGCTTCTTTAACGGTATCGTTCAGGGTCGACAGATCGTAAAAGACAATGAAAGCGTTCATAGTGTATCTGTTCGGTTTCGATGAACTTTAATCCAGAGTGTATGGATTGGGTTGGGCCTAGTAAATGATAGTCCGAATAGACTCGAAACAGCTCAATTTCGAACAACAGGCACACATGTATTTAACAATGAGGAACGCGGTGTCACGGCGGAAGCGGTTAGCACGTAACTGATTTTTTTGAATTCGTTCAGTTTAAAGTTCAAGAAGCCCAAGATAAAGATAACACAAAACACAGATAATAATAATAAACTAATTACAAAGTCATTAAAAATTTTAGTGTTTTTGCGTCACCTAAACAGATGATACCATGTTAGAAAGTTCATCTGAACCCTTTCGACAATTTTATACTCGTTACACACCGCGACATTTTATAGTAATACATTCGCAATGCAAATGCGATACATTAGCTGGCCGTCTAGATCCGATCCGTCTGTATGCAAACGATCTATCACTATTAAAAGTTCCAGCGTATAAGGAGCTTAAATTTCTTGTTGAACTGATCAATGGTGGAAGCGAGCATCTGAAACCCCAACCGGAGAGTCGCTGATAATCCTAATATGACAAATAAATTCGGTAATCGGTAAAATGTTAACCTAAAAATACACTATTTGAACCATTAAGCTTCATAATTCATGCTCGCTCAGGAGCTGGATAGTGTCATGCAGTCATGCGTCAAGCGGTCTTGTGCGAGCGACGCGACGCGACGTGTAATTCAGACAACGCGCATATTAGACGATGCGTCTTCTCCAACAGACGGATGATCGGAAAGGTAAAACGAATTTAATAAAACGTTAGAATTATTTAATTTTACAGCAATTTTTTTCAATTCATAGAATAGTATAAGAATAAATAAGACACACTTTCCGAATTTAACTGTTTACAACTTTCGAGTAAATAATCAAAGTTGAAATACATGCCAGAAACTTTCTTTTGTTTAATACTAGATACTAGCTCAGGGATTTGTTAAATGAAATAAATCTTTTAACAGTAGCTAATCGTGTACATTTTTATCACAGTCTAGAATTAGCAGTCATTCCAATGTGCAGGCTTCTTAAAACTTTTGGAGAAATATATTGCGAATTCAATTCCCATAAAGTGGCATAGGCTTGCTTTTAATAAATATTAGATGATGTCAAAGAAACTCTTGCGAGTGAAAGTTATATTTAACTGAGTGATTAAATTATTGGGTGTTCACACGATGTGGGACTCTGTACGAGGGTCGCCTTCATCTCCTTCTTACCTATGTCTGCCGCAAACCAGCAGTGCTTTCATTACAGTGTTCCGATTTGTAGGGTAAGATATGGCAGTGAAGTTACTGGGTACTGTGACTTTACATCTTGTGTCACAAGTTGGCAACGTACACTGTGGTTCTTGTGGGGGTTGCAATTTTGCTGCGAATCTCACAAGAGCCACATGTATTATAGTCTAGTGACTGTTGCCACAAATAAAATCAACGATATTACCAAAAAATTAATAATATATAATTTAGCTTTTTAAAATTTTATTACAATTTAATTTGTATTTCACGTTTGATTATTATGCATTGTTGTCGGCCAATCAATCATTGCAGATGTCATAATATTGATTTAATTTTTTACTTGTAGACAATTACGAAGTTCTACCTAGAGGCAGATATATTTTTTAGTTATTTATTCCAAATATTTTCAAAATCACAACATTCCGTTTTAAACTTAAGCTTAGGCTAAGCGATGCCAAAAAAATATACTTGAGACTTGCAGGTTCACTTTTGAATTGACGAAAGCTAAACACACACGCACGAGCAAAGCTCAAAGCTGATCTAGTTATAAGTCTGAAAACAGGAAGACCAGGATAGAATAGGATTAATACGAAGCGCGATGCGAGATCGACTAGTCCCAGGATAGAACACACGGTAAACGTTTCATGAAGATCATATAGAGATCGTGCTCTATTCCTCCTGGATCCACTGTATTGTTCCATCATTTAATTTGGGCGAAGATGTTAATGTTTTATTATGTTCCTGATAAATATATAAAATTTATTGAGTAGTGACAAAATGTAATGTTTTAAGATAATAATATACTCGTACGTTATGGATACTGCGCGTAAGAATAAACTCAAAGAAAAACAAAATAAAACAAAAATAGTAGTAACTTGCATACAATGACAGAACCAGAATATTTCCGGTTTACATTCACCTCATCAACATCATAATATCTCATATACGTCCCCATCGAGGGGCTCGAGCATACCCTACGTTATATTTGGGCTTTAGTCAACCACGCTGGTCGATTGGTCGATATCCTGTGAATTTCTTCACAGATGTATGCAGGTTGCCTCACGATGTTCTCCTTCACTATAGGAGCGTCAGACAAATATAGGGGAGAGCGGGGATTAAAGTGCCGATTTTGACAAATGCCTAGATATATCGGGGGAGACGAATGCTACGGTTCATAGTTCTCATCTATCTTAGGTAAAATTTAATAGAGATTTTAAATTTGCACCCAATGTTTTTTTGCTTTTTTAATAGTTTTAAAAACATAATTATATTTTTAAACAGCGGTCGTAAGGCACTACTTACCTCTCGCTGGGGTAAGATGTGCTGCAGCTGAGGTAGGTTGTGCTGTTTATAGATTTTGGTCTTTTACATGGATTACAATGGATTTTGACATAAAATAACATAACATTTGATCTTTGTTTTCTATTTATTAGAAAATAAGTTTATAAAACATCAACATTTTATAAAAGTGTTTTTATATTTAACATGTATGAAAAAACAGCATCCTATTTATATTCTATCTGCTTAATTATCCGATATTCTTTTGCTTCATTATTATACTAATGAGATCTATTAGACAGACATATTTAAAAAACCCTTCACAGACTATGATACTAGGAATAATGAAGCTCAATACCCTAAGTAGGAACTAAGAATGAGTTCAACTAAATAATTATTAAAGTTAACGTTATTAATCAGTTTCTCAAATGAATGATCAAAATGATCTTCACATTAAAAAATCTAAAGACAATAAAAAACAAAACCTTATATTAAAAAATGAATAAATGAATAAAGATAAAGGAATTTATTTAGTATTTTAAAAAAAATGCTAAGTCACAAAACTTAAATTTATTCCTTCAGACGACTGATGAGAATAGCAATTAGGTAGGACATATCAACACATTGCAAATGTGCCTAATTCTTAAATAAGCTATCCGTTTTTCTCCATCTCCAGAACAATCTGCTTTTCTCCAGTTGCAAAGTTAAAGACACAGCATAGGCTGCAGAAGCATTTGAACTTTTCTATTTATCGGTACTTTCATCATCTTTTTGAAGAACTTTCGTAATAGCTTTCTTCCTTTTTGTTTAGTTCATTAACACCTTTTCCTTTTGCATTTCTTTTAAGTACACTTCTGTGTGGTTTCACTTTCTAATCCGCACTGGGCAAGCGTGGTTGACTGTGGACTAAACACCTTTTTTTTTTTTTTTCTCGGTGGGAAATGCGTAACCGCACCGTACCCGCCGTTGGCTAGACGGCGAGCGTGTGTGGGGCTCTCCCGGCAGAGTGCCAGGCCTACCCACTAAAACCCCCCGGTGTTCTCTTTGCCCTTTTGGGCGCGCTAGGTAAGGTCCACACTGCGACTCCACTACCCACGCGCCCGGGCAAGCCCGACCAACTGGTCGGGCTATCGCCAAGGGGGGATTGCCCGAGAACACCAGGGCAATCCCCAGACGGAGGGCCTTACGGCGGCGTGCACGGGGCCAACCATGCACGCAGGCCTCCACGGTAGGGTCACTAGACGGGCATCGCTTGTGCGAATGCCCGCCTTCGCCTGCCTATCCGTCTGCGGCGGATGGGAGCGGCTTGAGGATCGGCCTCCCGCTCCCTCTCCGCGGCCTCCTTCTGCGAGATGACGTCCTCGCAGAAGGAGGCGACAGCCCCCCATTCTGCCTCGCCGCGGAGCATGGCCACGACCATGCTCGGCAGCGAGAGGTTTCCACCTCCCAGCGCAGCGTTGAGTTCGCTGCGCTGGCGTCGCCAAGCCGGGCACACCAATAATGTGTGCTCGGTAGTGTCGTCGGGAGCGTCGCAGTGATGACACTGCGGCGTTTTCTCCCGACGGGCGACCCGGTGCAGGTAGTGACCGAAGCATGCCCGGTCAGAACCTGCACCATGCGGAATGTGAGGCTGCCCTGCCGGCGCCCAATCCACTCCTCCAACACCGGACGAATCGCCTCGATCGTCCGGTGGCCGGCAGCTGGGGAGGCGAGTGCCTCACCCCACTGGCGCAGAGCCTCCCTCTGCGCCAGGGTACGAACCCGCTCCACCTCCTGTGGAGGGGATAGTCCCCCCCGTTCTCGAGTGGACTGAACACCCTAATTTAGTTATATGAGCTTATAGCTATGTATATGAGCCTTCTAGAAGTAGTTCCCCTTTGAGTTTTTTGGGTCGGTCTCAGGTTGCCTAGATAGCATTAAGACTACACTACACTAATGACTATATCATAAAAATTACTAGGTATCATTTCGCCTAGGTCTTAATTGACTACATCCGTTTTATGACTTACTTAAGTAACCTTACTTAAGTAACTTACTCTAACCTTACTTAAGTATTGTTAAAGAGATTTTAATACTCCCGACCTGCCAAATTCAATAAAGAATTTATTTTCAACAGCGGATAAGTTGTGGGGAAGAAACCAAAAACAAGCGGGGAATTTCGGGGAATCGACAAGACTGACGCGGGGACTCGAGATTTTTTTATTTGCAGCACTGTCTTGTCAGTTGGTCTATATGCCAGTTTATCCAAGTCTATGGATAAGATTATTCCTTGGAACCCTTCTTAGGGTTCAACAATAATTTAATAACTATATTAGGTATTATTTCATGTATCATTTACAAGAATGTACAGTGGTAAATATTTTACTCATGTTTTACTTTCCCATACTCACCATCTTAAGGATACACTAAATAGAGATAAAAAAAGTACCTATCTACCTACCTGCAACATACTTATTTCACTTGACTGTACTTGCATTATAAGATGTAGTCAAACATGATATGTAGTCATTTTGCGACCTAGTCATTAAACGGATGTAGTCAATTAAAAGACCTAGGCGAAATGATACCTAGTCATTTTTATGATATAGTCATTAGTGTAGTGTAGTCTTAATGCTATCTGGACATCTAGAGACCAACCCAGTTTTTTCTTTGTGTGTTCTCATCCTTTCAATAAATACAATATGAATTATGTGAGGTTAGTAGGGGGTTTATTGTGCCGCGGCACAATTGACCCCGAAAGAAAGGTACTTTTTACCCCGTTTTAAAAACATTAACTTTTTATCATATGTATGACAAAAAAACATTTTGTAGAAAGTGTTAAAATTGCATAGATTAATGTTTACGCTCGAGGAAGAGCGAGTGGCAACACTGCATATAGTCTGTGCACATGGTCTGTGGCGGCCGACCGCTGTGACATGACAGTCGAGTCGAATTTGTAATGACATTGAAATAAGTTACGACGTGGCGCGCTTCTTCTAGAGTGGAATTGTTATTGTCGCGAATGTCCGCTCGTATAATGTCGATTAAAAAGTGAATTGGCGACTTATTAGGGAAACGCAAATGTAGTGAAATTGATCCGGTCGTGGTTCGGTGGATTGACAGCAGCCCTTCAGGAGCCGCGACTTCCTTCGAGCTAGCTCAGGAAGTCCACCGGCTACATACGGAGACCGGATCGGCTTAGAGGTAAGAGATATTGTATTTCATTAGATTGTAGTCAACCCTTAAAATGAGCATAGAATCGGCGAAACGCCGAATAGGTGGCGTCAACTTTAGGCGCCACCAATTAATATTTCTGAATAAATTACAAACACGCTAGTAAAACTTCCATATCCGTAACATCAAAAATGATTTTTTTAGACCAAAAAGAATGAACGAAAAAATATTTACTTATGGGGTACTGAAGGACCACATAGTACACTCCTGTTAGGTGCGCGTCTCTGGCTCACCTAAAATAATTGCCGCACATGCGCTAGATGGCCAGAGCGCTCGATATAATACAAACATATATGTAGCTAACTCTTTCTGTTTTTTAGATATTTGCATCGGAACAACCTACCCCCGGCAGGTTTTAGCCCCGCTCTCCCTACATATGAAATTCGAAAACGAAAAACACATTGGTCCATGGCAGTCTCGACCCTCGGACCTCCTGATTAGAAGACCAGTGCCGAGTCCACGGCGCCACTGACGCTCTACATTCACCTAATGTATATCGGGTACCAATAACAAAAACACAATTTAACTTTTTTTTTGTCTATCTGTCTGTTTGTTCCCGCTAATCTCCAGAACGACTAGATCGATTTTGACGGGACTTTCACTAATAGATAGCTAATTATATAAGGTATAATATAGACTACTTTTTATCAAGATCTTAAAAGAAATGCCTAGAAAAATCAAAATGCTGCCAAAAGTTACTATTTCACGCGGACGAAGTCGCGGGCACGGCTAGTTTGGTAAATAATTCTTAAACTCAGCAAAAACTTTAATGACCGTCATAGATGAATATCAATTATATGATATTATTTGATGAATATCTGTGATATTATGTTTATTCTATTGCAACAATCAATTTAAATGTTATTGCTAATGATATAACGGTAGATAGCTTTATTCTCGTATATCATAGATTGAGACTAAACAATTGTGGTGGTTGTATATATAATGGTCTGTACAAGTAGTAAGGTGTTACGGGTAAATAAACTAATGCATCTTGCTGTACCTGACGATGTTTGACGTTCAACGCCAACCTGAATTGGGCAAAAAAGAGGGGCATAGCCGAAACCCCTTTTCATACCTTTGGGTGGTTTGTGTTTCATAAACGTAAAGTGGGCATATTATGCCTGGGCTCTCCGGAACCAAGTGAAATAAATCAGGAGTCACGCCTTGCGGTCTACCTGACCAACAAAGCTAGGTACGCGAATAAATATTATCGCGAGGCAGTCGCACGTCCGATGTGATGAGCTGCTTCGTCGTAGCGTATTTATAGAGGACGCTTAATCAAGGTGTCGGGTCGGGAGGTGGGACGCAATTAAAACATGCACGTGCAGAACATTATGGAGTTGTTACTGTACTATGATAAAAAAAATTAAAGCAAAGGGTTCGGATCCTATACCGATTAGTGTGCAACTAAAGACAATTATGTTTATCTATATTAATGTGTGTGTTGTTATTTTAGTACACTGCACTATAAGAGAACCAATCGCCAACTTTAACAATTTTTCTTTTATTATACCATGTTTTTTATTTTTTTTGAAAGCAAAAGGTTCGGATACCTATCAGTAAGGGTTATATTGATATTCAAATGTAGGTGTTATGAATTTTTATTGTATTCAATACTTGTAGTAATCAGCACGGAATAAAAGACACAGACTATGCTATCCAGTTAAGGTGTATCAATGTTTGTGTCATGTTATTTTGCTACACTGAGAACTGATGATCACATGTGAAATACTTTTCCTTTTTTATATCATTGGCAACAAGCATGCAGTCCATCTGAGGTTAAGCAGCCTATAGACGTGGATCAATTGCGTTTTGACAATCCAAAATACCACGCCGCCAGTAGGTACCTTATAACAAAGCTTTCAAAGCAAAGGTTTTTTGTGACATGAAGGCACTAGGTAGGTACACCATCAGTGAAGCGATAAGCGGTGTGCCCTCTCATTCTACCTTGACAGCATAATCAAGTCTACACGGACTTGATTTGGTGTCAAAGAAGAATTACCAAAAATCTAGGCCATGTGAACATTAGAGGGAGTTGGTGCGTCATTACCACTTCTATAATGTGGTTATGGCAAAAGTTTCACGTTTAAAATAATTCAGAGAAACATAGTAAACCTGTGGTCTGTGTTCTTTTACCTGGACACGGGCCCCAATGCTATCTGGTACTAAACTGTAAATGTTTAACATCAACAATATTTGAAAAATATTGTTGATGAATAAATCAAAGAAGAAAAACTGTCTTGGATGAGGATTGAACCCGTTGGCATAACAAAGTACAGAAGAGATAAATTTAAATAAAACTACACTTTTCGGATTTACGCGTACGTATATTTGGTTTAAGCATTTTAATAATTTAGCCCGACGTTCCTAACGCTTTACAGCATTCATGGTTGAAAAACTCGTGGCTAAATTACAGTTAAAATTTCGTCGAGGCTGGCAAAAGCTCGGTGGCCGAGACGATTGTTTTTTCTTTATTCAATTTCCAATTTATTTAGCATTTTTAGAGAAAATACAAAGTCACAAACATGAAAATCTGGAATACTTGCTTGTCTCTCTTAGTGTGGCATTACGCTGCTCCTCGTGTTTCCCTAATATCTGTGTAATTAAGGCGCAGGATGAGTGACATACGAGCGGTGTGCGTTGGCCAGATGACAGGAGCTGGCAGCCTGCACACCGAGCCCCTCACCATTAACTAAAAGAGGCAAGCAAGTATTTCTGATGTCAAACAGTGTCACTATTATATGTAAAATAATTGACCCTTAAGCGAATCCTACTATCCTATTTATATTATAAATGTGAAAGTGTGGATGTTTAGATGTTTTAATGTTTGGATGTTTGTTACTCAATCACGCAAAAACGGCTAAACGGATTTAGATGAAATTCGGCATGCATGTAGCCTTTAGCATGGAAAAGAACATAGGCTACCTTTTATCCCGATTCCTTAAGTAGTTCCCGAGGGAAAATTGAAAATTGTTTACGAGCGAAGCCGCGGGCAGACAGCTTTGAAGTATGCATCTCACCTATGCTATGGAAAAGGACATGTACTTTAAAATCCCTAATGATCTCTCAAATAGTTCCCGTGGGAAGATTAAAAATTGTTAACGAGCGAAGCTTTAGACCCAATTCTGAAGTCCACGCAGACGAAGTCGCGGGCAGAAGCTGGTACTACAATAAATGTAAACAAAGCCAATATTAGTTACTAGTAATTCGAAATAATTAAGAGTGGCTTGTCATCTACATTATATATTTTTTTTCAACTAAACTACATAAAAAATCGGTCAAGTGCGAATTAGACTTTCGCATCGAGGGTTCTGTACAAACTTGTCTAAGTATATAAGTTCCTAACTATGTACATTACGATTTTCAGAGTTTTTCCTTAACATAGTCTATAAGACCTTGCTTCTTGCTAAACTTCATGATTTTAAAGTTATATTCTATAGTTTTGAATCCCTTACGAAAAGCAACATTTGCAGAAATATGTGACATAAACGGGCATATCTTTTAATCGCGTTGACATACAAATATGATTTTTTCACAGTTAAAGGAGACCGTAGACGTGAGTATTTGGTACAAAGTAGTTTGATATATCTACGCGTTCCTAAGTACAAGGGTCTTTACAGACAGACAATTGAAAGATTGCAGAATATTTAAAAAGCTTGTTTATTTCACATTATCTGGATTGGATACAGTCACATAATAAACTATGTATAAATTATTAAAATGACCCTGATTTATAGCCACGATCTCACATAAACATCGCGTTCGCATCCCGATGACGCTAAGCGGCGTTTTTCATAAAACACAATAAAAGATGGCGGCCGGGCGGCCCGTGTCAAACGATTTGTCAAGTTGACGCACGGTTTCCTAGTTGTCGCTGGCCGGTGCGATTGATTTACAGCCGCCGCTCTGCGCTATATTTTAGTCTATGGATTGTCTATACCGCGGTACGGTCTGGAATTAGGTTGCTGAACGCGGTATGATTTTATTGTTATGTAAAGCTGCAGCTTCGCCTTAATAAATACGCCCAGTCAAACCTACCCTATTTTAGGGTCATCTGTCGACGCTGGGTCAGTGTATGGTGGTTCTATCTCAGTAGATCCATTGTCCACATCCATTTTGGATGTGTGTACACTGGCCTTCTAATCGAGATATCCGGGGTTCGATCCTGCCATGTAGGCATCAATGTTTTTCATTTTTCTAAATTCATATGTACATTTGTCCTACGCTCCTACGGTGAAGGGAACGTATATGAGCAAATTCAAATTCAGATTCAAAAATCTTTATTCAACTTAGGCCTTTACAGGCACTTATTGACGTCAAAACAAAGCAAAACATTCTAATTTAAAGGAAACATATTTAACCTTGTATGTGCATACATCCTGAATATACGTACTCAAGATGTCTGCAAATACAAGTAGTAATGAAAAAAAAAGTTGAATCTACACCAGTAGGGTTACTCTTGAACTAGTTCTGATGGATCGTCATTGGGATTGTGAGTTTACCTACGCTTGAGTAACAACACTAGCGCCAAAGTGGATCCGTATTTTGAGAAAAAATAATAATACTGAGCTTGGGTTACCCAAAATAATAATACTGAGCTTGGGTTACCCAAAATCCGCACAATACGGGGTTAATTTGGAACCAATGCGCAAAAATAAGCGTACGAAAAATCAAAAATGCCAATTGATCGGATTCGGTTCAAGAGTAACCCTACTGTTCGGAAATTGGGAGAGCCTTCTCGAGAAGAACAGGCAAGAAATTCGAGCTGTGGTGATGATGACTTGAGGAGCGAGACGCTTCGACTACGAATAAAGTTGGCTTCCTTTATTAGGTAATTGGCAATTTTTTTATACGAAACAGGGAAACTCTTGACTATCCTAGTATCTGATGGTAGTGAGTGACGAGAAGGCCGACTATGAAAGCGACCTTTTCTTTGATTCTTCGACAACTGAGAAACTGGCTATCGTACCTCTAATATTCAGAATACAACAATGACTCAAACTCAACAATCTTTATTCAATATAGACCTTTATACATGCCCTTATTGACTTCAAACAAAACACAAAAATGTAATCAACCAAGAATCTAATAAACAATCATTATTATTATTATTTAAAGTATGCAAATACAAATAAAATGAAAAAGCAATTGACTCTACACCTCTTCGGAAATTGTGAAAGCCTTCTCGGGAAGAACAAGTAAGTTCTTTCCTCTTTTAAATTGCCAATATTGCCTGAATCTTACATATTACATGCTTCTAATGCTCGTGCACCTAGAGGCTCGTTTCTCGTAAAGTCTCTAATAAGGACTATGGGCCCCAAATCTTAATTAAAATCATTGTTGAAATATTTTAGAACATTTATTATAAGAATGAATTGTACTTTTCGTCTAAGTTATAACCTTATGCTGATTTTTGAATTGAATTTAGATATCTACTGATCTAATGGTTCTTTCTTATAACATCATATAAGATACATCGATAATTATTCATTTTTATTTCTGTTGAGGCAAATTTTATTAGGCCCATATTTGTTCCATATACAAAGTAATGTACGTATAAAAGTATCATTATTATATGATTATATAATTATAATATTTTCAGATGTTTTGCACTTTTTTGAGTATAGAATTATTATGTTGGTGAAAGCCAATTTAGATTACACTGGAAAGATGAAAAACAAATCACCTCTTCAGTTTTTCTCACTGAATAACTATCGCATAATATTCACATCACTTGAAATAATGACGTAGAGTTTATTGAAATAATAAAATTTTTACTACATATCAATAAGTCTTCATTTCATTTGCCAGGAATGAGGTTACATTAATGTGTCGTTTGTATATTATTTTATGTATTCAATAATTGTATTTTTATATTGGTGAAATGTTACGTGCGCGTGCGCAGGCGCCGGCGACGTATGCCGCAGCATAATTTAAATAAAACGGCAGAGGTAACGAGTTGGGCATGTCACGCTATTTTTGGGAAGCCGTTTTACAAGCTACGACTCACACTGATATTTATATAGTGGGCTTAGCAAATGACTCCATTACAACTGATGAGAAGCGTAAGTAGAATCCGAATGCATAGATGAATAGTCCACGAGATGGAATGTACACTGCACTAGCCACCCTCACCTTGCCGACCTGCAAGATGCTTCTTTGCGTCTCTTTTTAAGGATACAGGATTGTAAGAAAGACACATATGCCTGCAGAGAGTTCTAATCAGAAAAAGTAACTACAAATTTGTTTTTATCTGCCTGCCTCCAAAGAAAATTACCAGGTCTCATTAATTTTGCCTATAAATATTGAAGGAAACATACTTAATTTAAATAATTCACATCAATTCGATTCGATCAATTTCTGTTACGCGTACTGTGCTCTTAATTCTTATAAAGAGTGGTTTTACTATACATACCATTTCATCGTCTTTTATTGCGATGCGACTTTATAGTTGGTATTCGTGTCAATAAATGTTCAATATTGTTATAGGTACAACAAAGTTAGCCAAGAAGCAGGCTGCCCACCTGATGGTGAATGGCTACAGTTGCCTATAGTACATGTAGTTCCTGTAAGATTTGCGTATATTTACAACCTTTGCAAGGACCCCAATGTTGCCAGCTTATGACGTAAAATGTTAAGTCACAGTACCCAGTGATTTTACTTTTACCCAGTGATTTTACTGCCTGTCTAAGCCGGAACACTAACAGTGCAACCATCGCTGCTTTGCGGCTGAAATAATAATGTAGCGCAGACGAGTCCAGTACAGAGTCTCCCTATG
Organism: Schoenobius gigantellus; assembly: GCA_963935595.1. NCBI lineage: Eukaryota > Metazoa > Arthropoda > Insecta > Lepidoptera > Crambidae > Schoenobius > Schoenobius gigantellus. The sequence goes on from OZ012548.1 coordinate 1,451,071, forward strand.
GTATGAATGATAAAAATAAAATAATATCGAACTCATCTATATCAATAAACATCTTCAGTTATTCATTGTCCTACGATTGTTCCTCAATAGCGACCACGATAAGATACGATAAGTCGTGATCGTGTCGTTCAAGCTAAATGGTGTTCCGGTACACTGACTTTTTAATGTCGTGGTGTTTAGTATCAAAGTTACCTGGCCTGCGATTCGCTAAAAATAGATCGACCGGCGATTTTATTTTAATCTAGGACGTTCCAAATAGCGGTCATACGGAATGTAATTGGAATACTTTCACAATTTTAATGTTGTCACGAAAAGCCACTTTTTCATTACACAAAAAGTTACACATTTAGATGAGGAGGTATAAACTACACTGCTGTTTTTTAAGACTCGGTTAAAAAAATCTGACAATTAATTCGGCGGCTTATCAGCAAAATATAATAATATTAATTTTGTCAGACGCAACATAATCACTTCTGTGGTCCAGTAGTATTGATCTGGAGATTTGAGGTTCGATTGCCCCCCTTCAGCCATATTGGTAACTGATTGTTTGATAACTGGTTAATTAAAATGAATTTTTTTCACTGTTTCGTAACGTAACTATTCATTAAAGGAGAATATTGTTTTGCATTATGCATTCGTAACTATTGTGAGATAACCTTCGAAAAGAGACTTTCTTTTTCACTGTTTCATAACTAGTTATCAGAGAAGACAATCCCGTGGCGGTACCTAGTAATTTTTTTTGCTTAGTTTGGTTAGTGGTGGTGCTTTTGAGTCTGCCTAACATAATAACAATCTAACTAGCATCGTTGTATTCCGACAAGAGATAAGATAGCAAATTCCTCAATTGTTGAGGAGTCCAGGTAAAGCGCGCCCGTTTTCGGAATAATGTGTACCGTCTGTCAGATCCTAACGCATTAGTATAGAATTTTGTTTAATTTTATTAATTCATTCATTATACTTCTCATCTCTCGAACCGGTATCTTATTCAAACATAATGTCTTTACTATTACCTCCCAGTAAAGCATACATGGCGGCCGGAAGTGACGACTCCCGCGGTGGAGTTCCGCTTCCGGTGCAGGACGCATTAGCCGGGAGGCTTCGTGAGGGCCCCTCATCAGCCTTAATGTCGGTATGTTTGATGGCTGCGAGTGATAGACCCTGGGCCGTGTAACGAGATGTCTCACGTAACTGTCACAATAATTTCGTAAGCTGTCCAAAAAGGATATTGAGTATTTTTGAAAATAGGTTTTATCGAAAACGAGCTCCACTTGGGTGGGAGAGGAACTGGATGTCTACTAATACTCTTTTCGTAAAGGTAATTGCACCAGTATTTTAAAGCAATAATTTTAAGCTAGATATAATAATAATTATTATTATTATTATCCCTCCCTCGATCTTTCGAGGGACCAGGATTTTATAATAATAATAAAATGTATTTATTTTTCTATAATATGGTTTGTAGGACCCATGAAAATTGATTTTCCGACATATTCTATCGATTTATCAATTTGCAGAATTTATAATGAAATTAAATAGAAAATTTTATGACACATAGTGACATACATTTTTATGATATCAACAGTAGGTAATTAGTAATTTTATTTTATTTCATATCACGTATCACATAATGAGTGATTTTTAAGTAAACACACGATATGGAACTGTAGTTATTATTATGTTTGGTAACTATATTATTTATTGTTAATGTTACGAGTAATATAATATAATATTTTTTTTAAGATTTTAGATTCAAAGTGTATTTAAGCATACCGATGGTATTATTTTTCCTTTAATAATGATCATTAATGGAAAAAACCAACATTATTGATGACCATTGAAAAGAGAACAACAAATAATTAGACCTTCCCAGTTTTTCATCTGTTCTTCTCGTGAAGGCTCTCCCAATTTCAGAGTAAGTGTGGAGGCAAACTTCTTCTCTGTGTATTTACAGATATCTTAATTATGTTGAAAATCTACAGCTAAATATGTTTCGTTCTTATTAGAATTGTGTTTTGTTTTTGACGTTAATTAGATTCTGGTCTATGTTGATTATGTAAACATGTCTCTTCTGTTAAACAATAATTTGCTTTACTTATAAAATTAATTCACTAACGTTTGTTTCAAGGTGAACTTTGCCTAAACATTTTTTTTTTCATTATCATACAATATCATACATTTTTTTCTTGTTGCATAAAAATAATACCTTCTTATAAAATGTTTATAAGCACCTTTATCGAATAATGTAACGATGATCGCGCTTATAAAACAACAATTTTATCTGCATCGTAAATATCATAATTTTACAAGCCAGATGGCAAGCGCTTGCGGGTTGGGCCGTGCTAAAACCAACCGCGCAACACAAACAATAGAACGCATTTTGTCTCGGACGGAACATAAAAAAAAATCGGACGCGGGGTAATTAATCGAGTACGTACCTTAAATTCGCATAAACGTACGTTTAAAATTTTATATTTGGTCGTAAAACGCGATACCTAACATGTGCAGGACAATTAATTCTCGGCTGGAGGTGTTCGTGTTTCGGGATAATAATTTTTTATGCGATTTGGATGTTGAGGCGAACACGTGTGCGCTTGTAAGTTCAGGTGCAATAAATATTGACAAAAATAAAACTGAAATGAACACAGATGAAAAAAGTCCTGACGATCGAACTGTCTGATTTATTTCTATCTTTGAGAACTAACAATTGAAGTCCTTATATCGTACACATCCATTACATATGAATTATGGAAATTCTATCCCCGTGGTGATAAAACAGGGAAACTATTTTTTTTGTATACAACTCCAATCGTGGTGTTCCGGTCCGATCATATTGGATAATCCGACCGCACAATTTTTGAAGTCGTTTTTTACCTATGATACAAACTTTTATTATCTTAATTTTTGTGTTTTTATTTTTTTAGGTATATTTATTTATATATTTTTGTAGAAATTTGGCAGGTTTCGATTAGTTCGATTCCGCCACAAAAGGCGTCGGCCCTTCACTTCCGCTGTCATACGATTAACATACAAATGTGTGCCACTTGGGGCTAAAGGTAAATAAAAACTCAATCGTTGTGCCATTAATCTACGCGCGTAGAGTGACAACGCGTTTTGCGGATAATCGGCTAGTACAGTAAGCTCTTTGTCAAATTTTACTGTTTGACCTTTGGACCGTTCTTATGTCGCTCGTAATATTGGTGGTTTTCGCAGTGCAGTGTAAAGCTTGAATGGGAGCTTACTGTACAAGAAGAGTAATGACATTCAACATTCATAATTAAAAAAATATATAGTTCATAACTTTGCGTCCTCTAGATAAGAAGACGCTATATACTTATAATTTATTGTGACTTCGCATAGCCTATAACAAGTGGACGAGCAGGATATCATATTCGCTTCCAACGATATCTTGTCTTACATGTTTAGATAAGTAGTTACAAGTAAAGAAGAGGAATGTCATTCAATATTTATAATTTAAAAAATATTTATAGTTCACGATTTTACGTCTTCTAGAGAGCGAAACATATCAAGTCACAATAAATTCCACATATATCATGTAATTTATTGTGACTTCGCGTAGCCTATAACCAACGGACGAGCAATATGTCTCCGTTGTCAAGAATATCTTTATTTATTTATTTATTTATTTTCTTAAGAAAACCAACAGCGTAATACATTGAGTAGATAACAATCAATAATATGTTTGAAAGTATAGCCAATGACAGGTTTCCCTTAAATTAATTCAAGTACATTTAGAAAAAGACTGAAATAAAATATGAAATAAGCAACCCTTTGATAATTAAAATGGAGATGGAGAATTTTAAAAGCAAAAAAAACGTTACTTTATAATCGTAACGTAACGTATCTTAACGTAACGTATCTTATCCGTCATATTAAGACTATCTTATCCGCTATATCAAAGTGTTTAGAAGTTAATATCCAGAACAAAAATATTCTCGATAAACTTTATTATTTTAATTGAGTTGTATTACTTAAATTGTCTTCCATAAATGTTTCCCTGTTTAATGGTCACCCTCGCCAGTGCGCCCTAACACAAGGGGCACACCCCAAGGGCAAGATTGACAATGTCGCGATATGTGATCGCATTTCTTCAAATTCGGAGCTCATTATTTGAGCGAATGCAATTTGTCAAGACGGTATTTGCTATTTAAAATCTTGTATTATTTCATATTACTTACGGGTGACCTATGAAACCTTGAAAGGCTAAGTAGGTCTCAAGGTCACCAAAAGGACAATACACTTGAACTTTCTTTGTCTGGTCGAAACATAAAAACTTTAACGGAACAATTGCAATTGCTGAGGTCATTAAGGTGCAATCTTTAATTGGCGGCATAACCTCAAGTCTATTTTGTGGAAATGAAATAATTTGTTGAGAATGAATAAAAGATTAGAAATTTTGTGATGTTGGAATATTTAATTTTGAAGCTATTTCATAAAAGACAGTTGACAACACGTTAGTGCCTGCACTACGAAAACTACCTTTATGTGACTAAAGGGCGTCAAAGGTACGGTATCAGTAATGTAGGTACGTACGTACATCAATTTACTTAGATAAGCACTTAGTTTATTAGTGTATGCTATGACTGTATGTGTCAAACTCCTTTAATTCATAGATTTAAGAATATGCAATTAAAACATGTAAGCTCTCTCCCTGTGACAAGCCTATTACTATGAAGTTGGTTATCATATCAATTATATAACAACAGGTGACCGAAATTTTTGGTCTTGTCTAGGTCAAATAATAGACAGTCTTTGTCTTACTAATGTACAAAACAATGGACTAGTTGCTAAGCTGTGATTTATGAAGTACTTACATTTTTGTCTTTTAACAGAAACATAAACATTTTCTTTATTTCTCTCACAAAGGTAGGGGTTACAATAAAATAATTGTTGAGTTAAATAGGAAATGCTTTGTGAGAGCTGGAGTCTGTATTAGGTTTAAAACCTGCATTAGGTACAGAATTACCAGGCTCTTATCCCAAGGATGATACAAACAAACAATTATCAGCTTATACACAACATATTAATAGAAAAAATACAAACAGTAGGGAAAAGATTACTGGAATATAAACTTTAAGGTTACATACAATATACCTATGATGGTAATACGAGGGAATGTAGAATGTATGTGTATGTGTCTGTGTGTATGGTGTGTATGCGTGTATGTTTAAGTGCGCGTGTGAGTGTGTGTGTACGAGGGTCTGCGAAAATGAAGTGTTGTGTTGGTTAAGTAATTGTGGTGATAATAGTTTCAGTGGATTCATAGTCAACATTTTCTATATTCACCTATCCTAAGGTCAAGTGGCAGAAAATGTCTAATGGCACCAAGTCCGCCTTTGTACACTTTATGTTTTGTCGCGGAATTAAAAGGTATCACATTAAAGTCGGTTTTTGCTGGCACTAGTTAAAGAATCAATACCAACATCAGAATGCTGCTTATATTTGAAAAAAAAATATAGTTTACTGTCGTAACCTTTACCTTTATCTTTTTATGTTACTGGGTATTATAACAGACATTACTTATACGAGTATTATACGTACTGTGATAATATGAGGTCTACGTACAATAACTATTAAAATTTATCTTTTTTGTGGTGTTTCTCACAAAACAACTTTTTGCATACAAATATTAATAATACAACTTTTTGAAAATAATAAATAAGTAATCAAATTTAGTTATTTTTCTCGAAAAATACGAAACAGTTAGTATCGAATTTACATTTTAGTCTATTTTCATCAAAAAAGCCTGACAACAATAACGGCATTGACATATACCTACTATATAAAATAATGAAATGACAATAATTCATTCCTCTACTAGCTCCTGCCCGCGACTTCGTCTGCGTCACTAGGAAACTCATTAAGGTTCGGGATAAAAAGAAGCCTATGTGATTCCCAAGGGCTTAAGCAATCCCTTTACCAAATAAGGTCAATGGCTTGGGCGTGAAAGCGTAACAAACAAACAAACAAACTCACTTTCGCATTTTTAATATGAGTATGATGAGACGACAATATACAAAAAGGAGGATGAATATAAATGTGATATCCAAAACATAATTTTTAATGCACTAGTCTGTTTATTGTCACAGTTTTAAAAAGTTATATGTGCTCGCGGCACGTCATATGAATCAATTTGAAAAGTGATGATCTTTTTCATTCCCTGACTGTACATACAGCATTAAATATATTAATGAAATAGCCTTCCGCTCGCAGCTTCGTTATTTTGTTTTCCCTTGGGAATTTTATATTTTCCCGTAGGAAATATAATCATATAGCCAATCTTCATTAGGGATAATGTAGGATTTCAAATGTGAAAGAATTTTTCAATTCGGTCTAATAGTTTCGGAGCCTATTCAATGCAAATAAACAATCTAATTTCTTTAGAAATATTTACCGTACGGAACCCTCAAATCGCGAATTTATATATTTTTAATATTATTTTCTTCTTTGATGCCAAATATTTATAAGTAACTTTCAGTTTCGGTAAGCAACTTGTAGCCCCTGTGGCCTAATGGATAAGGCATCGGCCTCCTAAGCCGGGGATTGTGGGTTCGAGTCCCACCAGGGGTATTTTGTGGAAATCGGCTTTTTATAGCATATTTTTTTTTCTTTATCGTTTTTTGTATTTATTTGTTTATTTTTGTATGAGTATTTGATAAAATCTTGAAATTTCATTTTTGCTCAGTAAAAATTGACATAACATCGAAATTACGCTAAATAAAAAATGCCTCGTATTTTGTATGACGCTGAAATTCAAAATGATGCAATAAAGGCATAAAAAAGGTACAAAAAAAGATTTGAGAAATCATTTCAATATTCAAAGTAGGTAAGTGAAACGGATCGGGAATCAAATTCAGAAAAAAAACAATATCCTGTACAAATGGAAAAGATAATGATTAGGTTAGATTTTGTTGTAGATACCTATAAAAGGCTTTGGTAACTGAGTTAACATAGAGACCAAACTACTGGAGCTAAGCACGATATTCAGAACACGGGTTCGTTAACTTATGTAGATACTTACTAAGGAAAGATTTTTTAAAAATTCCAGCAGAAAGCTGAGAAATCCTTATAAAAAAACCTACTTCAAAAATACTGAAAAGTTTAAAATAATATAAGAATAGGTACAGACAACATCACACTTCTATATTGAAGTCATAGTGCCAAACGATAATGATCCCCTAGAAAGTCTTAAAATTTGTCACCGACTTTAATATAGAAGTGTGATGTGGTCTGTACCTATTCTTATATTATTTTAAACTTTAGAGTGTTTTTGAAGTCGGTTTTTATTTTTTGTAAATTATTTATTGTTATTAACTTTTTAGTGAATGAAATCTTTTTAGTGAAAGGAACCCTAATATAATACCAGCTCACCTAGGATTTCCCTCGATTTTTATGAGATCCCATCATCAGATCCTGACTTTGGTAACCATGGGACCACCCTTGGAGTATCCTCTATCGAATACAAAAAGAATCATCGAAATCGGTTCATAAACGACGAAGTTATCCGCGAACAAACACAAAAAATGCATATATACGGTCGAATTGAGAAACCTCCTCCTTTTTTAGAAGTCGGTTAAAAAATAAAAGTGAAACATACTCGTAGTTCGCGGGCACAGCTAGTCTAAATATATATAAAAGAAGAAACTGACTGTGTGACTGAACGACATATTATTATCAACGCACAGCCCAAACCGCTGGGTCTAAAAATTTCAAAGGCAATGCGGTTTTATATGAGGTCAAGATGGGCGCTAAGAAAGGTTTTTTCAAAATTCACCCTCTAAAGGGTGAAACGGGGTCCAAAGTTTGTACATATATGGAAATTAGATTAGCTAGACTTTTGACAAGCTTTTTATTTCAAGCTTTTATTTACTTTCACCTGTCCCGGTGTCTGTAATTAAATCTTGTAAGACATTATAATGAGCTGTGCTGTCCGAGTCTTATTAGGTGTTGTGAAAGAAAATCCTAATTACAATTAAAAAAAAATCGTCCGAGTATTATTAGGTCTTGCCGAGCGTTCAATAACATTCGGAAGATTTCTTTTTTCAGTGTAATTAGGCTTTTCTTTCACAATTCGTAAAGGTTTTTAATGTGTTACGATGTGTTGTCAATAAAACTATCTTAGCAATTTTATGCATATTTCCCAGATATAATGTAGTATGTTAAAATAATTAATTCCAGCACTTCTACATTGCTATTCTGCAGTATACCGTATTCACTCACAGCATGAAAGAGTTAGCAATGTTTCTTTTTAAGACATTCTGTTCTGATTGGACGTTTGCGTGAGACACCTGTCTCACCTCACGCTGTGACCAATGGGGGGGCGGCACACCTGTTCACAGCCGAGGCGTGGCCGTACCTGTGCAATGAAACCCCGCCTTGGAGCCGAACTTGTTTAAACAAAAGCTGCCAACAACTGCTTAGAATTTGGATTTCTTTGTATTTGCGTTAAATACGGTTACCTATAATTATCTATAACAGATATTACATACTTACAGTGTTACTCAAGTACTAAAAAAAGATTTTAAACGCTTCTAAAGTTGTATACATACAGTTAAACTATGTTGCTGTATCTATATATCCTTTTGAAACAAATTAAATAGCATCACGTTTATACAGTGTCTAATCTTAGACAGCGTTTTAATTATTTTTTTTCGTAAGACCTTTAGTTCTATATATTTTTGCTGTTTAGTTTTTTGAAAGTAATCTGTTTTCATTAATTGTAAATGGTAATATGATGGAAATACTCATCCAGCACCAGCCCACAACTGGACACTCGCCCGGCACCAGATTAATATTTTAAAGAAAAACAAAATACTAAATCGTATTAAATACAAACAAATCAGTACTTTGGGAGTCACCTCTTTCATTTGACGATTAATGGTTAACGACGAATAACAAAATTCCACAAAATATTATTTTGTATGGGGAATCTTTCATTATCGGATATGTTCGCCGATTGACTTGACGAATGTGCAGGAACCGCTCGATTGACGTCACAAAATACCAAACGTATTCGATTATCGGTTTCAATCGAATATAGCCCCAAATTTATGCGATTGCCCATTGCCGATGAGTTACAAAATCGCACCTCTTAATCTTCTGTTTTAATGTAGGTAGGTACAACTATTGTGTACGAAATGAAATAATTTGATTTTGACTCTGAAATACATTATAACTATACGGGATACTGTAAAAAGATATCAATGCAGTTGCGATTTCGCCCGGGCTGGATAATTCAAATTTCGGACTGGATAAGTCCAAATTTCGGACTGGATAAGTTCAAATTTTGGACTGGATAAGTCCTTATGGTGAAGTGGTTTTTCCTTAGATTGTTTTAATGCTGTTCGCATTTAAAACCGTTAAAAAATTGAGTTAGTTAAACGTCTACGCTCGAATACAACACAGTCTGCCAAAAATCCAGTCATTATCTATGACGACGTAAAACGAGGTTAATTCTTCTAGGTTTTGTGTCGCGTTACTAAGTATAATGGCTGAATTTGCGGGCGGAATTGTTTATTTTTGTATTTTCACGTTCTTCTTTTATACGTTAACTCCACAAACTCTTGGTCTGCTCTTTTTTACATAAAATAATTAATATAAGATCTTAACTAGGTAGTTGCAATTTCGCCTTACTTGTGATGTCATGATATTATCATGAAACGTTTATTCATAGTGTAGTATAAATACGAAGGTTTATTACGTTTTCACGCCTAAGCCGCTAAATTGATTTTATAAATTCTTTCACCAATAGAAAACTACACTATCAGCGATTCATATAGGGTATTTTTTCAAATTAGAGATCTCTACGATATTGCAACGAGAGCGAAGCCGCGGGTAAAAGCTAGTCTCGTATAGTTTTATGACACTAGTATTCGTCTGGCTGGCATGGCGAGTATAGTCTGCACTAGATATATGGTTCTCGTTTTGCTTTCAATGAAAATCAAAAGAAGATAAAAATGTAAATCTGATTTGTTTGTTAGTTAGAAAAAAAATGAGATGCGTAAGTATATTTTTTTGACCTGTCAAAATAACTTAAAACAAGTGAGATAAACCGATTTAAAGCCAACGAGTAGGGGCTCGCTAAGTCACAACATGCTTCAGAATGTACGCAGACGTGACCCTCTTTTTTATTTTAATAATTAATTAATCGAACATTAAAACAAAATCTTTTCATCATTCTAGTTAGTGCTGCTATTGCCGATGGTAAACACTCTATCTTAGAGTAGGCTCGAGCCCCTCGGTGGGGACATTATTATATGAGCTGTGGTGATAATGATGACGATGAGTATAAGAAAATAAGCACCACAGCCAAAATTCCGTATACCAAGAGTACGAACACGCGCAAACTGTGAAACATTCTTTTGCTCCGTACTAAGCATCTTAATTACTTTTTCCTGAACCGTTCAAATCATAATGGTAGACTTCCACTTTCCGTAGTACGTGTTCCCTTTCCCTTAAAACTTCGGCTCATTTAGGCAGCACTAAAAAGGCTTCCTGCAGGTTTTCGAAATGAGACTGATATTAAAGATAATTTCTGCGCCAGCTTCATACCTGGACCTCTTGTCCGCTTTTCGCCAGGTGGAGAAAGATCAAAATGAATGTATTCATTTATTAGATAGAACTTGTCAGTTTTATTTATTTAGGATAACCAACAAGACATACACTGAGACATATAATTAAAGGTTATTGTGTAAGAGTTATGAAAATTAAAAAAAAAAGTATCTACGTCTGTTTTCGTCGAAAATTGAATAAGAAGTTACACACTTCAAGGAACAAGACACAAGTACGGTCGGCCAAAGAAGTGGTGTAGTTGTTTTCACAAAATTAAAGATCAATATCGTTAAGAAGCTCCACATATAGAGGCGGCAAAGAGGACGGTAGCGGAGCGGAATTTTTTGTAATGTACATGTTCCTATAGACCACGCCACACAGAAACCGCCCGCGGGAGCTGCGCGGTGCAATACCTTACCGCAGATTTGCTACTGCCCCGCTTCCACCTCTGTGTGTGGAACGCTTAAGGTTCTTTGGCAGTTGTAAGTATGTTATTATTCCCAAGGAAAGTCAATTGTATTGTTTTCGACATGAAAAAACTTGAGGGTGGTAAGCCATTTTCTTGACCGACTGTACAATACGCAAGTACGGTTTTGAGTAAAATATTGCTTGCACCTCTGGGATGGCTCCGCCAAGTAAATATTTACTCGATGCTTTGGATAGGTTGCAGTGACACGTGACACGCATCATTGGCGATGTAGAGGTGACCACAACGCTGGACCTCTGTAACTACTCGTACGTCCCAATGTTGCGTTTTGAGTCTACACTGCAGTGAGTATTCTGAAAAGCTTTCTTCATAATCTCACCTTCTCATTTCCCTTTTAAAACTACACGTGCTGGAGTGCGATGCCACCGATTTACCATGGCTACTATTCTAATGCGAACTAAGAAATTTGGCAACTCATTTCTATGTCGTATAATTGTAAAATAGAACTCTCTGCCAGCACACGTGTTCCTTTTAGAACCCTAAGTTCCTTAAGAGAGCCGTGAAGAAGCACCTCGTAAGTCAGCAAGGTGACGGTGGCTTCTGCACTATGTATCTTCGCATTTGGATGCCATAATCACTTACTGTCAGGTGGGATGGAGCCATTTGCTAGGTCTACTCTAAGGAAAACTCCGCCAATTTTTTTGAGTCCCATGTTACACAGGAAGCGAACCTGTTCTCATTACCCGGGATCCAAACATCGAGCTACCTGAAATTGATCAGAAAAAAAAACTCTTTGAACTATTATCCAACAAGGAATATCCCATATGAAACCCATATGAATGTGATTAGCTGTCTCACATTATGTCCAACTAATGTATAAACATTGTGAGACCTTTTTGCGCCAAATACATTTTATTCCGACTTTCCGTTTGGTTGACTGATGTAGGATGCCATGTTGCATTAAAACCGCCTTTTATACGATATGTTATACAGTGCAATAAAGATTAAATAAAAAAACGAGACTAGCAAGGCACTAAATCAAAATAGTGTCACGACATTTTTTTATATCAGTGACGATATACTTGTACGAGTCTGCTGGTATTTTGGTTTTAGAGAGATCGCAATATTTAGATCAAGTAAGATATTGCAGCACTAAAACGGTAAGTCAGAACTCATAAATCATGCGCAGGAACTCAACAACGCTTTCCCATTGACCCCAATTTTTCTTCCTGTCACAACTAAATTTTGACGTCTCACCTCGCTAATTGATAGCTTCTTTTAATTGGCTATGGCCTGAATGTTATCTGTCAGTTATTACACGGCGTTTTAGCTCGGCAACGGCGGAAATCCGGTGTGTAACGAGTGGTAATGACGTGTGGACGTCTCACCTGGCTGCCCGAGACCAGTAATTAGTGGTCAGTGATGGGGCAAATTTTATCGATAGGCAAACGCGAAATTTAGCAATAGTGTAACCATTTCCCGGCCTAATAGTTACAAAAAATTGTGTTACAGTTTTATCTTTCCTGATAGGCAAACCAATAAAAAAATAAGACAACTTACTAATGTTGAAACGGCAAGATTGATTTACTTTAGTTATTTTCACAGTGTTATGTCGTATGGACTACTACTGTGGGGATCGGCTGCTAGTATAGAAAGTATTTTCGTACTTCAAAAAAGAGCAGTTCGCGCTATTTATAATTTACGAACAAGGGATTCTCTAAGAGATTTATTTAGAGAAATTAATATATTGACCTTAGCAGGACAATACATTTATGAAAATTTGATTTATGTCTATAAGAATTATAATACATTTGAAACCAATTTCCACGTTCACCAGTTAAACACAAGAAATAAAAATAAACTTGCCGTTCCAACGTACAGACTCCAAAAAACTGGAGGCTCATTTCTGGGGAAATGTATAACGTTTTACAACAAAGTTCCACATAGTGTAACTGACTTGCCTTTTCATAAGTTTAAAGCGCATGTAAAAAAGACTCTAATGAGTAAAGGATATTATAAAGTCAACGATTATTTAAATGATGCCAATGCCTGGTGTTAATATGAAGTTATTATTCGTTATAATGTCAATAATCGTGTTGTTGCGTATAGCTATTGATGTTAACAAATGTTGTTGGCAGAAAAGAACTGACACTGATTTTGAATTAGACTAAGTTATCAAATGTTTGGTAACAACATTATTTATTGTATTATGATTAATGTATACGTCTATAACTTATTTTTTGACATTTTAAGTGTATGTAAGCATACCGATTGTATTTTTAAAAAAAAGTTTCAATGACTATGTAACAAAACCAAAATTGTAAATGGCGATTTAAAAGAGGAGATAAAAAATTTGACCTTTAGAGTTTCTTGCCTGTTCTTCTCGAGAAGGCTCTCCCAATTTCCGAACAGGTGTAGATTCATTTTTTTTTTAATTACTACTTGTATTTGCAGACATCTTGAGTAGGTATATTCAGGATGTATGCACATACAAGGTTAAATTTATGTTTCCTTAAATTAGAATGTTTTGCTTTGTTTTGACGTCAATAAGTGCCTGTAAAGGCCTAAGTTGAATAAAGATTTTTGAATTTGAATTTGAATAAAACATTTTTCCTTACAGCTAAATGAAAATACTGAAATAAGATCATCCTCGCAGAACATTTATAAAAAAAAATTATAACCAATTGACCTAAAATAGTGATATTTCCATACACTACTGCTCCCCAGCTATACCAAATAATACCATACTTCTTGGACCTTTCTCCAATATGGCAACTCAGAAAACAGCGAGCATTTCTATTGGCAATAATCATTCCCGCTCAAAATTTAAATTCAGTCTTGTGCTAAACATATTATGTCTAAACCCGAAACAATTAACCGAACCTGAAACAGCAATATTCAAACGAATCTTGAGCTACCGTAACGTATGCCCGAATCACAATGAACAAATTTGACACAACTGAAACAAAATAAACAAAAAACAAAATCTCCTACTCTGTTCAAAGTTGTCGCGAAGCGGAAGGCTTCGTACAAAAAAAAAGAGAGGAGGAAGCTAAAACAAAACAAGTTAGATAATTAACACGGTATATTTACAAGAGAAAACGGAAACAAGAAAAGGCAGAGGTAGGGAGGAATAATATTAGGAGGGCACGACAGGACTTATATAACTAAATTAGCCTAAAAGGTAACTATGTACAACAGAATAATATAATCTAGCCTGGCCAGGGTAGGACGCGGGGACGAGTAGCAGCTCCGCCGGTTAGCCGGAGCAGGAGTAGGCACGGCAACGCAGCAGGCAGGATAGGTTGCGCAGGTCAGGTAGTCAGCATAGGAGCGTCCCAACGGCACGCAGTAGGCAGACGGCTCAGGAACACCCGGCAGCAGCGTTATGCAGGTAGGAGGGCCAGAGCACCCCCAACGGCGCTCCTCAGGATAGGCGGTAGCAGGGACCAGTAGAAGGCGCGACGGAGTGGTCAGGTAGGCAGCAGGCCCACGTAGCAGGCGCGATGGAGACGCGTGAAGGAACCGGCACGAAGTGATATGATCAGGAAGGCCAGGCGGTGCTGGTTTGGTTCCAAGCCGGTGTAAGGAGCTTAGCTACTCCTTAGCCGTTAGCGTTCAATATCAGAGCTGGTAGTAGACTGGCTTCCTAATGCCCCTGGTCCGCTTTTATACTGGCCATAACAATAGACAACTACATAGCTGTCAAGCGAAAGATTTTTGAACAATAAAATAATTATATGACATTTGTCAGTCACGTAGGCATTGAGCTACAATATTGAGATCAAATGTCGGACGCTAACAATTATAATAAGAAAATATAGAAAAATACAATAAAGGACTAATAAATATTACAAATATTTATCGCTTGTGAATAATAGCGTTATACAAAGTGAAGTTCAAATAAATAATCAGTTAGTGCTTTACAAACATTCGTGAATCAATAAGTGCTATAAGAATTTGTGTATATTTACAAGATCGACATGTGAAAAGACAAGGTAATAATATTATATTTTCCTACCTAGTTACAATAAAGAATTAGTAGGCTTAAATGTAGTTAGTATAGAGTATGAGAGTTTTGTCTTTTATTTAAATTTATGAAGTGAACATTTTATTCGTAAGTCTCGCGACTTTCCGTCAGCGCGAAGCAACCTGACAAAGTGACGACAAAGGCCTGCAGATAGCGTAACGATTACTACTAGACAGTTCACCAACCACGCATAGATGGCGCCAGCAGTACATCAAATCAACACTCTTGCGTTATCTAACAATTCTACAACGTTACAATAGCTTTGTCTATTTAACAATATAAATATTTGAAAGGTTTCCTCTGGTTGTGCCCTCTACTACTGATTATCTAAATCGATATCAGTGTTGATCCTTTTCTATTATTGTCTTGAGTTCCAGCCTCCTTACGCCGACAACGACTCGATTATTATTTGATAGGAATGTTAATAACGTACTTTACAAACACACCAGGAAAAGAGAGGACATTAGATATAACGAACGACGCTCTTAGATATTAGACTTTAGGCCAAATTATTAATTAAGCGCTTTTAGACAAAAATCAATACCCAATTGACGATTATCGCAGCACAATGATGTTATTGGAGATCATAATCAGTCAAACACATTGTTTTCCTGTAATGAAGATGTAAGGTAAAGTTTTGTAAGAGTTAAATTTTATATTTGTATAAAGAAGAAGTTCTTTCAATTTAGGGTTGTACCGGTAGGGCGCTCCGAATAACGACTTTCGAGACCCAAGCCCGCCTCCATGTTCGTACTAGGCCATAACGGCTAAGGAAAAAATCTCTGATGCTCCACACTAGCCCTCACTGGGCTAACTTTAGGTAGGAGTGGGGAGGGGGGGGGGAGAGGTCAACAAATAAAGGTATGTTTAATTGTGGCCTTTTAATGACTGACTTTGATGATTAGTAAGAGAATGTATGCACCAAATTATATACCTAATCGCCGCCAGCCGACTGTTAGTGCGCGTTACACTTTTTACCGTTTTAGTCTATATCCAGTCGTTATTAAGGTACACATTGGAGACTGACAGCAGTCTGGCTGTACGTTGGATCATTAATTTAATTTAGGAATGCCGTACAATGGACACCTTATCTCTAAAACCGAAATATCTTTCATCGTACAATCACGTCACCTCACTAGACGTTCGATAGGCGCCAAGCTTGCCAAAACAAACGAACGTGACATCGTCGGCTGCGGACAGCCCGCTGAATACTTTGGCCGCTGCATTTTGCCTATGACGGTTTTAGACTTGGCACCTTCGGGACTCCTTACAGCGCTGACTGCGTACAGCGGAGATCATTACCGCAGCGTGTACTACTTCTGGTTTAAATTAAAAAAAATGTTGGAGAACTCGCACGCACGTGGCGTGGCATCGACAATATGTAAGTTACCTCATAGTTATAAGCGTTCATTTCACAAGCTTCGTTCATGAAATCTGCTCGATCTCTAAAGGTGGGCAGTTCATGCATTGCAGTATAATTATGATTATTGCATAGCTTTACTATTTCTTCGTCAGGTTCACAAGCGGAAATTTTTTTAAAATCTGAACTGTTATGCATTCCCAGGATCAATTTAATCGACATAGTTTTTAATAAAAGTAATAAAAAATAAATAAACTCTATTACCTAGAGAAAAAATTAAATACAGATTAATTACATGCAAACTATCTAGTTTCAAAAAATCTGCTAGCAAAAGGTGTAAATTGAAAATAATAAACTTGAAACATTTCATCTATAAATATGCATACATAATGAAGACTATTATTTTGATATATTTAAAAAAGACTATTATTTTGATATTGAGTATTTAATATATTTAAAAAAAACTCGTAGCTTAATCACAAGAAGGTGAAATCATTAAATGAGAACACGAGTCGCCCATTCCTGATAACCTGGCTATCGGATAGCAATTTAGCGACGGCGTTCGGTGCGGAATCCCGCCCGGGGGACGCCGCGAGCTGTGAGCTGTAATTCAACGCCGTCACTTAATTCTTTTAGGAGACCTCCGTAGCTGTTTTCTTGTAGGTGTGATTTAGTAAAAAATAGAGCCTGACTGAACAGAAGAGAAAATATCTACGACGCTCTTAACCATGATCTCACTTAACGTCAAGTTTAGAAGAATGTGAGCTACATTTGGATATTTTATATGACATGGATACTAAACAAATAAATTAAGGGTGCGTTTCATTTCTTATAATTACAAATGATCTAATTTCAAAGGAAACAACATTCATTGGATATAATTTTTACTTTGTCTAACGGTACTTCCTATAACGACATTTCGTATATTATTCATTTGATATAATACTTAAATTCTATAACAACAGTTTGCATAAAGCTACATTGCTATAATCATCAAATTCTATATTTTCATTTGATATAATTTTTACATTGTTTACTTAATAATTTTCTATGGAATATCATTTTGACCATAAATTAATCTAAAATAATATTCAGCAAAGTAATTAATTCATACTACTAGTGACAGAAACGAATCGCTACAAAACCGACTTCCACGTAGTCTTGTTAGTCCTACCCCTAGAGCAGTGTTTCTTAAACTTTTTTCAGTCATGGACCACTTTCACAAATTAAACAATTCCACGGACCCTGTCAAAAATATTTTTGGAAATGAAAGAAAACCTTATTTATATTGTAATTAAAAATACTTTCATTGGCACTTTCATTACACTTACTACTAAGTTAATGAGAAGGGTTCTGCTGTTTGGCCTCAATGAGAACGTTAAATTGTGATTGTCTTCGACAAGGCAAGGTGCATGTCATGCTTACGTCGAATTTACAACACACTTGCCTAGTAAATATGTTTACAAACTACCCACTGCGGACCCCTGATACACAGGCTACGGACCCCTAAGAAACCCTGCCCTAGAGTGTAATTCAAACCCGCGTAGGCGCGGAGGGGTAAGGCGGCCCGCGAGCTGAGGAGCAGGTGGTTTTAAAGCCCGCCGCCGCGGCTGAGGCTGGCCGGCAAAGCCAGCCAACAAGCCGAGGCTGTGGTGGTGAGCGAAAACCATCTGCGACGATGAGCTCGCGTGGGACCGCCGGAGCCCCGCAGCGCCGGAGACGTGACAGAAAGCATGCACGCTGCATGTTGGCTTGCACGGTGCATGCATGCTTGCTTGCTTGGTGCATGCTTGCTTGCATGCTGCATGCTTGCTTACATGCTGCTTGCTTGCACGTTGTATGCTTGCGTACACGCTGCACGCTTGTTTCTATGCAGCGTGCTTTCTTGGATGTTGCATGCTTGCTTGCATGCTACATGCTTGCCTGCATGCTGCATGTTTGCTTGCTTGCATGCTACATGCTTCCCTGCATGCTGTGTGTTTGCTTACATGGTGCTTACTTGCTTGCATGCAAGTTAATAAATGCATTGCAAACCAACAGACGTTATATAAAATGTCTTTTATATCATCTGGTATTATGTCAAAAGACTGTTATCAAATTTTCATTATAACACATGAAATTAGAGAATCTAAAATTGTATCAAATGTTTATTATACGAAGTCAGCTATTATATGAAATGCAGTTATATGAATTGAAATTATATTATTTGTATGTTAGATCACCAGTATTTATATCAAACATTACACACCCATAAATTAATACGAGAAGAATTCAACTCTGGCAGGATTCGAACATCTTCAACTTCTTAAGCTGGCGAAAAACCACCCGATCGTAGCAAAAGGACAATGTCGAAAATCGCCCCAAGACCAACAATGATTTGATTTACGTCATAATTATATGCATATTTAATAACCCATAACAAATATATGTATTCGTCGGACAAACCAAAAATATAATAAAGTACTTTCAGAAACAAAACCAAATGAAGTAAAATATAATGGCTATTCTTACCTTTGCTGAATAGCTGAATAGAATTGAGTCAATTTTATGTAGATTTATTTATTTATTACATACATTTTACATTTAGTAGGTACATTTATTTATTTGTATAAATTGTGTAAAATAACTTCTTTCACAATTTATTACGTAAATTAAATTAAAACATACGTCAATTGACTACTCTCGCGCTGTGGCTTGTTAGTTCGTTGTATTTTTGACTTGCTTTATAATTTAGAGATTTCATGTTCTTTTTACTATGTGGCTATAAAAACGTTCTTGATTATTTGCAATAATTATTATTTCAATAATTGTATAGGTATGGACTATGCGTATTGCTCTAACGAAATAAAGTGTTACTTCAACTAACCTCAAAGTCTGATTCATTTTGAATATCATTCGATTTCGAAGCTTGTCCGTACTAATTGACGTGGACGTATAGTATTTACTAATATCTTATTATACGAAAATCATTTCACTGCTGTTGGTATTGGGGCGAACAATGTATGGACGCAGAGCAATGTCCTTTCAACAGTATTGAAATTTTAAGCTCTATTGAAATTTTGAGATTGAAATCTTTTTTACATTGCTAAGACTGTAAATAACTCTATATAAACATTAAATTTTTCCGCGATGTGTTTCACATTTTAGTCATTCATCATAGACCTTACTCTAGCTAACGTTGCTTAACTTTAGCTAAACAGGCACAGTCAGAAATTGTACCATCACTTAAACTACTCTAAAGGAAATCAAACGCTCTTCTTTAGGTGGTAGATGGAGTCAGTAAAATTGGATACTCAAGTATGATACGAATTAATATGCACGCAATCTCTAGCAAACATCGAATCTTCAGAATAACAAACTTTAAGAAACACATTTCAACTTGCAAAATTGTCTCTCTAATTTTTTTCTAGCACATACAGAAAAATAAATCGCAGTTAGTGCCGTCACAGCCGCAGCTGTCCAACGTACAGATTACCTGAGAAATATCAACGTTTATTTCAAACCGAAAAAAAAAGTGTCCGGTGCCAAAAATGTTTGGCACTAAACCTGGAAGGTGTTTATGGCTCGCACGCAACGAGAGATATTCATTTATTTTTATAGGATGTTCCCGCTGCGTGATTGATTTATAACACCATTAAGTTGTTCGAGTGTCGTCTGTATATTTTTGTTGACAAAATATACTTAGGTGTTTGCTGGGTGATGGATACGCCATGATGTTAGATGTGTTAGTTTCAGCTTGGCGCTTAGTATTGCGAACGATATTGGATCGTCCCGCAGTAATTCAGACACCTTCGAAATATAAACAAATAATTGGAGTAATGTTTACGAACACTTATATAGATAACTAGCTGTGCCCGCGACTTCGTCCGCGTAGAATAGTAACTTTTGGCAAAAAGTTAGCTATCTATTAGTGAAAGTCCCGTCAAAATCGGTCCAGCCGTTCCGGAGATTAGCGGGAACAAACAGACAGACAAAAATTTTTTGAATTGTGTATTTGTTATTGGTTCCCTATATAGATTCATACCCATTCAGTAAAAACTTGTTATATTGACATTACAAACAGACACTTCAATTTTAATTATTTGTATAGATGGATGAATGGGCTAGGTCGTTTTGTCTTTAGCAAGAGATTTAATTAGAAAAGGTATGTTAGACATCTTTGGATGGAGATACTTTTAGCAAATTTAAGTTCAATTTAATGCGGATCTCGGCCGATATGGTCAACTCTCTCTATCTTTTCTTTTATTTCATTCATTTAAATATGATTCTATTTCTTATATTTGTATTTGTTAAACAAAATTGTTACACATTTCGTTATTCTTGTTCGGTTTACATATAGTATTGTAAACGATAGGTATATTGGTATTAGGAGTTAAACGGTCTACTTTATTGAGTATATTGTATTAGCAAGAGGTGCTTTCCTTCAATAGTTGGTGCATCTAGCATAATTAAGTACCTACCAGGATTGTATTTTGAATGCAGATGTAAACAACCATGGAGAGAGCCATAATTATTAAAATAAAATAAATAAAAGGTTTATCCATCCATACACGCAAATTCACTGATCTCTTTAGTAGTATGTTCGCGATAAGAATGCAGTGATAAATTTTCTTTTTTACTCGTTATAAATACAAACGAAAACTCTACTGATTCCGATTAATGACGATTTTTATTAGATAAAATTTTTATTCATTCAACTAAATATTTTACAATATTTTTTTAAAATTTTAGCACCGCTGTGATAATAGATCGTTTCACTGATGTGCTGATTCACTGCATTCTTAATGGGAACGTCGTTATGATAATAACAGAAGCTTTACATATATTAGCACTCATCATGGCTAACTTCCTAAGTCTAGTGATTGAGACCAACCGTTAATAATTCGGAGATGCGAGGTTCGATTCCCCAAGGGAGCAGATTTTTTCTGCTTGCTTTGTTGGTGGTAGAGCTTCTGCGTCCACCTAGCTAGTCACCACCATTTTAGCCAAGTTTGTTACCATAATAACAATGTTAATAACATTGTTGTGCTCGTAATAATTAGAGATAAGAAAGTTGCTCAGTTGTTGGAGAGTCCAAATGATGCTCACTTCCACCTTCGGTCTTGTCGTCACCATCAGGTAATATGAAGGCCAAGAGCTTCCCTGTTGCACGTAAAAAGGTGTAGGCACGTGTCATATCCTCGATAAGGGAACCAGAGGGAAACTCTACCAGAGTCGTCTGCATGAGTAGCTCCATCTTGCCTATGTCTGCCGCCAGCAGTGGTGCTTGCATTTCTGTGTTCCGGTCTGAAGGGTAAGATATGGCAGTGAAATTACTGGGTGCCGTGACTTTACACCTTGTGTCATGAGTTGGCAACGTATATTGTAGTTCTTGTGGGGGTCGCAGATTTGCTACGAATCTCACAGGAGCCACATTTTCTATAGGTGACTGTTACCACTTACCATCACGTGGACAATGCTTATTTGGGCAGGCAGTGAAATTACTGGAAACCTACTGTGACTTGAAACACGTCACACGTTGGCAACGTTCATCGGCGTTCTTGTAGGGTTTGTTGATTTGCAAGTGTTACAGACGCCACGTGTACTATAGGCGACTGTACCCACTTACCATCAGGTGGGCAGCTTGCTTGTTCATTAACTTTGTTATATACAATAATATATTTGCTAATAATCGCGTTCGTTATTTATTCTCAGTCATTAGTGGCATAGCCCAAACGACAGCGTTAACTGTGAGTTATTGTGACGTTATCGTTTGTAATCTTAAACGGCTAGTTAATATAACACATCAGAAGCACGAATCAGATATATAACAAATCAGAAGACATATTATAGCGGAGTTAAATTCTGGAAATGTTAATTTTGAAATAACAACATTATAGTATTTTAACTGTAGATTTAAAGTTGAGAATTATAATAAATAAAAATAAATAATAATTTCTACAATATCTACCAGATTTTCATACAAATTAACAGACTAGCTGCATTTTAAAGCAGATTAATTCGTTTTGTGTGTAACTAAAACATTTTGGTGCAAGTTTCATCTTGTAAGTCGATTTATAGTTTCCGCTATACCAGAAGTAGAGTCAAAAATCTTTGATCCGGCCTTTAAATAAGTTCTGCTATTGTTGGCAGCGTATAATATAATAGGGGTTAAAGTATGAAATTTCATTCCATTCTCTACATAGGTTTTCATGCGTCGGGTTCTCAGTCCATAACCAATCTTTAAACTTGAGTATCACTGCTAAATCATATCACATTAACCAGAATCAGAATAATCAATGTCAATAAATAATACCTATTTCCATGTTGCTACAATCCTCATAAAAGGGCTTCTCACGGTGATGACATCCGATGGAAAACCACTTTAAATACAGTTAATATAAAATTTTACTGAAGAAACACTTGATTTTTATTTTAAAAACAACTAACTGCTTTTAAAACCGCCCCCTTTGAACCCGGTATCGAAACCGCCAAATATAAAAATTTGTAGAGTCGATCACAGACTGGGGATAAATCTCACTAACAAACATTACCTCTGAAATTTAAGGACGGCCAAAAACTAACAATACAAACCCATAACTCAAAAATGGAGGCATAATTAAAATAAAGTCTTCATTCATTAAAATTTATCAGCTACGGTTTTTAAAGTGCTTTCCTTGCAGGTGGCATCGCCGATAGACACTCTGTGTAACTAGGTTAACATCACTTTCTGAACTGCACTGTCAGTCCAACACTGGCCACGCCCGGCTCAGTTTACTTCGAAACGTTTTAATTTTAAATCTCAGGTGTAGCCGGCCCGAGGTGTCCGCGGCGATGATTTTTGACAGCGCGCGTGACAGTTGACAGCTCGCGTGACAGGTGACACCAGCCGCCCGCCTGACAGATTGGGGCGCCCTTTGTTCGCGCGCACCTCTTCTTTGTCTATCCCAATGATTAATCTACGAGGGTTGGCTGGAAGTAAAAAAAACGTGTTTCATTTGTTTCCGTTAAGCGCTTGTCGCCGTCGCGTCGCTTATTAAAAATTGCCAAGTTTGTTGGTGCGTGGCGAGAGTCCAAGCGAAAAGCCCTTCGGTCGTAAAAGGAATATAGTTGTAGTAATATGAAAACCTATTGCAGAAGGCTGTATAGTTCATTTGTTGCATTATTTTTATTTTTTGGTAAAAACATTTATCTTAATCTATAAGAGTAAATAACAAGGTCGAGAGAATTCAAAAATAGGTATTTGTAATAGGTGTTTGTAGCACGATAGAAAACCGCAGCTCGGACCGAAAATACCTATGAAAAGTACACAAAATATACATTTTGTAGTCCCCTGTTTTCTCCGTGAAAATTAACCGATTAAGCGTTATTAATTAAACCAAGGTTTTTACTGTGTTTCTATGTTTTGCTTGTTTCATATAATCTTGTACAATTTGTTTGCTGGAAGTTTGAATACAGCAGAAAATGAGGTCGATTTTTAAGGTTTTTGAAGATTTAAAATCTCTTTTAATAATTACCTTAATAAAAAAAGGAAAACATAGGAACATGCTTATTGTGGCTATTGATATTATTGGAAAAAAATAGAATGACTAGTGCCATTATCCAAGGAGGAAACAGGGCACTACGTTTGTATCGAAAAACGGCCTGTACGGTTGCCTCTAAGAATCACAGTCATAGCTAAGACTTACTAAACTATTAATGCTAGCAATATTGTTTGTTTTGATTATTTAGAGGTGAGAATGAGAGAAAAGCAACCCGTGTTTTTTAAAGCATACATTTTTCAGAGGTTACCAGACGGAAGCTGTGTACCAGAGTACCTAAAGTAAAGCATGGGTCTCTCTATTTTAACTGCAGCTCTGCCTGCACTGCTGTGTTCCGGTTTGAAGGGTAAGACAGGCTGTGAAATTATTGGTACTGTGACTTATGTCGCAAGTTGACCCTAGTCGAAAGCTGGTGCTGCAAGGTCGTCAATGCAACACGCTGTCAAAGCAAGGGTTCTAGATTTACAAGTGTTACAGGAACCACATGTACCTACTATAGGTAACTGTAGCTACTAACTATCATGTGGGCAGCCTGCTTGTTTGCTAACTTTGTTGTTTAAAAAAACAAGCAGACCTAAAGAAAATAAACACCTTATGGTACATGTGGTTCCTCTGGGATGCGTAAGTATTCAACCCCGGTTCGCATTCGAAAGATGCAACAATACAGGTATCGCAGTCATCATCACAGCTTATACACGTCCCCACTGAGGGGCTCGAGCCTACCATAAGATAGGGTGCTTAGGCCTTAGTCAACCACGCTGGCCCAGTGCGGATTGGTCGGCTTCACATACACCATTGAATTTCTTCGCAGATGTATGCAGGTTGCCTCACGATGTTTTCCTTCATCGTAGGAGCGTCAGACAAATGTACATATGGAATTCGAAAACGAAAAACACATGGCGATCTCGAAACCCGGACCTCCTGATTGGAAGGCAAGTGTCGAGTCTACAGCACCACAGACGCTCTTTCCAGGTATTGCCGTACACGTTGTCAACGTGACATCAGATGTACAGTCCCAGTAATTTCACTGCCTGTCATGCTGTCCAAACCGAAACACAGAAGCATTTTTGTAAGCCGAAACACAGAAATGCAAGCACTGCTTTTTTGCGACAGAAATAGATAGGATAGAGGTTCGATACTTCTATCTTATCTATTTCTTTTGCATACGACTCTGATATAGAGTGTCCCAGCTAAGAGTTATAGTTCCCTTGGTGAATGTTCGACTATACTTAAAATAAAATACAATAAAATAAAATTGTTTATTTCCTTCTAAAAACATGATTACAGATTAAGCACTATGGATTTTACAATAGATACGAGAAGGCGTATGCCTATTTATTTATGTGCATGGTTTTGTATTAGTGTGTGTGTGTGTGTGTGTGTGTGTGTTTTTTATTTATATTTTTATCTCAAAATACACCTTTTTTTTTTTTCTCGGGGGGAAATGCGTAACCGCACCGTACCCGCCGTTGGCTAGACAGCGAGCGTGTGTGGGGCTCTCCCGGCAGGGTGCCAGGCCTACCCACTAAAACCCCCCGGTGTTCTCCCTGCCCTTATGGGCGCGCTGGGTAAGGTCCACACTGCGACTCCACTACCCACGCGCCCGGGCAAGCCCGACCCACCGGTCGGGCTATCGCCAAGGGGGGATTGCCCGAGAACACCAGGGCAATCCCCAGACGGAGGGCCTTACGGCGGCGTGCACGGGGCCAACCGTGCACGTAGGCCTCTACGGCAGGGTCATTAGATGGGCATCGCTTGTGCGAATGCCCGCCTTCGCCTGCCTATCCGTCTGCGGCGGATGGGAGCGGCTTGAGGATCTGCCTCCCGCTCCCTCTCCGCGGCCTCCTTCTGCGAGATTACGTCCTCGCAGAAGGAGGCGACAGCCCCCCATTCCGCTTCGCCGCGGAGCATGGCCACGACCATGCTCGGCAGCGAGAGGTCTCCGCCTCCCAGCGCAGCGTTAAGCTCGCTACGCTGGAGTCGCCAGGCCGGGCACATCAATAGGGTGTGCTCGGCAGTGTCGTCGGGAGCGTCGCAGTGGTGACACCGCGGCGTTTCCTCCCGACGCGCGACTCGATGCAGGTAATGACCGAAGCAGCCATGCCCGGTCAGTACCTGCACCATGCGGAACGTGAGGCTGCCCTGCCGGCGCCCAACCCACTCCTCCAACACCGGACGACGCCCGGAACCGCTCCTCGAGGTGTCCCAGGGCGAGGGACAGAACCCTGCTTGGGACACCGTCCGGTCCCGGCGCCTTCTTTTTGCGCCGGAACCGTTCCCTCACCATGTCGAATTCCACGTTCGACACGGGAGGGATGGCGGTAACCACTTCCACCGGAGGAGTGTCCGGGGGGACCATTCTGGGGGGCTGGAAGGGACCGGGATCGGGAAACAGAGTCCCCAGCACCCGATTCAGCAGCCCTCTGTTCATAGCGGAGGTAGGGGGAGCGGAAGATTTAAACTTCCCCCTCACCATCCGGTACGGACGCCCCCACGGATCATCGTCCAGGAGCCGTATAAATTGCTCCCTGGACTCCTCCTTAGCCCTGCAGATTTCGTTCCGCAGGGCCTTCTTGGCTGCCGCATACACCCGACGAAGTTCAGCTTCCTCGTCGGGTGTAGTTCTGGCGCGCCTACGACAACGCACGTAGGCGCGCCTGGCCCTCATACATGTGGTACGCAGATCCGCAATCTCCTGCGTCCACCAGTACACCTGCCCCCTTTCGGGGCAGGCCTGCGCCCTCGGCATGGCGGCTTGGCAGATGAATCTCAAAATACACCTGTTTTATACAAATCTTTCGCTTTTTATTGTTTCTCTCTTTATATACCATGGTTTTACACTGATTACTAGAAATGGAAGCTGAAAGTAATCACAACCATTAGGATCATTCGATGCTGCATTGAACTGTAGATAAGACAAATATTTTACACACTTTAATCCATTCGTTCCAACAATTTAACATTTCATAAGAGCTCATTCTTGACAAAACAAAACATTATGATATCAAAGAAAATAATACAGTCTAAATTCTACAACGTCAAAATTTATGTCATTGTCCACATATTTGTCACATCAAATAAACAGCTCTCCAAGATGTTATTTGATATTCGGTTACCTAATTAATTTTTCGAAATAAATCCATGAGCACTTATCACTGTCACGAAATATATCTTACGGAGTTTGATACGTTGTACGTATATTGTTGGAAAGAATAAGATTTTGTATTTATTGTACACTAGCTGTTCCCCATGACTTTGTCTTCGTGGATTTTAGCTTTATCGCGAGTTCAGTTATATCACGCGTTTCCTTGGAAACTTCGGGATAAGAGTAGCCATGTCTTTTATTAGGGGTTTATATCTGTACCAAATTTGATTCAAATTGGTTCAGTGGTTTAAGCTTGAGAGCGTAACAGATAGATAGACAGTTAGTTCCGAATGTATAATATTAAGTAGGGAAGTAGGGATTGATGAGGGTTAAATTGTACTAAATTAAGTCGTCCCAAATCGGATACCTCTGTTAGAGTACTCTCGATTTCAGACACAAGTCGTTCGCGTCTTTGTTCCACTAAGGATCGAGGGATGTTAGCTCGGCCCATATTACAAGTATCCCCAGTATTGTCATCAGCGTAGTAATGAATACTGTCAATAGACACAGAGTTGGAGATACCAAGAGACAGAGTTGGAGATAGAACTTAACCTTACTGGCGCTCCGTCAGCATTAATGTCTATGCTATCAGAGCAACTGCCATCAACGATGGCTCCAATGCATCTGCCGACATGAAATAAACGATACATTTATACAAATACTCGGGCAATCCGTACGATGGTAACTTCCATGGAAGAGCCCTATGCCAGACCAGATGGACGGAATGTTTTACCATATTTAGACTGACAGCTAACACCTTGCCTTGATTCTCAATGGCAAGTGCCCAGCGGTGAGTGAGATACACTAGAAGATCACCTGTCGAGCGACCTGATAGCGAAAGCCATATTGACGGTTAGACGGACGGTCGCTGATGAGGTTATCTTCTTCTAGGTATCTGAGGAGCAGAGTGTTTATTAATGTTCCATTACCTTAGGGAGAAGGGAGGTGATAGCAATAGGGCTGTAAGTCGATGGATCTGATCTATCGCCATTTTTTGGCACAGGGTGTACTTACATGAGCAGTCCTCTACGAAATTGAGACCTGAAGTGATGTACGAGAGCGCAAAGAGGTGCATGAATACTGAACACAACTCAAGAGCACACAACTTGAAGCCCACTAGACCTATACTTCCAGAGCTAACAACCCGCGTTCTTCTCGTGGTGTAATAAAAATTTCCGATATAGAAATATCGCACCACGTTATGGTAGGTATTGCGGCGTCTCCGTCGTTCAAAGTCGAGTTCGAGGCAAAAAAAGAATCCAAAAGAGCAGCTTTCTTCTTAAATTTCCGTCCGACTTGCGTAGTGGTGGCAAAGGCGACTGACAAAATTTCCCTTCGGTAGCTTTGGCAAGTGACCAATGCGCGATACCAGAAGTGTAACTGGCGAGGCGGTGACCAATCGAACTTATCAGCTTGATCAGAAGCATCGACATTATGTCAATAAACTATGCTGTTACCATTCATAATAATATTTGTTTACTAAGCTATACCTACACAATAACATTTTTTACATTGTAACCAACGATGTCCTTAAATTAACACCAAGTATTTGACTTCATTCAAATAATCATTGACTTTATAATAACCTTTACTCATTAGTATATTTTATATGCGTTTTGACAGATCAAATACAAACCAGCAACACTATGAGGAAGTTTGTTGCAAAAAGTTATACATTTCTCCATAAGCGAGAGATATTGTGTTAGACATTTCTCCAGTCGTATTCTCCAATGCGATAATCTCAAAGTCGTACATCTATTATTGTATATGTCATAGCATGATTATGAAATCAATGATTGGACGATTGTAAAAATCCTGACAATTCAGAATAATCACATGTTTGAAAAAAAATCTTTAAAACGGCTATTTTAGCTAGCCGTTACAGACTATTCCAATAACCAATCGTCCTGATTCCATAATCATAATCCCACGACATATACATAGAAATCGTGTGCATTATGGCCGGCTTATATTATTTCAGTATGCGTTCGAGTCCAGTAATCCAGGCGATCATACTGGCATTCTTTCATTCACTCTTTCGTTCACCAGTTCCAGTACTCCTGCAAAAAAGATATTCTAATTGAATAGAATGGTTTTCCTTTTTTTAATCCAGTAGCGGCCCCCACCATCATTTGTTTACTGGAATAACCTACTGAAATATCGCTGGAATGATGGAAACCGCTATTCTAGTACCTATGCAGTGCACTGCCAGTGCGTGCGTGGTATCTGTACACCACCTAATTTGTTGTTAAACCTTAAAATTTGTGCAAGTATAGTTAGAGTGCTTGGAATAACCTCAAAGATATTTTGTACTCTTTCCGATCTTCGTTTCTAAGCTGTTTTAAAAGTAATGCAGATCCTCCAGTTTCACTGTGATCAGCAACCCGTCGTAAAACCCAAACACGTCTTTTGACCATCTCGTCTTAACATCTGCTAGTTCAGCCAGAATTAGTATCATAAATGCTTGATTCAACTTTTTATTCGATTCATATTTGCCACTTAGACTAAAAATAAATTCATTTGCCCAACGAACGTGTGCTCACTTCAATCTGATAACTTGTTTTAAATATACTGGGATTGAAATCGTCTTAACAATGCAACTAGACTGAAACGTTTGAATTGTAAAACTGGATTACTGTACTGTTATAATGTAAGCCGGCCTTTAGTATATTCAATTAAAAGTCGATCCAATAAAAAAAGCATCGAAAAACTGATTGACCGTAGCACGACGCTTCCGACAATGTAGCGGGGCTGGAATGGCAGTCGCGTGCGGCCGGCGCTGCCAGCGGCCACGCTTGGCACGTTGTTGGCACGCCATTGGCACGCCAGGTTCCCGCTTCTTTGGCACGTGGTGGTCCCGCAGGTATTGAGGTGAATAAATATAATTATAGGTCGGGAACAAAGTAGACACTTAAAAATTCAACACTAACACGTTTTTCTTCATTTTTCAATTGTCTTCATTAGAGGTAAGAAGTCAGTTTCTCTGTTGTTAAGAAGTCCAGGTGAAGCTCGCTTTCACCTTCGGCCTTATCGTCACTTACCATCAGGTGAGATATGAAGGCCAATAGCTTCCCTGTTGTGTCTAAAAAAGATAAGGCTGATCGAAAAAGTGTTCTGGTTATTCTTTGCATAAAATACCTTTGTTTATCTAGTGGGATTTCCGGTGATTACAGAACCTTACCATATACAGAGTGGAAACTTTCAGCGGGGCAGTTAGGAAAAGTATAGGGCTTATTAAATTCTGTTTAAGAACGACTTATGAAATTCTTAGTAAGATGGTGATAGCCAACGAGGTTACCACTATTCTACCAGGGTTCTCATAACAATAATGATATTGAAAAGGTGAGGTAAAGGTGAGGTGAGGAGGTGAGGAGGACCCAACTAAGGGATACGGGTAATATTTGCTTCAGCCTTCGGCCATATCGTCATTTACTACCAAATGAGATGCGATGATAAGATTCCCCATTGCTAATGAAATAACTGAAATAACAAAAATCCGACGACAATCTTTTCTGCGGCATGTTCTGTATTGAATAACAATTATATTTTCCTTCGTCTTCGAGATTGGAACACTTGTAGTCTACACTAAGTAGAGTAACAATTTTATCAGTATTGGCAACACTGTTCCGTACGATTTATGTCGTATTAAAAAACTACTTACTAGATCTCGTTCAAACTAATTTTCGGTGGAAGTTTACATGGTATATATTTTTTTTAGTTTCATCATTCGCTTATTTTAGAAGTTACGGGGGACACACATTTTACCACTTTGGAAGTGTCTTTCGCGCAAAACTATTCGGTTTAGAAAAAAATGATATTAGAAACCTCAATATAATTTTTGAAGACCTATCCATAGATACCCCAGACGTATGGGTTTGAGGAAAAAAATTTTTTTGGGTTTCAGTTTTATGTATGGAGAACCCCCAAAATTTATTGCTTTTTTTCTATTTTTGTGTGAAAATCTTAATGCGGTTCACAGAATACATCTACTTACCAAGTTTCAACAGTGTTCTTATAGTTTCGGAGAAAAGTGGCTGTGACATACGGACGGACGGACAGACAGACAGACATGACGAATCTATAAGGGTTCCGTTTTTTGCCATTTGGCTATGGAACCCTAAAAAGCACGTTGTGATTATAATATTTAGAAGTATTATTCTTTAAAATGCTAAGTATTCATTTATGTGCTACTAATTGTAGCCTGTGATTTCTTTTGCATAATTATGATTGTTATATTGCGAGTTCGTTTATATCACGAAGTCCCTAGAGAACACGTTAGAATTCGACATAAAAAGTAATCTATGCCCTTCCTTAACCTTTAAGCTATTCCTTAAAATTGATATGGCAGTTTAGGTAGCTTAGGCGTAAAAGCGTATCATTAGCAATTTACATAGTTTCTAACTTTAAAACATCTGTAACGACCATTGACCTCACATAACTGTGCAGGATTCCTACTTAATTCAAATAAATTGTACATCTCATCACTTTTATCTTACGCAATCTCCTTAACTCATCAGGCACATTATTATGGGGCCAATCCTCAGCTAATAGAGAGGCTGTAATTATAAATCGTGACAGCCATCAATTCTCATCAGCCCTTTATTAGAGCTGAGCTTGTTATTAACGACCCGAGACTTGCGCCAAAGGAGCTAATGAACTTGTTACCTATGTAACCGATTCAATGCGTTTGATTGTGTAACGGCCAAGATCAAATTATACAGATTTGACTACTTAACCCTCGATCACTCGCGCGTTGCTACACTATATTAATCTGTGCTCACGCGGTTTTTTGCTAGGCTTGCCAACTTCAAAAAAGGTATTTCCGGGATTACCCAGCTTGACATCCGGGACTTGCGTATATTACATGGGACACCACAACACATTTCATTCAAAATGGCAAAAAAACTACATATTTTTATAATATATTAAAAAATCACTACAAATGTATGATACACATTTTAGGTTACTAAATTTCATTTTTTTAAAACTGTACTTATTTTGCAATTTTGAGTTTTTGACAAGTTTTTGTTTTGCAATGCAATACGTAGTTAGAAAATTTGAAATACGCAACGCGTAGGTATTAAGAAATGTTAATAATGTGCAACAAATTAGTGTAGTTGGTATAAGATAGATACTAATATCATTTAATCACTGATTTCAGGGACAAAAAGCAAGGGGTCACGGCGGAACGGCCCAAAATTGACCCAGAAGCGGGACGTCCAGGAAAATCCGCGACGGTTGGCAAACCAATTCTTATCCCCGTGAGCACTCGTGGGGTGCTAGGACACCCCAGATATTTAAAAATAAATTTTTAGACATATACTATGTGGGAATGCAATTATACCAGTATTTTTTAAATTTGTGTTCTATTATTACGTATACGAATAAAAAACGAATCTTTTACAATCAACTTTTGATTCTGTTTTACAAAATGTTATTACTATAACATTTTGTAAAACAGAATCAAAAGTTTTTTTCCAAACTATTAAGACCATTCCTTAAAAAAACAAAAAAATAACTTCTCTATTTATAACAAACTTTCTTCCAAAAATATAAAAAAATATTTTTAAAAAAAAGTTAATTTGACTTTTTCTTAAATTAATCTTAAAAAATGAAAATAATCTTAAAAATTCTAACTCTCGCGAGGTGTCATAAGCACCCCACACAACCTTTGACCCTTCGTCACGTAGCCAGGGCTCGGGTCACACTTTCCCCCCCCCATTTGAAGCTACACAGACGCACGAGTTCATAAACAAAGATTTTGGTATTCATTTTTAAGTTCAAACATCTTTGGAGTGCTGATTGCACCCCGCGCGAGTGATCGCGGGTTAAAGGTGCTGCTACCAATCATCATCAATTATTCTTGTAATACAGGGTTTCTTTTCAAACAGGATCCAAATTTCGCGGGCTTGTTCAGACAAGTAAACTGAACAACTTTTACTATGGGACCAATCTTGAAATCGCAAAAAGATCAGCTGTTCCATACATCTAAGTTCATGAACATGGATTTTGAACTTTTGTATATAACAGTTTATTTTTTGTGCCAGCTAGATTATTTTTGTAAAGAAAATAGTAATTCAAATTTCTGTTAAATCAAATGTAAATTGTACCAGTATCTTAAAGCACTTACCCTATTCCTTAAACGGCCATAGTCACATATGTAGCTACGTCTTGTCTTATTACCTAAACGGTCACATATATTATGTAACCACGGCCTATAGACAAAATCGCAAGACACAAGTAGTCAATTTTCCATTTTTTAACATCCATATAGAGCCCTTAACTAAACCTCATGTAAAAAATTTTGACTAACACACAAAAAATATTTGCCCGTTAAAGGGTTAAAGCACATAATAAGTATTAGAAACCTTCACTATGATCAACTTTGAGTCTACTGAAAAACTGCAAAAACTTTAAAAATAGATTTACATCACCGGTAATTGTCGGGCGGGAATGTTGAAATAAAATACAATAAAAACACGCAGTGTGAATAAAAATAATGTGTCTAATCAATTCGAGTGTACATTTACTATCAGAGTTGGCATAAAGTGTTTTATAGCGTTCGTTTTCGATTGTCAGGGCTATTTGATGTAAGCAAAGAATAAGAAGTATAGATGAAATTGGTAAGCGATACGTTTTATGCCTAAACATAATGCTGCATCAAACAATCAATCAGATGAGACGATGTGATGTGATGTGATAGCTGTTGAATGTCAAAAAGTGACGGACCTATTAAGGTTAAATTTTGTTAAGTTTGTCAATTACACATATGTTTCGTTTTCGAATAAAGAGGAAGCAAAAACACCTGTTTTAAATGAAAACATCTATAGGGATTGAAATCAATAAATGTTAGGATATTTTAGCCTAGCACTTAGCAGTGACGACACGAAACTTTTTCTATAATATTTGTATAGTGAAACATTAAAATCAGAAATTGTTACATTTTTGTCATTTTTTAATTACCTCTTCGAATTTTTACAATTAATTTAAAGGCTGTGAAATGATAGCAGTATATTTCCAAATCAAATTAATAGAAAGTTTTTAAAAGGAAAATATTCTATTTTTTTTAATTTCACCTCTCACTATTATTAGTAAAATTTTAAAATTATATTTTAAACTCTTACAAACTTGTAGTAATTCCGTTTAAGTCATATTCAATAAGGTAAAGTCCAATGGTGGCATATAATTGTCTCTACCATGGCTCGCCATATAGCTCGATCTCAACCAACCACCACTTCTATAATTATTAAATCAAATTAAATTAAATTAAAATCATTTTATTTCAGGTTCAAGTCCCATAATTTAAAAAGTTATATTTTTTTAAATAAAATTGTAAAAAAAATACAATAAAATTAACAATAAATAATCGCTTATCAATATCATTACTTAATAAATAAAATTAAATATAATATTGCATACCTACAGAGTACTACTTGTCATTCTATATAAATTTATTACAATATTATTATTATCATTCATTATTATTTATCATTAAAATACATTATTAATTATCATCATTAACATACAATGGTTGAATTTTTAAAATACAAATAAATCATTTTTTTTTTGATCATGTCAATGTCAGGTCAACACCACTTTCTATATGGATTGTCAAAATTTGTTTAAAAACATAAGTATCTAAAACGGAATAAATTTGCTCAAGACAGCTGCAATAATTGGGTGATTACAGTTAGATAGACGCGCATAGAATGAGACTTTAAATCTTTTAAGTACAGCTGGAAAATCTTCTACTTGGTGTTCGGCGAACATGCCAGTCGCGCTACACCGCCACTGTAGGCCAAGTATAGCACGGAGAGCATTGTTGTATTGAACTCGAATCTTATGAAAAGTACTCTGCTTATACTTACACCAGAGATGTGCGGTATAAAGCGACTGACAATACGCCTTGAAAAGCGTTATTTTCACTTGATTAGATGTGAGAGCAAACCGCCTCGCCAACATGTTGCTCCTCATCGCAAGGGATCTCCTCTGTCTCTCAACATCATCATCGTCATTTAATGTTTCAGTAATCCAGTGACCAAGGTACTTAAACTTCGATACAATACCTAAAGGTGACCCAACCAAACATATAGGTGGTATGCTACCGATGTTGCATCTGTTATGTCGAAAAATCATAACTTCAGATTTTTTTACGTTATACGTTAAGCCGTGTCTGGTAGCATAACACTCACATATACTTATAAGGCGCCGAAGGCCGTTAACCGATGGACTCAGCAACACCATGTCGTCCGCGTAACTCAAGTTATTTAGGCATTCTCCAGCCACATAGCAACCGGCTCTGGTGCTGCTGAGTTCATCGATCAACCCATTAAAGTACAGATTAAACAGTGTCGGTGAGGTTAAGCCACCCTGCCGAACACCAGAAATCAACATGTACTGCTCCGAGAGTGTTTCTCCCCACTTTACCTGGTTTATTTGATTGCTGTACCAGTATTCTAATACATCAGCTATTTTTGTATCTATACTAGTAGCGCGTAATTTTTGCCACAGTAAATTATAATTTATAGAGTCGAATGCTTTACTTATATCTAAAAAGCAAGAATATACATCAGTCTTACAATTAATGTACAATTTAACAGTACTTTTGAGTGCATAAATAGCCATATCTGTGGATGAACCAGCTCTAAAACTAAATTGTGCATTGCTCAATATCACATGCTTGTTAAGCTCCGGGGTGATAATCCTTTCAAAAATTTTGGACAGTATTGTAGCCAGTGAAATTGGACGGTAATTATCTATACTTGAGATATTACCAGTCTTATTTTTAACTATTGGTATAACGATGGTTTTCATGAAGTCCGGTGGCAGATAACCACAATCCAAACACGCTTCATAAAATGCAGAAAGCTTCGAGAGTAGCACAGGCCCTCCGTATAAAACGTTATTAAAAGTTATATAAAAAGTTATTTATTGACTGAAAAACTAAATACCTATACTTCATACTACAAATCATCATCATCATATACTACGTCCCCACAGAGGGGCTCGAGCCTACACTAAGTTAGGGCGTTAAAGACTTCACGCTGGTCCAGTGCGGATGGGTCGACTTTACACACACTTTTGAATTTCTTCCCAGATGTATACAGGTTGTCTTACGATGTTTACCTTCATCGTAGGAGCGGCAGACAAAATAGGTACATTATGTAATTCGAAAAACGAAAAACACATTGGTTCACAGCAGGAACGAACTCCGGACGGAAGAGGTTCAGATTGAAAGGCCACAAGCCGCCGACACTCCTCCACTATTTATAACAACAATAAATAATAGCGTAATTTAATACTGTCTATCTCTTTTTCACCTACATTATATTTCGAATTACTTTGAACGATGCTTAGAAAAGAGAAAATAAATAAAAATTTAACGCGCGACGACTCCAACGTATAAGTTGTTCGTGCTAAGGAAAATTGATGGCCACAACAAAAGAAACAATAAAGTGCGCGAATAACTGCCACTTGCGAATTCAAGGTTGACAATCACTGCCGCGCGGGCGACTAGGCAAAGACTAAGTTTTGGGTGGATTGTAGGTAAAAATATTTTGGAAGATGAAAACGTTTTGCTATATCTTAAGATAAGGCCAGTGTACGAAACTCTTTCACGGAGTCGATTTTATTTATTTGCAAGTTAGTTATTGTCGCTTCGCTTAGTTAACGGATTGATTAAATTGAATTAAAGTTAACTGTTTTGGGAATACTGGATCATTGATAAAAAATTTATCGGTTATGGTGTTCGAACAATAAAAGAGTAAAAAATCATAATGTCAATAAAAATTATTTTATTTACCAAAATATGGTTATAAAGTTGATATAAAGGTTGTCCCATAATTTACGCAAAATGCAGGTAGAATGTGTGGGAGAACATATTTTTCAACTCCAATGATAATTTATCTAGTCAATGTAACCCTTCGTGCGCGAGTCCGACTCGCACTTGACCGGTTTTTTTTCTGTAATCAAAGGTCTATGCCAACAAGCCCACGACCACCAATGCCTTGAAGGAAGAAATTCGGCGGTGTATTAATGAAATTCTGACACATTTATGCGAAACGGTCAAAGAAAATTTCAATAAAAGAATGCATAATTACCAGAAAAGCTGTGGTGGCCATTTATCCGACTTGCTATTCCACATAAACCAATCTGTAAATTCTATGAAGCAATAAAAAATAAACTTTCTAATAAAAAAAATCTGTGTTTTCTATTAAGATTACATTTTGTGTAAATTATGGGACAACCGTTACATAGCTGATTCCAACATATTTTCTCGTTTGCGGACGTGCAAATATTTTATGTGTGCACATACATTTATGTAGTAAGTATGTAAACCTAAATTAAATTCTGTTATCGTATCTATCTATACCCAATTCATTCACTGACAATTTTTATTTGAATTCAAATTAGTAAATATTATTATAGTTAAAATAAGTAAATAAATAAACCCACGACACAGGAGAAAATCCTAGTGTGGAGCGATGTTTTTTTTTAAAAAAGTACTAAAATGTCAAGTGTGCGCAATAAATGTCCATTCAAAGTTCATTAAAAATTACGAAATCGTCAACATGAAGGTTCCTTGCGATTACTGTGTTTCTTTCTTTTTCAGTCTAGAGTAATTTTTCAAAGTAGAATTCGTTCACTTCACACTGGAAGCTGCAACAACAATCACGTCAGATCACGTGACTGAGCTTGTCATTAAGATTATTGTAATTTTGGGTGTGAAGCATTCTATATTTTGACGACGCATCTGTATCAATCACCGAA
Organism: Schoenobius gigantellus; assembly: GCA_963935595.1. Taxonomy (NCBI): domain Eukaryota; kingdom Metazoa; phylum Arthropoda; class Insecta; order Lepidoptera; family Crambidae; genus Schoenobius; species Schoenobius gigantellus. The sequence continues at coordinate 1,488,892 of OZ012548.1, forward strand.
TATTCTAGTTGCGAAGATCAAAGTGGGTACAGTCCACTGGCATGTGTGGCCGGCGCAGGCGCAGCATGGAGTCGTTAAATGTTTAATGTGTAAGGTAATGACTCTGTGTGCTTCTTAGAAACGTGGTGAGTGATTACATAGGTTAACATTTTAATCAGGTGTCAAATTTTCCGAAGAGATATAGGTATTATCAGTAACATATGACAGATCTAGGTACTTTTTCTTTTCATTTTGATACGTTTTTAAAAACAGAACATATTATGCCCGCGGTCTGTTCTATTTGATACCTATATTATAATCTCAATATAGGCTGACTCGTAAAATCTGGTGATGAATTAAGTGAGTGGGTACACTCACTACAAGTCAAAAGTGTTATATATTTTTTATGAAATGCACAAAATATTATAATTAAACTAGCTGTGCTACCGACTTACTTTTTGGCATAATGATTTAAAAAAAACACAGTTATCACTTGAGGTATAAATTTTCTTAAAAATCGGTCAAGCCGTTTCGGAGGAGTTTCGTTACAAACACTGTGACATGAGAATTTTATGTATTAAGATATAACTGTGAAGACAGTCCCTATTATTTATTGGAGAAAAAACAAGATGAAGAAAAAAGTACAAGAGCGGGGTTATCTCAAAAAGTGATATCTGCCAGCCTACCCTAACATATTATTTAAGGAGATGGTAGCAAGTGCAGCGGGGTACCTAAGTGTACTAACTTAATCTTAAATATACTATTTTAAATTCTATAATACAAATAAAAATTATATTAAATTGACTATGATGTAAAAAAGTAATAAAATTACTTGAGGTTTAAAAGGAAATGCTCTTTTAGTTAGAAATATTAAAAGTCCATCCAGTTATATTATGAAATATTTACATATAAAAATATGTTTATAGAAGACTTGTGTTTTGCTTACTTCACTTAAGATGAAAGTGAGCAAAGCTCAAAATTCCAAGCTTCAAAGACAAATCTCACCGCCTCCAACGAACTCCTGGGCCCGATAGCAGTAATCCGAAAATTATCATACGCGCGATCTGCGTAATGTGGAAACCGGAAATTGGGTCAGAGAGGACCACTTATCCACCGGAAGTGGGCGCCCAGGGGCAACGTATTTCCGCTCCTGCCTGCTCCACACCTCCGGACTTTCGGACCCGATTGTGAGAAGGAAGGTATAAACACAAAGTTCTGGCTTTTGGATGTCGTTTGCTTCAGATGTGTATGTTCATTTCATGTGGTAGTTGTTTTCTTCAGATATAGCAACATTATTTCAGCTTGCTCTTGGGTGGGGATGCCATAATTACTAAGGAGTTTTGACGTTGCTATACTAGTGAGTGTTGGTCGCGACTTACAGGTTTAATTCGAGTCTACCTTAATAGGTCTTTAATTAAATACATTTTTAAAATATTTTATACAACAATGCGTTTTGTGCATAGCTTTATACTCAGGTGTTGAGTGGTGATAGATAGGACAAACCTGTTAGATTATTAATTACTCTCTTGTGTTTTTAACCGGCTTCACAAAAAGGACGAGTTTTTTTTTACCTCATAATTGTCATTTTTTAACCGATTTGGAAAACAAATTTCGAGTTTCTTGCCTGTTCTTCTCGAGAAGGCCTCCCAACTTCCGAACAGGTGTAGAGTCAACTTTTTTTCAAATTCTTACTTGTATTTGCGGACATACTGATTATATTCAGGATGCATGCACATACAAGGTTAATATTATATGTTTCCTTTAAATTAGAATGTTTTGCTTTGCTTTGACGTCCATAAGTGCCTGTAAAGGCCTATGTTTAATAAAGATTTTTGAATTTAAAAGAAAGAAGAAAGAAGGCCGGGCTGCCCCCGTATCACCTGGAGGCGCTCAGTTGAAAAAGAGTCTGCATCTACTGGACTCGGCTGGATAGATAGGAAGTTGCCGCACAAGAATGACAAAAGTGGAGATCTCTTCTTCGAGCCCTATGTTCCTGATTAGGGATTACAGGATTACATCATCATCATCATTAACTGATAAGAATATTATGTTCAAACAAATTACCTATCGAGCTATATTTTTATGAAAATAACGAATATTTTTTAAAGCTTGGAAGTGAGGATGGGGATTAGTATTCTTCTGTAACACAGGTCTGTCCTTGCCTAGGATAGACGCCAGACTTTCCAGATAAAGTGAAATGAAAATAAATATATTATATTTTATTATTTTGATTTTACACACTGTTGAATTAAGAACTAGAGGAGATAGCAGTAAAGAGTTTGAATCCATAACCCAAACTTATTGAGCAATTTATAGTCCGAACGGTGACCAAATACATGCGTGACTCCCTATATCTTCCCGTGAATGTCGTAAGAGCCGACTAAAGGAATTTACCGCAATCACACACCTACAAAGAGAGAGATACCTCGAAATGAAACCCTGCATCAATCAGTCTAACAAGCGTGATGCAGTAGACTATATTTCCTCCTTAATCTGTTACCACTCTACTTCGCCGCAGGTTGCTGACATGGTCGATCGTTTGGGGAGTCACATACTACTTAACCTGGTGATCCCTCCCTATATAGGCGAAGCTCCAGCTTGTTCATGATTTTGGGCCTGTCTTCAGGGGGTACATTCGGTTAATAGGTCTTTCCGATACCGAATGTACTCGTACCTCCATCAGGGGTGTGGAGGTTTCGGAGTTCTTAGCAAGATATAGCCGCTGGTGATTACGAGCGACCTAATCAACTTAGTCCCTTAGCATCGTAACAAATTCCTTCACCTCAAAAAAAGGAATTCCTCCTTTTCTGAGCTGAGACTCGTGCCCAATAATGGGATGTGCGAGGATTAAAGTGATGATGATATCTAATGATATACTCGCCTCGCTGTATTCAAATCACATCACAGCCATCCAATAACATCCTGCTTAAGCCCTGACCCAGAAAAGTGAAGAGCATTTACACAAACGTAATCACAATAAGCTCGCGCGATATCGCAAAATAAAAAGCAAAGCCGAGGGGGAATCAAAACCAACAAATAAAGGTACGCGGTGCCCTAAAACAACATGGCGGTTGCAGCGAAACAAAATCATCTCCACGTTTCGTCTCCCTCACCGCAGCCACACACCGATCAAAGATTAAGTCACGGTGAGTAAATAAAAACCTAATTTAAATGCCATTAAAACTAGATGCGCAACAAGATTTAAGACCTAAGAAGGCCTCATTATTTTCGTTGGAGGTACATCCCGGAGGACGCGGCAGGGAATTTTAAGTGGGCCGATTTATATTAGGACGATTTTGACGGAATTCGTTAGGTGGGGCTTAGCGAAAGGGAATTCGGAATGATGACTTTCGGGAGTTGTAAGGAAGCGTGTTTCGTTAACGAATTCCGGAATGTCGAGTGTTTGTAAATAAATATGTGAAATACAATAATGTTGGGTTTTCGTAAACAAAGTTGGTTCATCACTCGCTCTATTGTCATGTCTTGTATTTCACCTTACGAACTGCCTAAATATTAGTTGGCAAATAAGATTTGACATTAAGAAACTGCATAAACTTTTTAAAATTAGTAACTAGCTAGCTGTTGCCCGCGATTTAGTCTGCATGTAATTCAGGTCTATCGCAATTTTTGGTTAATTCGCGTGTTTCCTAGCGAAGTTAGAAATTAAAGTAGTATCCAAAAGTCAAACATCTAAAGTGTCAGTAGAATCGGTCACCATCGGTGCAATGCAACACATGAGTTTGCATGGTAATGTACATCATATATTTTTTTTAGTTTTATCATTCTCTTATTTTAGAAGTTACAGGGGGGGGGGGGGGGGACACACATTTTACCACTTTGGACGTGTCTTTCGCGCAAACTATTCAGTTTAGAAAAAAATGATATTAGAAACCTCAATATGATTTTTGAAGACCTATTCATAGATACCCCACACGTATGGGGTTGAAGAAAAAAAATTGAGTTTCAGTTCTATGTATGGGCAACCCCCAAAATTTGTTGCTTTTTTCTATTTTTGTGTGAAAATCTTAATGCGGTTCACAGAATACATCTACTTACCAAGTTTCAACAATGTAGTTCTTATAGTTTCGAAGAAAAGTGGCTGTGACATACGGACGGACGGACAGACAGACAGACAGACTGACATGACGAATCTATAAGGGTTCCGTTTTTTGCCATTTGGCTACGGAACCCTAAAAATTGATTTTGTTCCTCTTCAACTGTGACTTTTCCATGGAAATCTTGCATTAGCTTAACCGCTCTCACTGCTGTATCATTAACACTGCTCTCAGTGTCATCACCTGTTTCTTAACTTCTTGAAAAGTAGCATTATTAGACCATGAAGTAAGACCGTTGAGAAAACTGTCATCATTTTTTAAACAATTGAACAAGGCCTTGATTTTGATGGAAACGAAGTCATCAATGTTTTTCTCGTGAAGTGAACCCCAAAAGTCTTCTTGCGAGGGGATGTAGCGTTTACTAGCGTAAACCAGCTTTAATAGCTGCTGCCCGCTCTTTTCGTTTTTCCGTACGAATTCTTTGAATGGAGGACTTGCTATTGGAAAATTCGTCAGTATTGAGCCCAAGTGCCTCAATAGTAGCTTCAATAATAAAGACAGAATTTCTCATACTTAACTGACTCCTATCTAAAGCTGGTAAGTAACTTTGGAGTGATAGCATTTTTCATCATTGAAGTTTTTATTAGTTTCGGTTTGTGCGCTCTCGGTTGAGCTAAGCGGACTGACTTGTAAATCCATTACTTCAGAATCAGATGATGAATTTTCTTGAAAAGATAACATCGAAGCAGTAAAGGATGCATAATAACTACTCCAATGTTTTTGTTCCTCGATTTTTCTAAGACGCGTTTTTTCCTCTTTGTCGCTCAATTTTTTGTTCCTTCCAGCTAAATGACCAGGTCTGCCAAGCTCTCTTTGGCGCTGCAAGAAGATCCTATCTTCATTTACCTTTATTAATTAAAGTGCATCGACATGTGCAATGTCGAACAAATTGTCTAAATTTGTAACAAATCCTTTTCGACGCTCCTCAAATATGGCTTGTGTTTTGTTCGCATTTTTTTTCTCCAAATTTGGTATAAGGTAACTAGCTTTTTAACACAGTTAAAGCTTTAGTCAGTTTTCGCGTCTTTTCCCAATAAATAATGCACTTAAGTATAGTTAGATTCGCACATTCATTGATACTTAAATTCAGAGGGTATGCGTTGCAAAAAAAAAAGACTGATATTTTAAGGACACCCTAGTGAACTTACTGTTTAATTGATTGAATGTTTTAGTTTTATAAGTGAAAAACAAACAAACCATACTACCTATGTCAGCATTAGGTACGTAAATGCTTAAAGTATAGACAAAAAGTTTTTCATATTTTGACCTCACTTTATCAGATCAATCGTCAAAGAGATAACCAGGTGCGTCATAAATAAATAATCTTTATTAAAATATTTTGTTATATATTTTGATTCACATAAAAATGTCGTGTTTATTATCCATCTCCTCCGAAACGGCTTGATCTTGATTTTTACGAATATATTTTCAGTGTAATTTTGGTAGGTGTGAGAAAAGGTCGTAGGCTGTTTTATACTCCTAGTTGAAAATGCCATCCTTATCACCTACGGGTATAAAACTAACCAGAACTCTCCAGAATTAGTATTTTTTGGACAAATTTTTTTTGTTATTTTAGGATTTACATCAAAACTACTTATAAACCCTTAATTTTCACCCTTCTACCATCAACCCTCATATTTTATTAGCAATGTTAATATTCTTACTAGTTCGCGGGCACAGCTATAGTAACTTAATAGAAAGCTCCTATGATCGTCCATTTTTTATTCAGAACGTCTTTTATCTGATAAGAATATGATAATTATCAGCATTCTGTAATTATTATAAGCAGAAAGTTATCAGGTTAATAAAATAATGTCGACTTCTCGAATTTTGATGAGATCCCCAAAAAATACGTTACATAACCAAACTCGCGATAACTAAATTCCAAATAAACATAGTCGTGGACAATATATATATATATGTATATATAAGATATTTTTTACCGGAGGGAGACTCTGTACCTTACCTATTTCTGCCGCAAAGCAGCAGTGCTTGCATTGCTGTGTTCCGGTTTTAAGGGTAAGATATGGCAGTGAAATAACTGGGTACCGTGACTTTACATCTGATGTCACAAGTTGGCAACGTACACTGTGGTTCTTGTGGGGGTTGCAGTTTCGCTGCGAATCTCATAAGAGCTACATGTATTTTATAGGTGACTGTTACCACTTACCATCAAGTGGGCAGTTTGCTTGTTTGCCAACTTATTTGTATAAAAAAGACTTACAACACCATACAGAACAATATTTGTTTACATCGAAACAAGCGATGTCTTGAAATTAACACCAAGTATGCGGCAATTACAAATAATCAATTACACTGATCCCTTCCTCAAAACTATTCTGGACATAGCAAAAGTTGCAATTAGCGGATAATTTGGGCGAAAGCCGAGACGACAGATCGTTAAAACTACCTGTTTTATCGGTGGCGTGCGTTGTAAAAGTCGCCGGTGTGATGTAAAGCCGCCGGTGGCTAGACGAAAGGTCCAGCAATCTTCGTCACTGTAAATTAAAGGTATAAAATATCGACGCGACTACAATCTATATTTGGACTTGAGATAGGCGCAGACGTCACTGCCAGGAAGGAATTAGGCACGGCCAACCGACAACCAGCTGGGAGATATTACGTGTTCAGACCTGGTCGCCCGTCTGGTGGGTTACAAACTGGTAGCCTGGTGACCCCTCCTTTGGCAAGTATAGTCCCAGCTTATTTACACCGCTGGGACTTTTCCCAGGGGGTTCGTTCAGGAGAATGGCTAGTCCTATCCCGAGCGTGCCTCCACCGGGGGCGGAGAGGTCCAGAGGGTGGTTTAGCCGGGTATGGGGGTTTACCCGAGTCCTACGGCATATCCAAGGGACAGCCTTATCAGCTTCAGTTTCCTGGAATCGTAGAGATTCTCCCGCTTTAAAAAAAGGCGCAGACGTTACTGTGCTTATAATCTGCAGCTTTGTACCTACTTATCGTTAGAACTTATTCAGCACGGCCTATTTTTAGTGATTTGTCATTTCAAAGACGTATCTACAGTAGGTAAGTGATGCATCAAGCTACACTGTTAGACCTTTGGGCCACTCTTACGTTGCTCGTAAAGTGTCTGTCTGCGTAGTGCAAATGTAAATCTTGACTGGGCGCTTACTGTACGTATAATAGACGTGGCTGAGTTTGTTAGCTTTAAAATAATCGTTATTCAAATACTCGTACGATTCGGTGAAATGCTCTTGATCGTAAAGTTGCATATTTCAACCAATCTGACTCAAATTTAAAACGTCTTTTGGCTGATAAGAAGAATCGATGCAGAACACTTTTCAGTATTTTCAAAAGTAACAACATTTACTATAAATTATGTTACATACATTTTATGTCGTAACATAAAATGTATTTATAATAACAGAAGTTTCATCATCACAGCTCATATACGTCCCCACCGAGGGTCTCGAACCTTTCCTAAGTTAGAGTGATTTAAGGCCTGTCGACCACGCTCGCTGGCCCAGTGGGGATTGGTCGACTTCACATACACCTTTAAATTTCTTCGCAGATGTATGCAGGTTGCCTCACGATGTTTTCCTCCACCGTAGGAGCGTCGGACAAATGTACATATGAAATTGTAACAACGAATAACACACTAGTATATGGCAGAATCGAACCCCGGACCTCCCGATTGAAATGACCAATGCCGAATCCACAGCGCCATCGACACTCTTATAACATATTTTTTTACAAATAATAAAAACCAACTTCAAGAACACCAAAAAATCTACTACTACTACTACAATACATTTTATATTGAAGTTGGTGCCAAATTTCAATTAATTACAATAATTATACTTTTGCTTTTTAAGACTTTTCAGTCGATCATTGCTTGGCACCGATTATAATATAAGACTGTGATTTTGTATGTATGTATTATTTATGACTTTTTGGTGTTTTTGAAGTCGGTTTTTTTTATTTTTTTTTCAATCTTTTTAGTTTTTAATACATGGGTTTTAGAATTTAAGCCAAGGCAAACACCAGAGTAACTTAAAATAAAACGTCTTTCGCTCTAAACAGTACTGAAAGAATTATTCCTGAACTCCTAACCTACCAGAAACCTTCCATCATCAGCCCAGTAACATGATATGATGAGTACCAGATGTAAATACCTGAATATCTTCAATAAAAACATGAAACACGTTGGACGTACCCATGAAATTGAAGGATTTTCATGGATCCCATCATAAGATCATGACCATGGTGACATGGTGACTATGATAAAAAATGAAAAGAATAATTAATATAGGTACTTACAATTTGGCACCAACTTCAATATAAAACTGTGATTTTGTTTGTATTCTTATATTATTTATGACTTTTTGGTGTTTTTGAAGTCGGTTTTATTTTTTGTATTTTTTTATCATTAAAACTTTTTAATATTTTTTATGTGAAACGTGGTTTTATATTCGCAGCAAATCTCTACAATAGGCGGCATGAAGTGATGTGCTATTTCACAGTTTACCCATTAAAAGCATGCACAATGATAGTGGTATTTAATTAGGGATATTCATCCACTTTTGTACGACGTATTAAAGAATATATATAGTAGAATCTATAAGGATGCCGCAGTTGGAAAAAAGGGGACAAACGGAGACATTATTCAATCGGTATCTTCTACATTTAAGTCAGAATTGCGTTATTCACCCCGAAAATTAAGTCTTAAAACATATTTATACGATATTATGTGTCATATTTCCCAAACCAGAAATTCAAATTTGAAATTTAACTATTAGTTTAGATTATTGTATAATTCACATGCATAGCTTAGATTATTGTATATTAAAAGGTTTTTATTATTTCTATCTATATTTGGTTATGTTATTTTGCTCCAGACGACTCTCGGCAATGATTCGACACCCTCTCAGAATGACACACGATGTAGGCATTAAACGCGACCCACCTTCCGGTATCATCGGCGGCGATCGGCATTACGAGCGGAAGTGTTGAATTTCAAAGGGGCATTCTTGTTACCTGTGCACTAAGAATAGCAGCCGGATAGAGCTGAACGACCGGGATGCGATTAGCCACGTCCCGCCACTCCGCCTTTGATCTGAGGTGCGTCAATATTGTAGAGATCTGCCCCCTCTGTTTACTCTTTGCTCTTTAAAACCATGCTAATTAGCCCATTTTGAATTTAGCTTGCTCGTTTTTGTTCGAATCAAAGGATTATTAATTGTGAGCATTTGTTTTGATCAAAGGATTTCGAGCTGCTATAAAGAAAATAAGTGTTGTAACGAATAGTTTAAGATTTTGTCATATTTCGTGATAAACATAAAAGCACGATTTATTTTAGATCTAGTGATTTTGTTCGCTATTTCAAGGTCAAGTATAAGAATTCCTTTTTATTGCACATAGGTACAATGTTTTTGGTACATACCGTACTACAAATATTTGGGTATGCGAAAAAAAAATGAGGCATCAGAAAATTGATTTCACAATTTCGAATTTTCAATGACGCCATAACTTTTATAATAATATGACTATGTTGACATGGATAAGCTTCGGCTTGATAGGGTATGTTTTTTATTGCAACTAAGTTGGTAAACAAGCAAACTGTCCACCTGATGGTTAGTGGTAACAATCACCTATAATACCTACATGTGGCTCCTGTGAGTAAGATTCGCAGCTAAAACCACAGTGTACGTTGCCAATTTGTGACATCAGCCCCCGTAGCACGTCCACTAAAACACGATATGATAAAGCGATTTATCGCGGTGAACGGTCAAAATACGACGAAACCCTATTGTATTTTGACAGTTCACCGCGATAAGCCGCTTTATCATATCGTGTTTTGGTGGACGTGCTCTTCCGCCGCAGACGGACAGTCAGGCGAAGGCCATCTAATGAGGAATTCGCACAAGCGATGCCCATCTAATGACCCTGCCGTAGAGGCCTGCGTGCACGGTTGTTCCCGTGCACGCCGCCGTAAGGCCCTCCGTCTGGGGATTGCCCTGGTGTACTCGGGCAATCCCCCCTTGGCGATAGCCCGACCGATGGGTCGGGCTTGCCCGGGCGCGTGGGTAGTGGAGTCGCAGTGTGGACCTTACTTAGAGCGCCCATAAGGGCAGGGAGAACACCGGGGGGTTTTGGTGGGTAGGCCTGGCACCCTGCCGGGAGAGCCCCACACACGCTCGCTGTCTAGCCAACGGCGGGTATGGTGCGGTTACGCATTTCCCCCCGAGAAAAAAAAGGGGGGGCAGATGTAAAGTCACGGTACCCAGTAATTTCACTGCCATATCTTACCCTTCAACCGGAACACAGCAATGCAAGCACTGCTGCTTTGCGGCAGAAATAGGTGAGACGGAGGTACTACAAGCAGACGACCCTGGTACAGTGTCTCCGGTAAATGTATGTAGCGAACAACTTGTATAAATTATAAATTAAATACCTTTGTTAAAGGTGAGATATTCTGTTATAGATCCCAAGATGTCGAGTTGACAGGTTTTTTGATTACCCAACCACAGATAATGACCCAGCTAAACCTAATTAATAAAATATCTAGCAAGATACCTAGTACAAAATAAAGATTTTTTCGGTTGTAAGTTGAAGATTATTTTGGTATCTTATTACTACGGTGATATAGTTATTCTTCTGTCTATTTCCTATTTTCAAATAAATTATCCACTCAACGTTTACAGCTGTAATATTCCGGAGCCTAATAATTCATCCCGAAGAGGCTGTCATCCAGTTTGTCAACAATTTTAACACCTTGCGTTATTCCCAATGTTTATTCATCAACATAATTACATTCGCCTCAGACTTCAGCTTCGGCGTTTCACATCGCTCCACAACTATCCAAACGAGAAACGGAACTGAAATCATCGTCGAGCCGCAACGGGCGACAGATAGACAGACACGCGAAAATTTATACTAATGCAACATTAGCTTCGAACAACGCCGCAACGCACAAGCCGCGTGCGACGAATACGTTGCTGAGTGGTTGTGACGTGTGGTATCTTGAAAGGAGCTCACGCGTCGATGGTGCGTAAAAGTGTGAAAGAGTTGTTTGGTTACGCGCTATAACGAGGTGGCTTCACAATGACAGGTAGACATTTGCTATTAGAATCAGCGTGAGGAGACAGCTGAGTATAGAATGACTGAGTAATTAGGTTCAGGTAAAGTGGTGTTATTTTCGTCCGCGCGTTCAGTTGATTTAGTGGACGAGCGTGTATTTGGATATATGAGATTATTCTATAGAGTTAAACAAATGAATATGAATGAAATACTTTTTTATGTACAACATCTGATGGTAATTGACTACAGTGGCCAGTATAGATCACGTAGTTCGCGTTCTGCAAAATATGCAAATATACAGCCTCTACAATGACCTAATGTTGCTTCTGATAAAGATGTGAAGTCTCAGTACCCAGTAATTTCACTGCCTGCTTTCAAACATCACAGGCATCACCATTTTCGGTACTAACTGGTGGTGCCCAAGGTAGACACCACCACGTCGGCGATTCACCGACTTGACGCTTTGATTGCTGAATCCAAAAACCGATACAGATAATGTTTACCTTGTCTCCGTTCGGTCTGCGTATGTAGCCGGTGGACTTCCTGAGCTAGCTCGAAGGAAGTCGCGGCTCCTGAAGTTCTGCGGTGGATCCACCGGTGGAGACCGGAGCACTACAAATGCCTATTAGGCCACCACGGCTCACACACGCGACGATAATACTTTTGCACAACACCAAGCGGGCTTTCGCACCCCGATATTAGGTGCGCCGCGCAAAACACAATTTGTTATTTAACTTAAATTACATTTTATTCCGGCCCGCACATAACCTCTAACAATGTCATGACATTTCGACTCGACTCACTGACATGTCTCATGCGGCCGGCCGCCAAAAAAGCTCTCACTGCACAGACTACAATGCAGTGTTGCCACTCGCTAAGAAGGTCATCGATTCATTCACACGATCAGCAGGCAAATCACCCATTTGGGGCTGCATCGTCTCGGGGCGTAAACGATAGCAGGGCAGACATCGAAAGATAACAGATCGGATTATTCTTCGCGCTGACAAAATCCAAAACTCCCGTTGGAGGAGCGCGGTCAATGCATTACATCCGGCATGAGCATTCTTCACATGGCGATCAATGATCAACAATCGCACCAATGATGGTCCGTCCTTGGGGAGCAACAGGGGATGACGTGATCTATAAGGCAAGTTAGCGTGCCTCAATCGGCCTCCTACACGCAACAATCCCTTATCATCCAGAAAGGGAGTCAAACGCACCAAGGGTCCCTTTAATTTGGACGTCCCGGTACGGAAAATCTTAAGTTCCGGTTCAAACGCTCTAGACTGGGTCATACGCACCCAATGCAAAAGAGCATCTTGGCGCTCTTGCGGTGAGAGGACCGGACACAAATCTTTGTCCTGAAGCCGTCGACAATTTCGTATAAATCTTTTTATCCAAGCGGTCACGCCGAGCAACTTGTCCAGAGAACTGTAGCGGTCTAATAAAAATTCCCGCTCTGGAGCCGCCATAGTCTCGACAGCGTGAACACGCAAGCCCGGATTTGGTACCTTCACCACAGCTGGTGTGGAAGGCCAAGACGGCTGTAACAACCATTCGGGACCCCACCACAGAGTGTGGTCAATAAGCTGAGGGGCTTCGCTGCCACATGATGCACAGTCAGCAGGGTTTATTTCACCTGGCACGTGGCGCCAAATCAACGTGGCCTTCGAGGCCTGTATTTGGGATACCCGATTGGCGACAAATACTTCCAGGGAGTGGACGGAGTTCTTAATCCAACACAGGACAACCTGACTGTCGGACCAAGCAAAGAGCGACTCAAAGTCCACACTACGTCCCAGGGTGTCAACAACGTGGTTCATCAAACGAACCAGAAGAGTAGCTCCAGACAATTCTAACTTCGGAATCGTTAATCGAGTCCGAAGTGGAGCAACCTTACTCTTAGCAATTAGCAAGTGGAGCTTAACAGCTCCTCTATCATCGACCGTCCGGATATATACGACGGCTGCGTATCCACTCTCAGACGCGTCACAAAAGCCATGAAGGCTGGTCGTAAACCGTCCCTTAGGCAGTATATGTCTAGGGATACTAACCCGGTTAATGTCGGGGAGAGACGACATGAAGGACTCCCAATCTCGCAGCAAACGGCCCGAGAGGGGCTCATCCCACGACACTTCGGCTGACCAAAGTTCCTGTAGGAAGCACTTCATCCAAAACACTACGGGACTAATCCAGCCATTTGGGTCAAAGGTACGAGCTACTGTAGACAAAACCAACCGTTTCGTCCAGACCTTGGGGCTTGGCAGCTCCAATCGATAGGTGAACGTGTCCTAGACAGGTCTGTATTGCACTCCCAAAACAGACAGTAAATCTGGAGTGTTGGCATTCTCAAAAATATGAGGCTCCTGCTGGTGGTCGTCTGGCAAGTCACACAAAAGCTGAGGTGAGTTGGACATCCACTTCCTCAGTTCATAACCACCAGCCCCGAGAAGAGCAATTAGTTCATCTCGCAAAATCAAGGCTTCCTCGACACTAGAGGAGCCCGTACAAATATCATCAACAAATGCATCCTCCTTGAGAACCAAGGATGCGCGAGGGTATCGTAACCGCTCACGTTCAGCGAGTTCCACAAGTGAGCGAATTGCCACAAAGGGGCTCGAACGCAGACCGTATGTATTGGTGTTCAGATCCTCCCTCCATAATATGAGCTGATATCGTCTATCGTCCGGGTGAATCACAGTCTGCCGAAACATCATCCGGATATCGGTCACAAAGACGACGGCATGGCGACGGAAGTTGGTCAATACATCACCCACCTCGTGGTGCAACTTCGGTCCAGTATGCAGACATTGATTCAGCGAAACTCCGGTAGACGTGGGAGCTGACCCATCAAAAACAACGCGTATCTTCCCGGTGGAAGGTTTCAAAACCGCGTGGTGAGGAAGAAAATTATGTTCCTCGTTTCGCCAGTCCAGTCGCGAGACCGACATGTGCCCCAGTCGCTCATATTCTCGCATGAAGTCGACATACTTCTGTTTGAAGTCGGAGTTCCCACTCATACGACGCTCCATGGACAGCAGTCGCTTCTCGGCCAACGGCCGGGAGCTGCCAAGTGAGGGGCGAACTGACAAAAAGGGCAAACGAGTGATCAGCCGTCCCGAGTGAAGGCGACCTGTATTGTTCTGGTAGAACAACTCACACTCCTCGTCTAAGGGGTTCACTCGCTTCACGGTAGGTGGCTCTTCCACCTCCCAAAACCGTTGAAGGACATCCGATAAGGTGGAGCTAACAGTTATGTAACTGTCCACCGATGGAGATGGTGGGTTATGCCTAACTGGTCCCATCACTACAAACCCAAGCGATGTAGATAAGGCTACCAGCCCACCCTTCTGTAACTCTCTCCTCTTCCCACAATACACGCGGCCTAGAACATCGGCACCGAGCAATAAGTGAATCGGACCGGTTCGGTGGAAGGAAGGGTCAGCCAAGGTCAATCCTGATGTCGCATCAACGACAGCGCGCAAAACGTGCTGTTGCGGAAGCTGACCAACAACCTTCTCATAAACAATCGCGGTAGCGCCAATTTTGGGCGCTGAAGAGAAGTGGGGGGAAAAGGAGAACAAAACCTGACCGATCGGATCCGGGATCCGCAGGTCTCCGATTCCTCGTACCGATTCAAGGTATGGAGATGTGTTCAAACTCAACTGCCGGACCAGCCAGCTGGAGGCAATGCAACCCTGAGCTCCCGTATCCAAAAGGGCGCGAACTAAAACAAAGGTGCCCCTCGGGCCCCACACCTGTACGCAGGCTGTTGGTAACAGCACCTGCTCCTGTGGGGGGGTTGCAGCCGACAGTTGGTTTAATGAAAATCCTCCCGCATTCCCCGCAACGGGGGGGAAGGGGGGTTCAAAGAAAAATGCGTGCGCGGCAGCGGAGTAGGGCGCTCAAGGCGCTCGAGCGGGTCCCAATCCGGCACGTACTGGCCCCGATCAAAGCGGCATCGGGGGGCCGGGCGGTGCCCATGATGGGCGAAAGTTGGGGGAGCCCGCGATAAACGAGGTCTCTCCATCAGAGGGGGAGAGAAGCGTATCGGCTCCCGGCGTGGCTCCCTAATTACCGCGGCCCAATCCCGCGGTGACGCCTCATAAGCGGCGCGTCGATCCCCCCGCCCGTAGGGGGGTGGGGCGCCCAATCCTCTCACGGGAGGGGGGGGGCGCCTCTCCAATCTCCGCGGAGGGGTGGCACGCCCCTCCGATCTCCTCGGAGATGTGGGTGACCTACGAGGGCCCCCGCCCGTGTGCGAGTCCCTCGCTCTCACCACCTCACGAGTGTCTTTATTATTAAAGCACAAGAGGGGGTGATGGGCCCCTCCACAACAGTGGCAATCTCGTGGGTGGGGGCAAGCCGATGCCATATGGGCCCCCAGGCAGCGGTAGCACCAATTCCGCTGCTTGGCCATATTCCTACGCCCCTCGGTGCGTAGGCCAACAAATTTGGGACAGGCTGGCAAACGATGGCCATCCCGCTTGCAACACTTGCAAGGCATCGGCCTCTCCCCGTGTGGAGAGTTCTGCCGCACTGCAGTATACTGCTTGTGCGGCGCTCTCTCCGTGGCGCTGCCCGGGATGCCTCATAGCGGCCTGTATTCGGTCCCGGTATAGGAGCCAGATCCAAGTGGTCGGTCATCCGACACTCATCCTCCAAAAATCTGAGGAGATCCGAGAAGGGGGGGAGGTACGAGGCACTATTGCCCCCATACCTTTGTTCAAAACGCCCCTTCATCTCCATGGGAAGCTTGTTGAGGATGAGGTGGAGCAATATGAAGGACCACTGGTCCACCGGTAGGTCAAGTCGTTTGAGCGCATTAATAGCGCTTAGCAGCGGGTTCAAAATCTCCTTCCTCAATGAGGAGACCCGCGATACTCGTGGCAGCCCTAAAATGGCAGCCACATGTGTGTCCGCTAGCAAGCGAACATTCTGATACCGGGCGGTCAACAACGCCCTTGCAATCTCATAACTGTCATCGTTGACAGGTAGATGCTGGACAAGCACACCAGCCTCTCCACGTAAGGCAGAGAGCAAATAGGCCAATTTCTGGCTAGGGAACAGGTCGTCCCTCGAGTGGACCAGGCTATCAAAGAGGTTAATGAACCCCATCCAAGAAGCCAGGTTCCCATCAAAGGTTGGGATGTCTAAAGTGGGCAGTCTGCCCAGCAAGCCGGCCGGGGTAGGCTTGACCTCCCCGGGCGTGCACGACTCACCCCTCCGGGCGGATAGGATTGCCTGAGCCTTGTTTATAATCACATCCGCCTGTTCAAAACACTGATCATAATCGGCATTAAATTGGTCGACTGCCCGCAACTCAGCGGCACCCTCGGCTGGGTGGTCGAGCAGATATTGTTGATGAGCAACGAAAAGCTGCTCCAATTCCTTCAAGCGAGCAGGTACTCCCTCATGCCGAATTAACAAAGCCTGTTCTCGGTCTGGTCGGTCTACCAAAGCGACGGCACTAGCAAACCATCTCAAAATCTTTTGTGCACCCGCGCGGGCACCACTAAGCGGGCTGACTGGCGGGACCATTTTGCACCAAAATTAATAAACACTATAATAATACACGGACAAACAGACCGACAACCGCAGACAATAAAACAGATCGGGAGGAACTTCAAAGGCAGAACAAAATATATAAACAAACCAAAATCAAGTGTAAATGCTAGAACTTAACTAGAACAACAAAGGCATTTAACAATAGAATTTTTCAAACAAATTAAATTCAACTATTAAGTCAATAACTTAACAAACATAATATTCAAAGGCAAACAAAACAAAATCAAATGTAAATGCTAAAACTTAACACAGCAAAATAGTGTATTACAAGTTTACAACAACAGCAAAGTCATTTAGCAGCAAAATTTTTTCAACAAATTAAATTCAAGTATAAGTTTACAACTTAACAAACAAAATAGTCAAGGGCAAAACAAAGATATGAAAAAACAAACCAAAATCAAATATAGGTAAATGCTAGAACTTAACTAGAACAACAAAAGACATTTAACCCCAATTTTTCATATACAATAACAATTAGTTAAGGAGATCGGTCCACAAATGAGATTGTAGTCGGTTTAAAATCAGCAATCAAAACCAATTAATATGTATTGCCCGTTTGGACAACCAACAAGATTACAATATTAATTGTACAATACTAATCAAATACTCAAATCTAAGAACCACTCAAATCTAAAAACCACGCTCTGCTACCAAGAGATGGTGGTGCCCAAGGTAGACACCACCACGTCGGCGATTCACCTACTTGACGCTTTGATTGCTGAATCCAAAAACCGATACAGATAATGTTTACCTTACCCCCTAGACAAGATGCCTTTCGATAATCGCTAACGCAATCGCTAGAAGGAAAATGTATGCGATTTGACATAAGCCCTCGTTTAGCTTTCGAGCGCAATTGTCAAATCTCATACATTATCCATTTAGCGATTGCGTTTGCGATTATCGAAAGGCATCTTGTCTAGGGGGGCTTGTCTCCGTTCGGTCTGCGTATGTAGCCGGTGGACTTCCTGAGCTAGCTCGAAGGAAGTCGCGGCTCCTGAAGTTCTGCGGTGGATCCACCGGTGGAGACCGGAGCACTACAAATGCCTACCACTGGAACGCTCGCCACGCGAAGCGTGGTGGGTTTCAAAAGCAAAAAGTAGTATATCTCAAATATCAAAGGTGCCGCCATTGCGGAATGACTCACCCCGGCGCGTACGGAGTGTTCAAAAAATTGCGGAGAGTGACATATACTGTCTACAAGAGAACAAAAAATACGTATGGAAAGGTAATTTAATATAGAAGGAACTTATAACAGTTAATTAGATAAGGATTAATAATTAAATGAATGAAGCGCAAAAATGTTCGGAAGGTCGCGGAAGACCCGATTTTTTTTTTAAATTTTTTGCACAAAAACTATTTTATAAAACTTTAAACAACTATATATGTTATTATAGCCCTATTCTTGAAGATTATTTTGATATATAATAGTTTTGGGTAATATTATTAATGAAAAAAGAAAAAAATAATAAAAACGATTAATTACGTAATTATATAAGCGAGATGCGCACGCGCGACCTCAAATTTAAAAAAAATGCAAAAAATAAATTATTGTGTCTAAAATTAAATAAAAAATACGTATGGAAAGCTAATTTAATAAGGAATGAACTTATAATAGTTAATTAGATAAGGATTCATAATTGAATGAATAATGACGAGAATAGTAACTAAAGTGCTTAAAATTTCAAAAATACTCACTTTTTGAAAAAAACGTTTAGTGTGGCAATATAACACTATAAACTATCATAAACCATACATAATAATGTAGCCCAATTCTTCTAGTTTATTTTGATATAGAACACTCTACGAAAATACTAATACAGACTAAGTAAGTACGCAATAAATCTCATCGGTCATGGAGTAAGAAACGTATGGATACGGCCAAGTAAGTTAAACCGCAGACTATGACAAATTTATTTCAATCTAAGACTAAAAATAAATTGGACATGACCTGTCAACTTATGAAAGAGACTATTGACAAAGGAATAAAGCCATAGAGAAAATATTTTATTTTTCGCGATTTTTTTATCACACCGCGCGGTTTTACGCAAAGGGAACTGGGTACCATAGTACCCAGGTCGATCGAGAAGATCGAGATTTTGGGGACTATAAGCCACCACGGCTCACACACGCGACGATAATACTTTTGCACAACACCAAGCGGGCTTTCGCACCCCGATATTAGGTGCGCCGCGCAAAACACAATTTGTTATTTAACTTAAATTACATTTTATTCCGGCCCGCACATAACCTCTAACAATGTCATGACATTTCGACTCGACTCACTGACATGTCTCATGCGGCCGGCCGCCAAAAAAGCTCTCACTGCACAGACTACAATGCAGTGTTGCCACTCGCTCTTCCTTGAGCGTGAACACTAACATAATTTGATGCTAACCCCTTTTTGAATTTCTTTTGTAAAATTTTAAGTTTTGGCTAGAACAAATAAAACGGTAAGAACTGATGTTTCGTGCTGAATTTTGACACCTCACCTGCTTTCTAACTTAAAATTACAAATAGTAGAAATCAGAATCGGAAATAAGGAGCAACGGTGGCGCTGTGGTCTCGGCACTGGCCTTCTAATCGGGACGTCCGGGGTTCGATCCTGCCATGTAACGATGTGTTTTTCGTTTTTAGAATTTCATACGTATATGTATACATTTGTTCGACGCTTCTACGGTGAAGAAAAACATCGCGAGGCAACCTGCAGCGAAGAATTTCAAAGATGCAATGTGAAGTCGACCAATCCACGTTGTATTCATAAAGAGCTAAAATGGAGAAAATTAACAGTTGTATGAAAGTTGAAAAGGATGGAAATGAGAACACCGTATTTTGGCAGAACGTTCGACAAGCCGTTTTCGCAGCCACGGTCGGGAAGCTACTGGTTGGTCACTGTGCGGGGCCGCAATCATATAATTGAGCAAGCAGGTAAGTACTTATCAACAAATTTGTTGAAAATTATACTTATGTTTCTAATTTCATATGAATTAGCGTGCGTGCGGCGACGGCTTCTCGTGGTATTTATTTTAACAATTAAGGCTAAGTAAGGCTAGGTAAGACTTTAGGTATAGCTAGGTAATACATAGGTAAGTAGCTATTTCAATATTTTTAATATCTAGGTTTTAAGTTTAAACTAATGGTAAGTATGTAGGTCCGTCACAATACGTATCAAAGTAATATATAGGTAATATATTACTATAGGCATAAAGATAAACAACAGGTAAGTATATAACCAAATGGTAAATGGTAAGTGTGATTGGTGCATGTGTGCGTCGCCTACAAAAGTATTTTTGAGCTTCATTAAAAATGGTACTCGTGTAAATATTCGACAAATATAAATTGATTTTTTTTTCTCATATTCATCAAACATCAAATCACACTAATTAAATCTGTTGAACACCAAAAAGTAACATAACTGAATAGCATAAAGAAAAGGAGTGTGTTTTCTAACCAATCTTAAAACAGTCAATGCAACTGAGTCCAACACATCTTCGTTCACAAACTGATTGTCACTTAGCTTTGTCGCGACATAAAGAAGTTCCCAATTAACGCCAGACTCCAGTGACCCATAAACAACAGGAATGAACCTAACTCGGCAACGGGATTAAAATACCCAGTGATTCAGACGGGACTGTGCAAATACTCCGACATGCTACTGTGACCATACCATTTAGGGAAAAAGTCAAGTGAAAAGATATCATCGAGTATATCTTGTAGCAAGGTAATATATCATTCTAGAGACAAAGAATATTTAAAGCTATAGAATACTCGTTGAATTCCCGTCTAACCTGGCAGCATCGATTTTATCATGAATTTTTGAATTTTTATCTACGGAAAATCAATCATCGGACAAAAGTTGTCATATTTGTTGCAGAGTACCTTTTATTTGCAATTTGTGAACGTGAAAATACAAAATCAGTGACGGGACTTTTAGTACCTGCTACCTATCCACTGCACCAACCCGCGACCATATTATAATCTTCAGTCCCGAGAGAACGCTTGTAGGTATACAGTTAATAATATGCAAAATAAAAACTTTGAACTGTCTCCAAGTTGTGGCTCTATTTCAAACACAATCTTTTGCAGTGCCTATATGCTTAACTCTTCGTGTCATGTTCTGATCAAAAGAATCAAAAAGAAAGGAGCATGGACCTCAACATTAAGCATCCGAGAATGTATACAAACTATTACTTATATTCATCGTCCCATTGCTGGGCATGGGTCTTTCCGGACCGAGTAGGAATTGATTTACTACACCACGATTTGGCTAGACTGGTTGGTGTAGCATTTTGTTTCGAAGTTTACAACATGTGAAGGTGCTTCCTTAGTCGACAACCGTATTCTTAATCCTTACTTGGGCAATGTACTCAATTCTTTTACGGCCTTATTAATAAAAGTTTTATTCCTTGGATTATCCTCGGATTAGTTACCCCGTGTTAAGACAATATTTTGACATATGACAGCCGACATGTGCGGAAACAAGACAAAACATGGAGTAACTAATCCGATGATGATCCAAGGAGTAAAATTTTTATTAATAAGGCCGTTAGAGACTAAGTAGAGAGTTAGGGCGTTAGAAAATGACGATAAGTGATTTACCTCGCGCAGAAAGAAGACCGTCTTGCCCTCAGCCCCAGCTCTAGGCAGGGTGGGAGGAAACCTGTCTTTGTGGGCTGACTCCAGCTTCTCTGAGTAAATATGGTACTGGTGAACTGGCCAATTGGCTATAGGTTGAAAGTGACACCCGTCTAGGGATCACAAACGAGTATTAGGTACAAACAACCAGACTGTTTTATATTCGTGTCCGGATCGTAACGGATTATAACTACCCAACAAAGTAGTACCTTTAAGAAAGCCGTAGATGAGATATCAGGATGCTGTACGTGTACTTATGCTGTATAAAGAAATTTTTTTACTTTTAGCTTCGGACTATCCACCTGCCACTTTGGAATATAAGACGAAAACTAAAAACCACTTGTCAAAATTCCAAAATGGAAAACACACCCCACTGTTACAGAAGTATGGTTACCCTACACTCCGCACCTGCAGTCAGAAATAATCACAAAGACACGGGCACAAAGAAATAACTCACCGTATAAGACCCTGGAACATTAGTCACTCTCACCGCTACAACAGAGACATTTGTTGGAGATGCAGGAGCGTTAAGAACTGCTTGCGAAAAGGTGTCTGTACCAATGAATACAATTTCATTACTGTTTTTAACATCTAAGCTCTTTGCTTTTATCTCATCTGATGAAAATATGGCCAAAGATGGACTCGAGTTTCACACGGATTTCTCAGTAGTCCGTACTGTGACCTATTAAAATTCGCATTGTGTCACCGTTTACGTTCTTCCTATTCATCTATATCCACGGAAAGAAGGGAGGGCGACCGTTAAGAGGGTGTTATACAAGGTCGAGTAAGGGAGTTTAAAGAGGTGGAAAGCTTGAAAAAACCCTACACCAACTCATTTGGTGTAGAGTACGTACTCTTTTGAAAAGCGTGATAATAGATCTGGGAGGTTATTGTCTAAGAAAAAAATTATCACGATCGCTTTGGATTTGCCAATCATTGCGGCGTCAATACAAGACTGTGTCGATTGTCGAATAAAAATAGCGATGGATGCACTTTGACTGTCTAAATCGAAAGCGATTGCGATAGATTTTTGTTACACAATCAAGGGTCTTCGTTTAAGAAGAGACCCATGCCCAGAAGTTTTTTTATACAGCTAAGTTGGCAAACAAGTAAACTGCCCACCTGATGGTAAGTGGTAACATTCACCTACAATACTTGTATTTTTTGTGAGATTCACAGGAAATCTGCAACCCCCACAAGAACTACAGTGTACGTTGCCAACTTGTGACATGAGATGTAAAGTTACGATACCCAGTGCCATATATTACCCTTCAAACCAGAACACAGCATTGTAAGCACTGCTGCTTTGCGGCAGAAATAGGTGAGACGGAGGTACCTTTTTTTCGGAGAGAAATGCGTAACCGCAGGGTACCCGCCGCTGGCTAGACGGCGAGCGTATGTGGAGTTTCAGCGTTCTGATCTGGCGAGTTATGTAAGTATCTAATATAACATCGGCTATAGTTAAGCAACACTCATTGTTATCTGGTCTTAGATGGGTGACCAAAATAGAGTCATATTAAGTACCTACTTGCTTCGAAAGGCACTTTAAATAGTGGGTTCTGCGCCTGATCTAGCTCCGGTTGAGATGACGAGCTATGCCATCGGACAATGTAAGTAACTAACTTAGTTAAGACGGTAACTAACCTAACTAGTGGGGCTTAGATGCTGTACCGTCAAAGAAATCAAGTAGACGAAACTTTTTTATACAAATATAACAATGGCAAACAAGCATACTGCCATAGTACATGTGGTTCTTGTCAGATTCGCAGCCAATCTGCAACTCCCACAAGAACCACAGTGTACGTTGCCAACTTGGGCAAAATGTAGAGTCACGGTGCCAAGTAATTTCACTGCCATATCTTATTCAACAAACCGGAACGCAGAGCGATGCAAGCACTGCTGCTTTGCGGCAAAATAAGTAAGACGGAGTTGCCCAAGTAGTGTCCCTAAGTAGAGAAGTAACTTATTGTTCAGCCTAGTAATTTTTCGATCTTTACATAAGAACCAGGTAGGTAGTCTTAATCGTAAGACCACAGAGGCAGTTAAAAAAAGTATATGTTCGTATAGTCTGATGACTGAGACCACCTGGTATTGACATCCTGGAGGTACTTGGTTCGATTCCTCATGTGGTCAGAAGTTTTTCTATTTGGTTTAGTTCTTGGTAGAGCTTCTAGTCCGCTAGCCTAGCTATCATGGTCTTACGTAAGTTTGTTGCTATATTTACTATGTAGATAACATTGTTGTTTTTAGACAATTAGAGGTAATATAGCCAGATCCTCAGTTGTTGAGGAATCCAGGTGAAGCTTGCTCCTATATTAGGCATTATGGTCACTATCAGGTAAGATGAAGGCCAAGAGCTTTAGCTGTTGTATAAAAAAAGAGTTTTTTTTTTACCAAGTCGGATAGAATTGTAAATAATAATAACAAATAATTTAAGTTAATATGCTCACTTCACTAGGTTTAATAACTCGAAACATCGCGAAATTGCGCAAAGGCAATTATGCTATGAAATTTATTGTAGAAGATCCCGGATGATCTAATCTAAGATTGACGAATGCATATCTACTGATTGTAAATCTAAGTGTAAGTGGTATTTATACATTACGTTTCGCCGCAATAAAATCTTAATGAAGTCGTCCAATTAAATACAATACGCCAAGTTTAATAGTGTCTATCTTCCAAGAAGTGATCTAGTCTGGTGTTTTGTTGATGCATGTATGATGTAAATTTACAACATAGTACATACTTGTATTTATCTGTGTTTATGCATCCTGCCAACGAGATATATGTCAATAATTTACAACTTTCCGACAGCCTTAAAATGTCGCTGATAGTTCAATGGAACTCTCTGTGTTAACACTACATAGTCAGGGATTACGTAAGACGCTGGCTATGATGAATGGAACACTGTTTGTGTACATCTGGGTCGATACAAAGTAAGCTTTGGGTTTATCGTCTGGATAATCATGTAATCGAAAGACCCTGGTGGGCTACATACACGATGATTCACCATGGTAAATATAGGACAGCGTCTAGACTAGATACTAGAGCAGAATATATTTTTGCTTTATCGGAAATTCCATTTAGTTCTGATTTTACAGGTTGCATTCTTTAAAGTTGTGTTACACGTAATCTTATTACTGTTGTGATCATTAGTTTGTGCTGATGTATATCCTAATAAATTATTGCATCATCGATCAGTAGGTACTTTTCTAGTTTTAAAGTGAAGTGAAATAATAATGTAAAATTATCATTTCACTTCACTTTAAAACTAGAACGAATCTAAGAAAAACTTAACTGTAGTGAAAAAGGTACTACAACCAAATATTTTACTGAAGGGAGACTCTGTACCAGGGTCGTCTGCTTAGGTACCTCCGTCTTTATAACTACATCCTCCGCTGTGCCCTCCCCTCACGAGTACGTCTGCTTTGCTATGCAGACGACACACTCATTACCATCCGGGGGAAGGATCTCGACGACCTTCTGCGGCTGGCCTCGGTGGCTACCACCTTAGTAGTTCGGCGGATTGAGTTGCTGGGCCTCAGGGTGGCGCTGCACAAGACGGAGGCCCTGGTCTTCCACGGGCCTCGGCGAGGTGTCCCCGCGGGCGCGGAGATCGCGGTCGCGGGTGAGAGGGTGCCGCTCAAGCGGCATATTAAATATCTTGGGCTTGTCATTGACGGGCGGTGGGGGTTCGAGGAGCATTTTCGCCGCCTCGAACCTCGCCTCCTTGGTGCCGCCGATGCCCTTGGGCGTTTGCTCCCCAATGTGGGGGGCCCGAGCCCGACAGTCCGACGTCTGTACGCAGGCGTCGTCAAAAGTATGGCCCTGTATGGGGCTCCCGTTTGGGCCGACGCCCTCAGCCCACGTGCTGTCGCGTGCCTGCACAGGGCACAGCGCGCCATGGCGCTGAGGGCAATCAGGGGATACCGCACGGTGTCCCACACGGCGGCCTGCCTAATAGCAGGCACCCCGCCTTGGGAATTAGCGTCCCACGTCCTTGCTGCGGCCTACCGCGTCCGCGTAGATGCTCGGGATGGCGGCCGGCGCATGGCGCCTAGAGAGAGGGCCTCCGCCTTGGAGGAGGCCATAGTGGAGATGTTTCGCCTGTGGTCCGATGAGCTAACGGGTTCGGCCTCCGGATCGGACACTCTGTCCAGGACCGTCGAGGCCATGCACCCGTTCCTCTCGACATGGGCGAACAGGCACCAGGGGTCGCTGTCGTACCATTTGGTGCAAATTCTCAGCGGCCATGGTTGCTTTGGCCGCTATTTGCACCGTATTGGGCGCGAACCGACCCCCGGGTGCCACCATTGTGGCGCCCCCGAGGACACCGCGCAGCACACCTTGGCGGTGTGCCCCGCCTTCTCCTCGGAGCGCCGGGCGATGGTCGCCATCATTGGCGAAGATCTCTCCCTCCAGAACGTGGTCTGTGCCATGCTGGAGGGGGAGACTAAGTGGGATGCGGTGAACTCCTTCTGCGTGGACGTGATGACGCAGAAGGAGACGGCGGAGAGGGGCAGGGAGGAAGATCCCTCTGCTGACCCGTGCCGCCGCAGAAGGCTGGGACAGAGGAGGCGGAATTATGCCCGCCTTCTTCCTCCTGACGGCAACCAGCTGGGTCCAGGCTTGGGAAGCCCGGACCCTGCATTGCATCGGTTGCCGCCAGTCGCTGATCCCCTGGATGCCCCGGGGGATCACCGGCCCCCCCAACCTGGGGGGGTGAGAGGGACTCGCCTTGGGCGAGTGCGCGCCGACGAGGTTGTGGTAGTTTCCGAAAGGGTTCTCATGACCTCGTCCGGCAGCGAGACGACTCTCGTCGCCGGATCCTCTTCGTCTGATGACGGGGAGGATGTGGCGGCGGTTGTCGCGCTCGCGCCAAGGCGCATGTGAGGGTTATAGTTGGGTTTTAGTCGGTATGCCGCAGCATTGCACTCTCTGGTGGACATACCATCCCACCTGCCAGGGGCCGCGGAGAGTCCGACATAACCTCGCGCCTCCCAAGCGCGAGGTATGCGCAACGCATTTCCCAACTTTAAAAAAAAAAAAAAAAAAAAAAAAAAAAAAAAAAAAAAAAAGGTACCTCCGTCTTACCTATTATTGCCGCAAAGCAGCAGTGCTTGCATTGCTGTGTTCCGGTTTGAAGGGTAAGATATGGCAGTGAAATTACTGGGTACTGTGACTTTACATATTGTGTCACAAGTTGGCAACGTACACTGTGGTTCTTGTGGGGGTTGCAGTTTTGCTGCGAATCTCACAAGAGCCACATGTATTTATAGGTGACTGTTACCACTTACCATCAGGTGGGCAGTTTGCTTGTTTGCCAACTTTCTGCAATAAAAAAAATAAAAAGTCATAAAAAAATACACATTAACTCTCACGCTAGTAAACATCTTAAAAGTAGCAATAATAACTATATCAAGAATACAAAATGTAACCTCAATCCACGCAATAATTAAAAACTCTCCTTCATTGTGCAGATTAGCGATATAATAATCACCTATTTATAAATAGATTTGCAAACGCATAATACCATCAGTCAAGCGGATTCAAGGCTTGTCGCGGCAGTAAAATAATCCAGCTCATCAAAAAGCAAGTTGGTTCAATAAAACGGAGGCGCCACAAAGGTTTGCGGAAACAAAACTCGTTATTTTCAGCTGTGGACGGGGGCTCATTAAAATCGCCAGGAACGTCTCATAATTGGCTCTCAACTATCGTCGTGCTTTGTATTTTTCGACACACCAAATGCCGATACTAATAAAAGGATATAAATCAATATAATGTATCTACTTGAAAGTAATGGGAATCTGTAGATTATTCAACTAAAGTAGAGATGGCGACCTTTATTTTTACATTGTCGTGCCATATTTTACAAATAAACCTAATGGTAATCTATGTCAACACACAACTTTCACTCCCTTTATCTTCTTCTTTCTTATATATTAAAATGAAACGCTGTGTATTAGTCCTGCAAAAACTCAATAACGACTCGACCGATCCTTTCGAAATTTTCTGAGTGTGTTTGAATATGTCCAAGGAAGGTTTAAACGTACAATTGGACTCTGTAGGTGACGCTGTAATCGGGCAGGACAACGTTTGCCGGGCTCACCTGTCTATAATTTTAATATGATAATGTTCATGTAACAAATTCACCTAACATCATATTAAAAATTATGCAATGTTTGTAAACTAATGACTATGAAGGTACCGAAAAGATTTTAATGTCTAAAATCTACCATAATATTCTATTAGACTTTGTCTGTTAATCATAATGTCATGTCTGTCAATACACATATACGCACACACACACACACACATATACAGACATACACACACTAATGTTTTGGTAATTTCATATATCTCTATCTCTATTCTCTATATATAATAAAATCGTAGGGTACAAAAATCTGTAATTGCGAAATATTAAGAAAAAAATACACAGGTCGCCTTAAAATCATTAGCAGAACACGATAGAATAGTTTTTAAAAAAATTGTTTGTTTGTTGGTTGGTTTGTTTGTTTGTTTGTTTGTCTGTTTGTCCGGAAAGATCTCCGAAACTACTGGACAGAATTAGATATGGCTTACATCACAATGCTTAGAATTTTCCGGAAGAACATTTAGGCATAATTTCGATTGTTTAAATTCACTTTTTATTTTTAGTGAAAAAATACCATATAAAATTTTCGAATTGGCTTTAGGTAGAAAAACAACATGGCGCACGTGAAATTATTTTGACAAGTCTGTCACATAGTACAGAGAGAAGGTATTTTCTTCCACGAAGGAAAGGCAATGGAACTACGCCATACAGCCTGATCTTAAGTAATTGGATTTCGAAAATTAAAGGGCAGAAATGAAGTGTTTCACATAGTACAAATAAAATTTAATATTTTCTGTTAATGGCTGTGCCCAACTGGATTTCGCCAACCAAATTGTCTTTTTCTTATGTCGTACCGTGGTGGTAAGGCAAAAAGATCAAGCCATACAACCAATGTATAAAGCATTTTTTATGATAATACTTATCGAGTGACCATAAAATTTGTAGATTGGTTTAATTCTTGACTAATTTTCACAAAATCGGTACCATTTTTGAAATATTTGAAATGTTGAAAAATGAAGATATTCTTTTCAAGGTATTTTGAAAGATGTTATATGTTTTTACATTAGGACTAAGGAATCAAACTCTTTCATCCATTTAAAACTATTAAAAGTAATAGATTAATATTGATAATTAAAAAAATATCTGACTGCAATGTTCTGGGACTTCTGGGTTACGCGTAGAGGGACGGGACGGGACTCTTGATCCTAATGTCTAAAATGACGGATTACATTTTTTTGGATCCA
The DNA here is from genome assembly GCA_963935595.1 of Schoenobius gigantellus. Taxonomy (NCBI): domain Eukaryota; kingdom Metazoa; phylum Arthropoda; class Insecta; order Lepidoptera; family Crambidae; genus Schoenobius; species Schoenobius gigantellus. Next base: position 1,517,565 of record OZ012548.1, read on the forward strand.
CCCAAGGAACATGGATATCGAACGAAGAACCTAAAGAGTAGAACACATTGAACCTAGCCACGTTGACTTAATTTGACATTACTGCCGATAAAGTTCGTTTCCAAACCCAGCGATATGCATATCAAATGAAAGGCCTTGATGAGTAGAGCACTATGAACATAGGAAAATCGCCCTAAATTCAACATGGCCGCCGCTCAAATAAAACGGATAAGAGTTCGTTTCCAAACCCAGCAATATGGGTATCAAATGAAAGGCATTGATGAGTAGAGCACTATGGACCTAGCAACATTGACATAAATTCAACATGGCCGCCGCTCAAAAAAGGTGGAATAAAGTTAGTTTCCAAACCTAGCAATATGGGTATCAAATGAAAGGCCTTGAAGAGTAGAGCACTATGAACCTAGCAACATTGACATAAATTTAACATGGCCGCCGCTCAAAAAAGGTGGATAAAAGTTAGTTTCCAAGCCTAGCAATATGAGTATCAAATGAAAGGCCTTGAAGAGTAGAGCATTAGGTACCTAGGAAAATCGACCTAAATTAAACATGGCCGCCGCTCAAAAAAAAGGATAAAAGTTCGTTTTCAAACCCAGCAATATGGATATCAAATGAAAGGCCCTGATGAGTAGAGCACTATGAACTTAGCAACATTGACATAAATTCAATATAGCCGCCGCTCTAAAAAGAAGAATAATAGTTCGTTTCCAAACCTAGCAATATGGGTATAAACTGAAAGGCCTAAAAGAGTAGAGCATTATGAACTAAGGAAAATTGCCCTAAATTCAACATGGCCGCCGCTCAAAAAAAAGGATAAAAGTTCGTTTCCAAACCTAGCAATATTGGTATCAAATGAAAAGCCTAAAAGAGTAGAGCATTATGAACTTAGGAAAATTGCTATAAATTCAACATGGCCGCCGCTCAATAAAGGTGGATAAAGTTCGTTTTCTAATCTAGCAATATAGGTATCAAATGAAAGGTCTTCAAGAGTAGAGCACTATGGACCTAGCAATATTGACGTAAATTCGACATGGCCACCGCTCAAAAAAGGTGGATAAAAGTTCGTTTTCAAACCTAGCTATATAGGTATCAAATGAAAGGCCTTGAAGAGTAGAGCATGAATCTAGGAAAAAAGCACAAAATTCAATATGGCCGCTGCTCAAAAAAAACTGTTAAAAGTTCGTTTCTAAGCCCAGCAATATGGGTATCAAATGAAAGGCCTTGATCAATAGAGAACTATGAACGTAGCAACATTGACGTAAATTCAACATGGCCGCCGCTCAAAAAAGACGGATAACAGTTGCTTTTCAAACCCAGCAATAGGAGTATTAAATGAAAGTAGACCCTGAAGGGTACCTAGAGCAGCCATGCTCTAAGTGTGTTCCGCGGAACCCTAGGGCTCCACAACTATGCCTCAACACTATATCGCACAGTACACGTTACAAAAACGGAAGTCTCAATACATTTTAAGGCTAACCGCATAAATACGTTTTTTCGCATTCGTTTTTTGAATGCGGGCATCCGACTGCATCAAATCTATACAAAATACTCATTGACTGCCGCACACGTTCGTTTTTATTACGAACGGAACACGTTCTGTACGTACGTTTAGGTAGAATGGTAGAAATCCCGAATGAGAAGAAACGAACATCTGCGCTACGTTCACGAAACTCCGTGTCTGTATTCCGTGATCGGATATCGAATACGGAAAACGTATTTGTACAGTAACCCCCCCATTCATGCTATACATTAACTCTACGAAAACCGCCAGTATTACGAGCGACATAAGAACGGTTCAAAGGTCAAACAGTATAGCTTGACAAGGAGCTTACTGTACGACCAGTCAAAATTGGCCAAGTTGTCATATCCAAAAAATATATTTTGTTGGTGTTACCAACACTCATTATAAAATCTAAACTTTATTCGTATACAGTTCTAATTTATTAACAATTGTTTATTTTAATTCGAAACATGAATACGATAAAGATTATTCTTGCAACTGTGTAGTTCTTTCTACTGAAGAAGAATTTATTAATATCAATAATGTCTCTAAAACAATAATTATACTTAGTGTTTATAGTAATATGTAATGTATTTAATTTTGTGGACTGTTAGAAAATGAGCATTACGAACCTACGAAAATTGTCCTAATTTCGAAATGGCCGATGCTCAAGAAAGGCAGAATAAAGTTGAATCATTATGGAATAAAATGGAGGAAAAAATTAAACACTATGTTAAGTATTTTGATGGCGAAACGTAGTTCGCGGGCACAGCTAGTTTGTAATAAAATATGTGCCAAAAAGGAAGGAACTAGCTTTTGACACACAAGTATTATACTGACTTCTTAGGCCAGGGTATCTTATCTTATCTTAGTAGTGGGGTGGCCCAAATAGTAAGCATTCGCACTTCGACCCACTCTGGATGTATTGTGCTTCCCCATGTGTTAGTCCCTAAAGCCATCACCACCTACGGTCTAGTTCATCGTGACCATGACCTTGATGATGTCCTTTGATGGCATGGCCCTGTAATCTTCCGGTTTTGGATAACCAATCCCCGGCATTAGCCTCCTGCAGGCTAGAGCATCGCAGTGGCACAGCAAATGTTCCATGCTTTCCTCTTCATCCCTGAAGGCCCTGCAGATTTCGGAACTGGCAAGTCCCATTCTGGTTAGCATGATCCTAGTGTCAAGATGTCTGGTGAGTTAATATAAATTTGAGTCAATTGTCCATGCCCATAAAGAGCTTGGCGTGCTTCATTCCGTTCTATTTGGCCCATTTTTCCCGGTGCCTTCTTTGCGATTGAGCTCTTAGGCCTGTACAAACTGTTTATTGCGGTGATTCCGACAAACGGTTCCAGCCCTACAAATTGTGTTTCCGATTCCTTTCTTGCCAGACACTCAGCCTTTTCGTTACCATCGAAGCCCTGAATGGCCTGGAATCTATACTAGGTGTACAGTGTTGTGTTTACCTAGTTTGTTTAGTGTTTCAATTGTGTTCATCACTAGTTTGGATTCCAACTTGAATGACAAAAGCGCTTTGAGAGTCGCTTGGCTATCATAGACGTTACGCCCTTAGCGACCTTTGTCTAGATTCTGGCGTATGTTTGAGCTTGAAACACAGTAGCCAGCTTGCCCATGTCAATTGAGATCTCAGTTTTATTGCAGTATATTCCTGTACTAGATTTCATCTTTGATCCATCTGTGTACCAAATCATGCTGTTTCCCTGGGGAGGGGGGGTGGTGCTGTTTCCCTTTTCCCATTCCTCCCTTGTTGGAATGTGTACTTGGAAGAGTCGTCTAAATACGTATTTAGGTATCATTCTGTCGCTGGTCATTTCCAGCAACAGATGCTCTTCCTCAGCTTTAAATGCCGTGTGTCTTGATAGAGGCCTGTTCACACTCAACAAGCCCAAAGTTCTGAGCCTATAGAGTGCTAGGCCAGGGTAACATTGATATTTTGTAAATTGGTTATATCGGAATAAAAACATATATTTTCTTTTTTCATTTTCATTACAACTTTCTAGTGACTACAAGAGAAAAAAAACACAATTATTATAACCCATCATCACAGCTCATACACGTCCCCACCGAGGGGCATGAACCTACCCTAACTAGTTACCTTAGGGCGATTAGACCTTAGTCAAACCACGCTGGCCCAGTGCGGATTGGTTAATTGGTGTATGCAGGTTTCCTCGCGGTGTTTTCCTTCACCGTAGGAGCGTCATGGACATATGCAATTCGTAAAACGAAAAGCACATTGGTGCATGGCAGGATCGATCGCGGGCCTCCCGATTGTACTCGGGGCACAGTCCAGTGCCGAGGCCACAGCGCCACCAAAATATTAACATAATACATTTAAATCAAAATAAAACATTTACACATTTGCGTGCTACTATAGCAAGATCATTGGTATTATTAACCCACAATTTCGCAAAAGCATTTGAAGCACAAGGGAGGAACTTCAGACTTTCTTAAAGTTTGTAACTTTTAACTTTAAAATGATGATCATGTGCAAATTCACTGCAGCTCGAAAATTAGCTGGGTGGTCCGATTTTAGTGTCCATTAACGGCCGTGGCGTCGAGTGCGCCTGCGCATAAGAGCCCGCTTTGATTCCGCCAGTAACGATTGATCGGAGTTATTGAAACAGACTTTTCTTGTTACTCTTATTATTCTTGTAAACAAATTATGAATATGTTTCATTTACGGAAGTATTTTAAAGTTTAATAAAACCGCATCTGCTCACGTTTTGGTATCTAATATTGACTAGGTATATTTTGATTACTTGTCAAGCTAATCATGTATTGTTCTAGAACTTAAATCCAACAGAAAATACTATGGAAGTTTTGTGTGTTGTCTGGTAGCTGATTTTAATAAAACGACATTAAATCTTTTGACCCTCAAACAAGCCTAAGCTAAACTACAAGTACTCTCTACACTTCTATTTTATATTTTATATCTGTTGAGGATCATCATCATCATCACAGCCCATATACGTCCCCACCGAGGGGCTCGAGCCTACCCTATATTAGGGTGATTAGGCCTTAGTCAACCACGCTGGCCCAGTGCGGATTGGTCGACTTCACATACATCATTGAATTTCTTCGCAGATGTATGCAGGTTGCCTCACGATGTTTTCCTTCACCGTAAGAGCGTCAGACAAATGTACATATGAAATTCGAAACGAAAAACACATTGGTACATGGCGGGTCTCGAACCCCGACCCCCCGATTGGAAGGCAAGTGCCGAGTCCACTGCGCCACCGACGCGACGCTCTGTTGAGGATAACTACCGTTATTATGAATAACCCTATATAATTTCATTTCCATTTTCTCTTTCTCATGCCGATGCAAATATGTCTAAGCATTGCAAATTTTCGAGCTCCCAACTTCTTTATTCTGTTTTGGAACAGACAAAAACTATAAAGGTTAAAATATTCTAATAACTACAAGTCAATTGCCGTAAGCTTACCATAGGTGTCAGGATGAGGATAAGAAGCTGCCATATTGCAGATTGCAGTGATTCTCACGTTTGCTTTCAGAAGATTATAAAACATATACCTTCCTGCAAAAATCTAATCTTAGCCGACACAGCGACACGACAATGATGCAATGTAAACTATTAGCTCTGTTTTACGTTCAAGCAATTTCCTCCTAATATTCGTGTGCGCACACCTCGCTTGTATGTTTGTTAGTATTGGAGCGCTCGTAAAATTGGTCGGGCCCATCGCACGGCGCATTACCTTGCGTTTATGAATGTAAACACCGTCTGTTTGCCTCCTCGATTGTGACCACTTGAGTGCTTGAGAGCAAATATGTTTCGTACACTCGTTAATGGGACTACAGCTGTTATTCTTGGTGTCATCTATAGGAAGGAAAGCAATTTGTGGACTATGATTGTAATTGAAACAAAAATGCCGATCGGTCGGTGTTTGTGACAATAATTTTCGGAGAACTGTGATAATGTGAATGTAAAATGTGATATATGACAAGTTGGATCCTCAAGATCTGAATGTAATAAAATCTGTAATAAACATGTAAACTTAAAAGTTGGGATTTAATCAAATCCACTGGAACGTCCGTGGGGACTATAGTCCCCAAAATCTCGATCTTCTCGATCGACCTGGGTACTATGGTACCCAGTTCCCTTTGCGTAAAACCGCGCGGTGTGATAAAAAAATCGCGAAAAATAAAATATTTTCTCTATGGCTTTATTCCTTTGTCAATAGTCTCTTTCATAAGTTGACAGGTCATGTCCAATTTATTTTTAGTCTTAGATTGAAATAAATTTGTCATAGTCTGCGGTTTAACTTACTTGGCCGTATCCATACGTTTCTTACTCCATGACCGATGAGATTTATTGCGTACTTACTTAGTCTGTATTAGTATTTTCGTAGAGTGTTCTATATCAAAATAAACTAGAAGAATTGGGCTACATTATTATGTATGGTTTATGATAGTTTATAGTGTTATATTGCCACACTAAACGTTTTTTTTCAAAAAGTGAGTATTTTTGAAATTTTAAGCACTTTAGTTACTATTCTCGTCATTATTCATTCAATTATGAATCCTTATCTAATTAACTATTATAAGTTCATTCCTTATTAAATTAGCTTTCCATACGTATTTTTTATTTAATTTTAGACACAATAATTTATTTTTTGCATTTTTTTTAAATTTGAGGTCGCGCGTGCGCATCTCGCGTATATAATTACGTAATTAATCGATTTTATTATTTTTTTCTTTTTTCATTAAAAATATTACCCAAAACTATTATATATCAAAATAATCTTCAAGAATAGGGCTATAATAATATATATGGTTATTTAAAGTTTTATAAAATAGTTTTTGTGCAAAAATTTTTTTAAAAAAATCGGGTCTTCCGCGACCTTCCGAACATTTTCGCGCTTCATTCATTTAATTATTAATCCTTATCTAATTAACTGTTATAAGTTCCTTCTATATTAAATTACCTTTCCATACGTATTTTTTGTTCTCTTGTAGACAGTATATGTCACTCTCCGCAATTTTTTGAACACTCCGTACGCGCCGGGTTGAGTCATTCCGCAATGGCGGCACCTTTGATATTTGAGATATACTACTTTTTGCTTTTGAAACCCACCACGCTTCGCGTGGCGAGCGTTCCAGTGGTATGTATAGATTATAGTTTGAAAATTGGAAATTAAGCAAAGGGGATTTATTCAAGTTTAAACATAACAATCAAAATGTGTTTTATATAGTAAGGTGACACTGTTTTATTTTTTGTTGAAAGTCATCACACAGAGCATATAATTTATTAATACAACCCAATAGTCAATATGTAAGCCAACCAAATATGTAAGCAATAAATAAATAGTCACGCATTAAAATTTTAAATTCAACTGTTGGTCATCAATAAATACACTAATTCAGAATGGTATAGGCAAACTCATCATATAATTCGGGCTTGGAATAGTTTAATTCGATGTAACAAGCCTGCTAGCACTGATCGATATCTAATTCCGTTGCTTATAACAAATTTCCTGTAAATACTCGTAAATAGTATGCAGCCACAGGTAGTTATCGGAATTCCTTGGCAGCAATATTTATAGCTTCCCATACTATCTGCCGGACGTCGATATCAAAAACAGTATTACCGTTATAATCCATTTATATTGACGAGTAATCATTCAATATTACGTGTGTGTGTTAACTGAATAAATCATCATTAAGTTTTTCAAATTATAGAAGAATTGATGGTGCCTCAGAGACCGAAGCTACAAAGGAGACGGCTCAATTCTTCTTCGGGGCTTTGCCCAGCAGTGGGGGTCGTGCCCGATGAAAATGACTTAGGCAACAGGCATGTACCAGACAGATTTAGAGCAAACCTAAGATTAGTCTACGTCACTAGATGGTTGAATGTAATCATATTTACAGAACCTAAAAGATTTTCTTAAAATTTGTTCAAAGTTTATTGACCATCAGAACCATTGCACCGTTTTAGTGTTTTGATAGAGCATGAAACGATAGACCTCTATGTCAGTCCGTCTGTCTTATATTCTCTGAATCAGTTTAAGGTTGACTCAAACTCAAACTCAAACTCAAATTCTTTATTCAATATAGACGGACTAGCAGAGAATATCCATAGCACTTAGTTCCCCTTTGTACTCAGGACATAAGGAATAAATAAATAAATATAAATATTCGACTATAACAAGCTTAGCAAATCATTTTATCTATAGTTTAAAAGAGAAAAAACCGCAGTAAAGTAAAAAGGACTCAGAGAATGCACTGTAGTTACATCAATAAAATATCAAAAAGATATTGCAGACAGAAACTTAACAATTGGGATTGTTTGAAAATCAACTGAGAGACTCATGATAAAGCAACAATTGAAAAGCTTATGAAATTCTTTTAAATGAATGCAAGCTCGAGCTTATTACGATACAAGAGAGCGTTTTTTTCTTCAATAAGCAAAACAGAGGAAACGGCGTCGAGAGCATTTCCAATAAGAGCCGTGAGCAGTGTCGTAGCAAAAATCCTCTACAATACATTTTTGATAAATTCCATGAAACAGATGAAAAACTAACAGATGAATATACTTAAAATGATATGATATTTAAAATTGGGCTTTTAGTACGATAGCTACAACGTAGATTGCGCGATGTTGAATATTTTACAACAAGAACAACAAGTTTTAAACAACATGTTTTCTCACAATCTGCATTGTTTCTCTTCGAGCGTATCTAACATACGCATTATCACCATTATTAAAATGTATGATAGATCAATTAGAAGAAAAAAGAGTAGACCCTACACCCACAAGAAAATGGGAAAGACTTCAAAAGCAGGTAAATAATGCCATTTTTTTCTATTTTCTTTAAAATCGTTGACGTTTCCCAAAGATTATTTAGTGAAAATATGATGCTTTATTCGCAGAATACCAGATTCTCAAAACAGCAGATTCTCAAAATAATAATGTTATGGCATTGTTAGGTTTTTGTGGGTGTTGGACATTTGCAGGAAAGGCTGAAACAGTTTGTTTTACCGCGACGGAAACGGGGACAGTCTGTTGTTCATTATTACAGTATTATTTTCTCGGCTACACCGGCTCCGACTTTTTGAAACGAGTGCCATCGCGTTTGTTGTTAATTAAAGTATTCTTAAATTATGTTTTTCAGTTAACAAAATCCTTTACTATTTCTGAGTATTTTAAGTTACGAGTTCCTATTAATTTATTTATGTTCTTAATTACAAATTTTTTATGGTATTGAATAAATCTGATAGCATATGACATCTTGAGAACGACCCTTTTCCAGGCAGCTTAATTGTCTTGTTCTTTTTTTTAAACGAGCTTTAAGTTTAACTGTTAGCATGAACGTCACTTTATTTGGTAACGATTATATGCTTATCTTTTCATCCGTCCGTCGGTCTGTCTGTCGGTTCCAACGAGATCTCAGCCCCTCGCCCCCTTGAGACCTCGGATTTTCAATACATGGTAGAGTATGAACTCTAAGTTTTGCCCATTTTAATAATTTTTTATAGGCCCGGCTCTAAGATCATTTAGGGCATTTAGGGCTGGAAACGCTACTTTTCATTTATAAGTTCATTTTATGGTATGTAGCAACTCGTTGTACTGGATTTTTGATGCTGAGTACGGAAATTCTGATACAAGCACCCTAAGAGCTATACCTAGAGTCATGCCAATAGATATATAATGATAATATAGTATTCAACAGAATCTTGTCTCAGTAAGGTGATTGCTTACCTTCGGGCGCTAATGGGCCCTGTCCGTACATTGATATGGGAGTGACCGTTAAACGCACAGTAATGTACAACATAATAAACAACATTACCTGTGAATTATGGCCTATAGCGAAACTGTACCATTTTACGCTCGAGTACGGTAACCATGAGTTTGTTTGGACGATACCTGTTCACACTCGAGGAAGAGCGAGTGGCACACTGCATTGTGGTCTGTGCAGTGACAGCTTTTTTGGCGGCCGGCCGCATGTGACATGTCAGTTGAGTCGAGTCGAAATGTCATAATTTGTGGTTAGGATGATGTCCGGGCATCCATAAAATATAATACACAATATTCAAGCAAATAGTGATTTGCGCGGCGCACCTAATATCGGGGTGCGAAAGCCCGCTTTGTGTTTGTGTGTCAAAATCGCGTGTGTGAGTCGTGGTGGCCTAATAGGCCTTTGTAGTGCTCCGGTCTCCACCGGTGGATCCACTGCAGAACTTCGGGAGCCGCGACTTCCTTCGAGCTAGCTCAGGAAGTCCACCGGCTACGGAGGAGACGGACGGAGACAACGGGAATCGGGGTAAGCCACAATGCTTTTTATGAGCGGGTAGTAGGGCATCAGCAATCAACCCAAAATTCCTTACTCGGTGAAACGCCGACGTGGTGGAGTCTACTTGGGGCACCACCAGTACCAAATATATATAATTAAGTAACACATAATTCAATATCAAACGGGTATTTTTTTATATGTCTAAAGTCACATTATTCCTTATGTTTATGACATTCACCAGAAAGGTAACATTATAAAATGTTTTAAAAATAAAACGAAACTTAATAATAATTACGTTCCGATTCTCGGCTTGTACCAGATATCGGTATGTTTTTAATAGAATCAAAAATTGTTTTATGTATTTTTTTATTCAAAAACGCTCGTACATTCCAGTGTAAATTTGTTTCAATTTTATCAAATAACAATTGCAAACTTTCACTTTTTTTCTCACAGAAGAATAAGGTCTTGATTGCTATAGTATGCAACACGGACCTCACAGGAGGCCTTAACCAAACAATGTTTTGTTATATTATTCCGGTGAATGAGTCACCAGTGCTAAAAATGTAATGTTCCTAAGAAGTCACTTAAGTCAGTGCTCAAGCGCAGAATGGTGGCTTTTGGGTATTTAACCCGCAAGTAACTAATTTACTATTATAGTGTTTTTTTAAACAACGTTTGTGAGCAAGCAGATTGCCCACCTAATGTTAAGTTATACGATCACTTTAGTACACGCTGTTTCTGGAAGGTTCGCAAATATGCAACCACAACAAGAACCACAGTGTTGCCTCCCCTTCAAATTGGGATACAGCAATGCAAGCATCGCTGCTTGAGCAGCAGACGGCTGGTGTAGTCCCACTCTGGTTCCCTCTGGAGTGGTATAAAAATCAAAGTAATTAGCAGGCAAAATCAACGTAAGTAGCATTATTTTTATCCTGCCTATCTGTCGTCGTCATGGTCACTCCACACCTTGGCACGTTGATTGGCAGGGGGCCAAGTGCGGTCGCTATTTGCTTATAATTCGGAATCAATATGCGAGCACACGTGCGCCCGACTATTTCTCCCGTGATCCGCGATCGTTGTAACTCTGCGGGTAGAATGACATAGGATCATTAAGAGGTAGGACATTCAAACAACACCTTACTTAAATTTTGCCAGCACTCCAGAGCAGGTTCCTATTATAACGCTAACATTCACTAAGAAAGGGTTCTTGGATAGTCCCTGAAGGAGGGAAAATAGGAGTTGAATGTTTGTGTGGAATTTCATTATTTAAGAAGATAAATGCAAGAATCTTTGAATTTAGATTATTAAATTGAAGGACTAGTTTTAAATATTTTGCTTTATAGTTTTAATTGTTTTTACTGCGGGAATATATGGAATCACCAAGGAAGAATGAAAATAAAAGTTACTGCCGGAAAGCTAATCTCATAGAAGACCACAGCCAACATTGTGCTGTGTTTTGCTAGTGAGTTTCGTCTTAATCCAAGAGAAGGGCAACTCTCTAAGTCCCTGATCAAAGTATTTATCTCGAAGTTAGTTGTACAATGCAGCGAATGCACCTATGTTGTGGTGACGCCGATGACAGCGCGCAGAAATGAAAGACGATTTTTTCACTCAAAACTTTGATTACGGCATAAATGGGAGTACCTACTTCTGAAGTTAAGTCTCCGCGTTGTACAGCTTTTTTTAAGCCAGCAGAAAACTCTTGGCTTTCGTGTTACCTGATGATAAGTGGCGATTAAGCCGAAGACGGATGCATGCTAATATCAGGTGGGATGAAGGCTTTTCTATTCTGTGTAGAAAATGATTAGGCTGATCGTTAGTTTTGATCTGAATCAATATAACTCACTCGATGACGTACAACCATAAAAAAACATTGAACATAACAGAACTCACCGGAATTTCATAACAATACATTCACATGTCTCAGTTCCAGTTCCCACTGAGCTACAATAGCGGTGCCGGTTCTATTCCTGTCCGGCACCACCTGTCACGGAAACACGCGATTAACTACATTCTGTTAGCGGAGAGCATTTTTTTCTATTCAGGTTAAAGACTTACTGATTTTTATTTTTAAAGGGAAAGGACGCGGAACTGTAAAATTTTAAGCGTCTGGGTAATGGGTGGTTAACAGCACCAATGTGGATGCAGTTCGATTCCTCGTTGACGTTCATGAGGGCACCTTACATTTAAATAAATCTTCTGATAACTCCTACAGGCATTTCCATGGTTTCATAAAATCGTGTATATGAAACTATTGTAATATTGGTATATTGAATGTTGTATACTGCAATGTTGGCAATTTAAGAGACAAAAATTCGACTTTTCCAGTTTCTTGCCTGTTGTTCGACAGAAGGCTCTCCCAATTCGTACCAAAGTCTTCAGAGAGAGTATCAGAATCTTACCTATTTCTGGCGCCTTCATCGCTGTGTTCCGGTTTGAAGGGTAAGACAGGCAAGGGTCTGGTCTAGGTACTGTGACTTGACATCTTATGTCACAAGTTGGCAACGTACATTGGCGTCCTTTTGGGGGTTGTTGTCCTATAGGAGCCTGTAGCCACTTATCATAAGCTGGGTAGCCTGCTTGTTTGCCAATATATATCTATGTATATAAAAGAAAGTCGTGTTAGTTACACTATTTATAACTCAAGAACGGCTGAACCGATTTGGCTCAAAATTGGTGAGGAGGTAGGTAAGAACCAGGAGATGGACATAGGATAGCTTATATCGCAGAAATCACCCCTTAAAGGGGAAAAACGGGCTGGAAATTTGTATGGGGAATCAATAACCGCTGAACCGATTTAGATGAAATTTGGTATGGAGATAGTTTGAGTTGTGGGGAAGGATAAAGGGTGTAAAAAAGGTAGGGGGGAGGGGATTTGTAAAGGGGATAAATAAAAAAGTATTTCAACGAGGACGATGTCGCGGGCAAATGAACAAGTGTAAGATCAACATTTTTTGCTCATTTCAAACACAAATATTTGGCGTAGGTACTTACATCTCATAGTTGGGTTGTATGATACATGGGTCAAATAATTGTTTAATATGTAGTCAATAACATTTTTGCATTTTGTTTGACGCCAGCAAGGGCCGGTAAAGGTTATTGAATAAATATTTTTGAGTTGAATAGGCTTAAATATTCCGCGTTGATAGTGGTAGTCGCAGTGTGGACCATATTATTATCACGCGCGCTCATAAGGGCAGGGTGAACACCGGGGGGCTTAGTGGGTACGCCCAGCACTGTGCCGGGAGTGCCCTACACACAAATAAAAGGTTTAAATATTTCAGCCCCCTAGGCCCTAACCATGATCACTCAAAACAACATTAAAACCGCACTAAGAGCGGGATGGCGCTATACGCAGCAAGAGCGGTGTCTCTGTTCAATATTGTTTTATTCTTGCTATAAGCGATCACGGTAGGGTTCCAGGTCGGTTTCATTATTGGAACTTCTGAGTTCACGTAGTTAGCATACCTTTTTACACGCTTCCGTGTAATCTGGTAGACTTAGTTCAAATCTTGTAGTTTGATGTTCGATGACACCATCTGAATAATTTATAGTCCTAAAGGGTCCTAACTTCAACATAACAACATGCTATGCATTAAGAAATGTGCCTGCCTCTATAAGTTAGAAAAATAGATCCCAAATATTTTTCGTTTCATAAATATCACAGAAAATCCTGATGAGAAAAACATAAACTTATAACGTTGCACTAGACGCTTATTATGACTTTAAAACATTTTATTAGGTACTGAATTCCCCGACTACACATCTCTATAAAAATATTTTAATTCCAACATCTCATAAGTATGGGCATACTCGTAAAGAACCTGTAATAACAAACAGTAAAAATTCACAATAACCCATGAAAATTCCTGCCGAAAACGTTTACTGCTCACGACGCGACATTAGTCTGATCCGATTCTAATCTAACCTAACGGAAATTTTATTTGCTCATTGGCATGATGGTAGATATTGAAAACGAAACGAAATACTTCGATTGTTTGTATTATCGACAGCAAAAACTTCTCGGACAAAGCAAAATGACTTTCATTTGAGTGCGCAACTGAGGTAAAACAAAAAAAAAAGTAAATATTCGATATTTTTTATAAAACAATTTTAAACGAAAGTATTTACTGAAGCAGGGATCTTTTATCTTTGCAAAGAGCTACTCCTAAAATTAATTATAGCTTACATAACTATTTGGGTGTGGCCAAATATTTTTTTTTTTTTTTTTTTTTTAGTTTTATTGTTATATTATTTTTACGTGCATTTTACCTTATTCAGAACAGTGAATGCATATCACTGATGTATACTAGTAAATAGCTCTATTACAGTTTATCGGCATCTGTTATATTTTTTTTGAAAATTCTTTAAATATTTTCACAAGTTTATAATTCACTGTAATATTTTAGAGCACAAGTTGATAATGAAAAAGGGATTGTATACGAATGATGCACAGTTAGTTTAGTTTTGGCCCTTTTTTAGACTCTATCGTTGTAGACGTTTTCCCTTGTATGTTTTTTCGCCACTAAAATAACAAATCTCAAGCTGGCATCTCCAACTATAAAATTTAAAACTGAATTCTTTTCAGTCGTCGCATGTAAATACTTAGGTGTATCACTTGATATTCTGCCAAAACTTTAGTAGGTGTAGCAGTGGGTGTTAAGACGCTGGAAAATCTGTAGGGCTTAGCGGAGCCTACCGATAACGACTCATACAGATTGTTTACTTGCCAATCAAATGGGGAGCTATAGATTCTGATTTGATAGATGCAATATTTATCAGGCATGGGAAGATAGGCGTAGGTAGGTATTAATCTTGCAAATAATTTATAGAGTTTTTAATTTGAATGTTTGTTTTTCATTTATGTGTATAGATTTAGATGAATTTGATATAAATAGGGACTTAGATTAACTGGATAGGTTTATTCATTTTTTTCATTCACACAGCATGGTGACGATCAGGCTAAAGTTGGAAACGAACCTCACTTAGACCCTTAAACTGTAATGTAGTCTGTGTCTACTTGCCTTTAATAATTTATAATTGTCTGGAATCGCCTTAAGCTTAAGTATTGTAGATATATGGTTATCATTGTTATCTCTCTCTCTCTCTCTCTTTGCTCAACGCCGTTCTACAGGACACACGCATCTCATGTAATTGAATTAGGTATTAAAATATAAATAAACATTCTCCGAAGCCTCGAGAAATATTTTATTTATATATGCATCATCAATACACAAACAACTAAGGAACTGGAAAACTGGGCTACCTTACCTTCAGGTAGCTAGGCAGTCAGGCTTAGAAGCTCTACCAACAACCAAACAATTTCAAATTTGATAAGACACTGAATTATTTTCATTCTATCAGACTTTTGGATGTGTCATTATGAAGCATAACGTTATTAATTATTATTAACCTTGTAGAAATGTGTATAAACACCACACTGGTCTCAGCATTTAAAATTCCACAAGCGTTCTCATTAATTACTTTTTCACCCAATTTCGCGGACTGTCAAACAGACTTACAAGTCAAAAATGTTTGGAGCGTGCTTTGCATTTGAAAATAACATACGGGGGTTACTCGACTTAACATCTTAATTTAGCAACGATCATCCATTTTCAGTCAGATTATAAGTAAAATATAATAAACAACTAGTTTTCCGGGGAAATATTGCACTGATTAAAATTAGCTCAAATCGCCGCTGTGTGATGTAGTGTCTCGTAACCTAAAAATTAACTGGAGATTTTCGCCGCCATAGCAATGTATGACGTTATAACGCAACAGTCGCACCTGTCCGTTCCTTTTTCAAATCCCATTCAAAACGTTCTCGCGACGTTCGTTCTATTTTCGTTTCCGGGCCCAACGGACCGAGTGCCCGCCGGAAATGATCGGATAGTGAAACTCACCGGTACAAGAGCTCTCCTCGGTTTAACGGCATTCCGACTCGCGTATTGCTGGTTGGTACTTCCTATTCGTGTTCGACGAATGGTCTTGTGCCGATTTTGTATTGTGATTCTCGTAAAATGTTAATCTTAAGTGTTTATGGAAAACGGAGCGGGAGATTAAAGCTCGTTTTACATTACTTTTTTCAGTAATTGTAAATTTTTATGGTGTTTGCTCGAAATTAGGCATTAGAGGATCTTTTATATATGATGTTACGTTAATGGGTAATATTTTTTCTGTAACTAACCCAGCCTATCATAAAAATACAGGAAGCTAATTTAAAAAAGAGTTTTATTAATATATACAGTATGTAACATTTCGATTGCCGGCTGTCTTTAAAAATCTTTAAGCTATTTTTATCTTTCCTTATAATAAAGATGCATTCTAAGTAATTAACATTAATAAGGACATATATTAAGGACACTCCTTCTATTGACATTAGTTTGACTTATTCTGTATATAGGTATGTGAATAGGCTTACAATACATTCACTCAATGATTGTTAGTTAGTTTTCAATCACACGAGTATAAAGAACAAATTGCATTCAAATTTCGGCACGACCATATCACCTTAGATTTAGATAAAGCTGAACTTCAGTTGACAGAACTCCAAATATTCAGAAACTTGAATCGGATTTGAAATAGAAAACCGCCAGAGCTGCTTCGTAATACTCCAATGGCGAAATCTTAACAAGATCTCCACAGCCTGACGTCGAAGACAGGTGCACGTCACAGTTTTATGGCCGAAGATGTTGAGCTGGATAAATTGGATTGGAGTATTTCATCTGTCCCGTACGCAATCAGATACATATCTCATGTTCTCATCTCGCGGACAAGGCGAATGGACTGTTCTGGTGGAAGTGAGCGGAGATAGTTTATTTTCTGAATAGTTATTGTGTTGGTCGTCACTGACTAGAAAAACGTCAAATATAGAAAGTTGCTAATCAAATTGGTTTTGTTGATAATATCGATTTGTCAATTCGTTTCGTCGACAATTTAACAATTCTATTTCATTCGTGTTTCGTTCGTTCGTTCGTTCGTATTTCGTTCTATTTCGTTCGTGTTTGTATTTTCACCTTTAATTTATATAAAATTTCTATGATTAGAAACCAAAGCCGCGTAATTTTAATTCACGAAAAGCACGTAACCTGTATATGATGTGCGGATTATTAAATCAATCTGTTTACTTCTGAATGTAGTAACATGCAACACTATTTCCATTATTCAGGTTAAACAATTTTTGAGTATTAATAATTTGATTTATAGTTAAATTCTAGTGCTATAATTTTCGAATACACACACATACACAATATTACTTTTCAATTCTTTTGCTCGATCGTAAGAAGAAGTGATGTCTGATACTCAGAGGCGTTGTTCCTTCGGTGAATGGAATGTTCCCGTTTTAGAAGTCCACGGCTCTTTTAAAACGTGTATTAGAGTGGAACACAATGGCCGAGAATAGAACCCAGGTAATGTGCATAAATCTCTCGGTTGCCCACATTCCGACCTATATATACCACGGTTGGTATAATTCGGAGCTTAGGTGAGCCATCCCCTGCTTCTCGACGCCAAATAAAAGTTTAACGGATTCCTCTCGAAATAAATGCACGCGTTCATTCTTGATCATTCCTCCGTTCCTCGTATATTATGTTTGTTTGGACATGTTAATGATTACAATCATTTTTGTCATAATTTAAAATGAAAATTCTGATGGTTGTTTGATGACAGAGCGGTTCGATAGGTTCGATAGTTGGACTTTTTACGCGCTTTTCACAATGCATTAATCTTACTGATAGAACTTCTAACCTATAAAATAAGTCTGTTGTCTAATTGCTTCCAGCTGTCTGGAGATTTTGCATTACAGCAACTACCGCGTTTGAGGCCAGCAAACCATTCAGATTCAGATATTTCTTTGATTCGTATAAGAATTCGCAATATTAAAATTTATTTAACAAAATATTTCTTTAATGTTACATCTAACCAATTTTTTTCACGTTTTTATAAAGTCAAATCAAATGAAATTATTTATTTGCAGAATACAGTAAAATTCAGGTATTTCCTGTTCAGTTTTCCTGTCAAGCTATCGAAATGTAACTTTCAAGGTAGCTTGAGCCCGATGACAATACATTCTCCTTCTATTTCCAGTACTCCTTAACAGCCTCCGAGGTCTAGTGGTTGAGACCGTGGTGTGTTGATCGGGAGGTCCAGGGTTCGATTCCTCATGGGTGCAGAAGTTGGTCTTCTCGGTTTGGTTGGTGGTAGGGCTTCTGAGTCCCTCAGGATAGCTACCACGTTTTTGTGTTCCGATAATAATTAGAGATAAAACAGCCAGTTATTCAGTTGTCGAGGAGACCAGAGGGCCTATTACCGATCTCATGGTCTGCAAATGATATCATAATTATGATATCATAGTGCAAAACGAAAAATACGATTTCCGGTCAGATTTTTGATCATTTGTTCATTATTTAATGATGACATCATTGAATTTATGCCATAGTGATGATACGAGTATCATTGGAGATCGGTAATACAAAATGCAGCATTTAATGACTTCTTTTTCTCAAATTTATACGATGTCATACGATGAAAGATCCATAATTGGCCTGCTGATGGAACTCGCTGCCACCTTCGGCCTTGTCGCCACTTGACATCAAGTGAGATGAAAATTAGCTCCCCGCACCAATAGATTACCGCTTTTTTTTTTGATTTGGACAATGGAATCAACGAACTTTCTTTTAAAATGGCGAAATTGCATGGACAGTAATGGTGCATACTCCGATTGTTTAAATATTTAATTTCGTTATTTTTTTATGTTTTCGTATAAAACGCTAATTTCATAACGTAAGGACTTAATATTATAATTTAATGAAATTTGGTACAGAGATAGCTGTACCAAGGAAATTGGTCCGGTCCGGTCCTGAGGAAATTTAATTGTTATCCTGAATTTCAATGAGTTACCTCAGGAACGCGCTATATAACTGAACTAGTAACATAAATCTTCTAATCTTAATAAATAAATAAAGTTCTCGTGTCACAGTGTTTGTAACCAATCCTCCGAAGCGGCTTGACCTATTATTATGAAATTTTTCGTGTATGCTAAGTAGGTCTAAGAATAGGTCGTTAACTATTTTTATATCCCTAAGTGATAAGGGTATTTTTTTTTAAATTATTATGGCGAAACGTAGTTCGCGGGACCAGCTATTATACCTATAAAAATCTCGTGTTACAGTGTTTGCCATCGAACTCCTGCGAAACAGCTTGACCGATTTCTATGTAATTTTTTGCGTATATTTAGTAGGTCTGAGAATAGGTCGAAGGCTATTTTTATAGCCGTAGGTGATAAAGGGTGGCCTTCTCCAGATTTCTTTTCTTGGCAATTATTTTAACTAAACGTGTTTCGGGGCCACAGCTAGTATTATTTAATTTTTATATTGAATTTTACTAATATAGCTTATAAGCTTTATTACATTAACCAACTTATTATTAATTATGTATGCTAGGTTACGTTGTAAGGTCTATATCTATGGGCCCAAGTTGCCTGATAATAAATAGAAAAATAACTGAATTCCATGCAGACAAAGTCGCGGGCAACAGCTAGTACATTGACAAACGTGCACAAAGGCGAGATTATCGCTTTCAGAGATCATTTCCAACCATATTCTAGATTATGTATGTGTGCTTTTAGCTGCCTTCACAAAATTTATAAAAGACTAGTGTGTCCGGCAGACGTTGTCCTGCCCGATTCCAGCGTCACCTACCGGGTCCAACTTTACGTTTAAACTTTCCTTGGATCTATTCAAACACAAACAGAAAATTTCGTAAGAATCGGTCGAGCCATTGCAGAGTTTTTGCGAGACTAACACACAGCGTTTCATTTTTATATATAAGAAGAAGAAGAAGATAAGATTCTAAAGAAAGATATCTGAAGTTTCGGACATTAATATACCGATATTCCCGGGGATCACTACGAAAAACAACGCGAACGCGACACATTTACAAATCCAGTCGTTAGCGTAAACGCCGACATCAAAAGGTTTGACACACATACCGATGGGAAATTAATTGCGCGTGATAATGGGCGAGCACACCTGGCGTCTCGCATAAACCCGATCCGACGGTCTATTTCAGTGGACGATACATTCATTATGTCCGGCTAGTGGATCCAGTGACGAATTCGTAGTAGAACGTGAAGGAATTTTGATTTCAGTTGAATAAAACAAGCTTTCACATCTGTATCAGATGAGCTTTAAGTCGACAAGCCGTGACATTTCTATGAGACCATATTTTCTCCAACAAGCAGGGTATTCTACCATTGTTAGGGCTACAGCCACTATAATGACAAATGGTTCCTGTTAATTTTGTAACGGCTACAGCCACTAATATTACATAATGACATATGGTTCCTGTAAATGTTGTAAATAAAATTCAAATGTTTGTAATAATTTCAGAGACCCGGACATTTAATAGTCACCGTTTAACTTATTAAATGAACGGTAAAGAGTAAAAAAAATATTTTTTAAAAAAATCGCGTAAATTTCTTTATTCGTAACTAGCTGTGCCCGCGACTTCGTCCGCGTGGAATAGTAACTTTTGGCAGCATTTTGGTTTTTTATGGCAATTTTTTTTAAGATCTTGATAAAATTGTAGCCTATGTTATACCTTATATAATTAGCTATCTTTTAGTGAAAGGCCCGTCAAAATCGGTGCTGCCGTTCCGGAGATTAGCGGGAACAAACAGACAGACAATTTTATTTAAATTGTGTTTTTGTTATTGGTACCCGATATACATTCATACCCATTTAGTAAAAACTTGTTATTTTGAAATTACAAACAGACACTCCAATTTTATTTATTTGTATAGATAATATTCAATTATGAAACCCGAAAGCCTTAATGTTCGTTATTTACGGTTTCCTCCGTTTTTTCAGCTGTCCTTTCGAAACATCGGTATTTTTTCAAAAAGCGAATTCTGATTCCCCAATTCAAACACATCAGTTTCGTAACAGGTATCAAAGAGAACGAGATCGCGCTGTCGGAAGTAAGGTGTTTATGAGATGTATGATGTGTTCGTGGACTAGTGATGTCAAAAATACCGACCCTAATACAAAATACCGGTGATAAATATTTCAAGTCACATTGCAGAGATAGTAATTTCGTTTTTAATTATAAAATTTATTTAAGAAAATTGAAATTGCCTTTAGGCATTTTCTACTAGTCAACCGTGAAAGTAAGGCAGATATTTTGTAGCGGTGCAAGAAACATACAAGTAAAAAGAGATAAAAAAGCAAGTACTTATTTCTCATGGTTCAAGAAAATGACAAATGTTATAAATATTTATAATTTGTGTTTATAAAATCCTGCAATAAGACAGCTTTCGCTTTAAAATATTTCAAGTAATATTATCGATGATAATATAATGTTCGATAAAACAAACAAGCTAACTTTATTCCTTGTATATAGAAATACTATTTTCAGGAATTGATAGCAAAGTGCGAGCTAGGTTAAGCTATTATTACTGTAATTAGTAGCTGACTCTGGAAGTAGTTTATATTAGAGAAGACCAGAGAAAGACACACTACATCCATGCGTGAAAGTGAATTTTACAGGGCTCTGAAGGGAGACATTGCCAATAGTTCCAGTGTGGCGATATCGGGAATGTGACTTCTCCTGTTCCCAATTATCTATACATTATGATATCCGATTAATATCTGACAGGCCATATGATTATTTCCCGCTACCGTCAAAAAAATTGGTTTCATAGTTCTTCGTTATGAACAATATTGTTCCACGTATAATAATCTAAATACCTATACCAGATATCCGTACGAAAGTGAAGGTGAAATATGTATGCCCAACACTATTTGAAACGTAAACTAAAGAAATGAAAGGTGCATTAAGAAGAAAGGTAATATTAAAACGCGCAAATCCGCGCAGAGTAAACATGTCCGCGTGTGGCATCCGTTAAATAGTGTTGTGTCAATCACATCGATATTTATATGCGTATCCGTTCGTTTCAGCGTATAACATCTGTGACCCAGATATTTAATACGTTATCAGTGTAAAGAAATTCAATGAGTCTATTTGAAAATTAGTTATGTTATTATTATTTTTTTTATGCGACAACGTTGATTTATAAAAAGACTGCTCACTTGATGGTGATTGGCTACTGTCACCTATGAAACGACAGCGATTGGACAAGTTGCTTGTGATGTAAGATGTCGAGTCACAGAACACAATCATTTCACTGCTTGTACCCTACAAATTGGAACACAACGAAAGTAAAGCTACTGTGAGGCAGAAAATAGTCAAGTCTTCAAGATTAGCTGTCGGCATGTAAACATGCCGAAGTGCGCATTCAAAAGTTGTGGTAACAATAGCCAGAAACGGCAGAAAAAATACGGGATTTCATATTTTGCGTGAGTAAACTTATTACACATCTTATCATGTAAGTATTCAAATATTCGATTTATACGTAAAAACCAATCAAAAACAATTATTTTAATCATAAACATGTCGCTTCGCGTCAGTGTACATCACAATCGTCGATGTGATATCTCATTCATGCGTTGGAGTGACAATGCGATAAGCAATTTCAAGCATTATGTTTGAGATTATAAAGTTGATATTTTCTTGTAGCAACTACTAAAACGTCGTTTGATCTGTGGCTAGGTATGAAATGATGTAACTTCCCACGGTTGTACTTAAAAATAGTTGCAGTAATAATGCAGAATAAGGTTGAATTCGATAAATACGGTACTTTCTTTATGGTAATTTTCATTAGGGCGTGCATATTCAAGTGTATACTATCAGCAAGTACAAATGTATAGTCGATTAGGTGACAGGTTTCAAGCGCGTTTTTGTATGAAGCGCTCTATCTACGTTTGGTAGTAAATCAATGATTGTTGCTTGCATAATCTTCTTAGTAACATTTTTAAGTCTGGTAATCTATGAAAGTCGCGAAGAAAGCATCTATGTTAATATTGTAACCTTCATAAAACAGATTACAATATAATTCTGATTTTATTTCAATAAAATTATGTAAATTGTTGATTTTTCGCTATATAGCATCTCTAGAGATTCTTCGAAATCAGTGGTATTTTTGTTTAACATACGACAGGCAATCTCTTGGACCTCATCTAGCCTAATCGTAAGTGACGATGGAAGCGAGCTTCAATCAGACTCTTCTACAACGAAGGAACTGGCTATACGAGTATTACCTCTAAAGATCCGAATACAGCAATTAATGTTATTAATATCGTTTTAAGGTGACACATTTTAATAAGACTGTGGTAAGGGTATGCATAAATTTATTTATGTGTGATTTGATTTGCTTTGATTAAGTATTGTTTTCACTGTTCATCTGATGTCTGTTTACTCTCAATACCAAAACACTTCTGCACTAGACACTACTGAATATGCTAACGTAAATGCGAGTAGTACATAACCAACCGATGAAAGGTTATTGTATTGATGCATATTCTCTTACGTAGCACTTTCAGCGTGAAGATCTTTGAAAACACGTAAATAATACGTAAGTCATGATGGATTACGTTCTAAGTGTTTTATTTCAAGCGTTGACTGCGTTGTTGTCTGCGCGGGCGCCGCTGACGCGAAAATGGGAGAAAATTCAGTTACCGACTTTTGCCACGCAACAGCCGTTAACGGGGTCCCATCTAAAATCTTTGATGTTCAAACGATATACTTTATCGTAAACACGCTTTATAATGCTTATTATTAATTGCTTAGAGTTGTTTTTATTAATAACCCTGTGTTAATAACGAAACGGAATGCCTTTGATCAGCTCTCAATTCAAATTTGTGTTGATTTGTGTACGAGAATTTTAATTGCAAAATCGCCTGAACTCTACTTTCTTTTTAAATATGTTTTTATAGTTTGTTAAGAATACAGATAAAGTAAGATGCATATAGTTAGCCGGTTTGAATAAACTAAGTAGGTACACTATTAGTCTTAGTTTACCGTACCGACTTAGTATTTACATAGTACACAGAACTTTATTAGTCCATATCGCCGCTTGCTATCATGGTAAATGTCGCGCGACATAGAATAAATAAAAAATAGGCGAAGCTATGTTCGAAGGAATGACAACTTACCAGCTCATACTTGGAAAATGAAACTCTACCTTGGAAAATGAAACTCAACCTTGGTCATATTTTTTTCTTGCGACATCAGAACGAAACATCCGCTTAAACGATAAGACGTGCTGCAGTATAATCGGATACAAAACATTTAGATATTTTAATGTACTGGGTAGGTGCTCTAACAGTGACAACAATATCTGTGACAATAAAATATCAAAGAGACCCGTTTTATAGTCTAGGTGAATTAGTGCCAAGGATTTCGTGCAGTCAACGCAACGCGCAGTAGATTAACAAAGATTTTTTTGTAAGTGCATTCAGGTTACTTGCAAAAAACTGTTTATGCATATATGGCTATTTACTATTGTATACACTATTTGTGCCTAAAATGTAATATTCATTAGAAAATGGATAAGATTTTTAAGTTAATACGATATAATATCAATGATATGTAAAGTCCAATATACCTACCTGAAAATAGTCTTATCAGGTGGCTACTTACTGCAGAAAGATGTGATCATTATTCCATCTATTTCCTTTGCAGCAGTGTTTGTTCTCATGGAACACACAAAAGTAGGGTAAATATACATACCGATTTAACGTATACTGTGGATAACCGCACCGTATTTTCACAGCTTATGAAATATATATTCTGGATCAACCTTAATTTACAACCAATAAAACGTCTATAAATTACACGTTCTTATGTACATTGTACGACGATTATAGTCATTGTGTTCGAGTTACCGGATGAAAATAATGCGCATCTAAATTAAAACTTGTTTTGACGAAAGAAACGTGTTGCAAGACGCCATTCGGTCGAACCTCGAGATATTTTCAAATTAGTTAATAATAAATTAACTCGAAACAATGATTTCATATTTACAGCACGATTTAAAGATTTTAAAGCTGGCTGTGAATGACGACTTTGCAAATAGTTAGTCTTCAGATTATCTATATAGGTAGTAACTAGGTATTAACTTGGCTCTCCACCGAATAAAACTTGTCAACTTTTGTCGATAACATGCATTGTCAATACGTGTTGTTCATCGTAAGTCGACTCTCCAACGATTCCAACCATTGATTTACTACCTAACGTAGATAACGCATGAACGTTCGAAAAGTGGGCCGGTGAAGAACTGCCCAATCGGGCCTCGTGCAGTTCTTTTCCATGCGTTGGATAAGCAATTTTGAGCATTATGTTTGAGAGTATAAAGTTGATATTTTCTTGTAGCAATTACTAAAACGTCAAATTTAATTTGGCTAGGTAAGAAATGATGTAACTGCACACGGTTGTACTTCAAATAGTTGCCGTAATAATAAAGAATAAGGTTGAATTCGATAAATACGGTACATTCTTTATGGTAATTTTAATTCGGGTGTGCATATTCAACTACCTATTTAACAGTATACAAATGTATAGTCGATTAGGTGACAGATTTCAAGCGCGTTTTTGTATGAAGTGCTCTATCTACGTTTGGTAGTAAATCAATGATTCCAACGAATAAAAGCTGTCAACTTTTGCGTTGTCAACATTCCGGATTCCATTGTCAAAATTTGCGAAAATATGCGACATAAACTGTCACATCTTTTGACAGTGTTGACGTACAACTATATTTTTATTTTCAAAGTTCAGTTTTATATCTTTACGCATTCCCGAGAGAAAGGGTCTTGACAGACCGGCGGACTAATAGACGGACAGACGGACGGTCGGACAGACATCGAACGGGTTAAGTCATATTAGCTGGAAGCGACATCATCCGTATGATTCAGGATACATTTCGGAGAGTGTTCCCAAGAGCTGTTTATCTTGTTCCACCATCTCCCTTTTACTACCGAGGCACCCGGAGAACGGCAAAGACCCACCCCTATGTAGTAGAAATTCCACTGCTTCGCACGAAGCGTTTCGCTTCCACTTTTTTAATGCGTACTGCAAAGGAATGGAATTCTTTACCGTCCTCTGTGTTCCTCTGTCCCTCCCACCTCACTACAACCCGGGTCTTTTCAGGACTAGAGTGAATCGGCACCTAATGAGTAGGTACGCTCCACCTTAGTCCCCACTTTTGCTTACCATCAGGCAAGATGAGGACAAGTGTCTACCCATAAACTATAAAATATCACTTTTTAGGGTTCCGTAGCAAAATGGCAAAAAACGGAACCCTTATAGATTCGTCATGTCTGTCTGTCTGTCTGCCTGTCCGTCCGTATGTCACAGCCACTTTTCTCCGAAACTATAATAATAATTTTATTTTTCTGAAAACATGTTCCATTGGTTAGTAATTACAATAAATCTTATAAGTAATGTTAGTAAGTTACATAATTTTAAAGAAAAATATATAAATTAAAGATTAGGATGTCAGCCTCTCGTTGTTAGCGAGAGAATGATATCCCATCCATACCTGCAGCATGGGGGAATCCCACCTTTTAACTAACGTCGCCAGGAGGAGATTGGGGCTGCCACGCACCCTGGTTAATAATGACGCGCAACACGAGCGCATCACTGCGTAAAAATCTGGTACACCCGCCTCCGCAAACATAGCAGACGCACTACACCACCGTGGTAGCCCCAACATCGCCCTGAACGCGTTGTAGTACTGTACACGGAGCGCGCTGTATACCCGCCGTGTGTATCTCACCCACAAACTACAGCTGTACAGTGACTGGCAATAAGACTTGAATAGCGTCACTTTGACATCCACCGTACACCTTGCAAATCTACGAGCGAGCATGTTACAGCGGACAGACAGCGCCCTCCGCTCCCTCTCAATGTCCATGTCATCGGACAGGTCATCGGTGACCCAGTGGCCCAGATATTTAAACTGCCTTACCTGTTTAAGAGGACTGCCGCACAGAGTGATCGCAGGAGACGCATATTGTTTTCTCCCTGACGATAAGAACTGAACTGATGAACCTGACGATGAGAACTACAGAACTACACTGTTGAAACTTGATAAGTAGATGTATTCTGTGAACCGCATTAAGATTTTCACACAAAAATAGAAAAAAGCAATAAGTTTTGGAGGTTCCCCATACATAGAACTGAAACTCAAAATTTTTTTTTTCATTAAACCCATACGTGTGGGGTATCTATGGATAGGTCTTCAAAAATGATATTGAGGTTTCTAATATCATTTTTTTCTAAACTGAATAGTTTGCGCGAGATATACGTCCAAAGTGGTAAAATGTGTCCCCCCCCCCCCCCCACTGTAACTTCTAAAATAAGAGAATGATAAAACTAAAAAAAATATATAATGTACATTACCATGCCAACTTCCACCGAAAATTGGTGTGAACGAGATCTAGTAAGTAGTTTTTTTAATACGTCATAAATCCTACGGAACCCTTCATGGGCGAGTCCGACTCGCGCTTGGCCGGTTTTCTTTTGTAACGAACTCGTCAGCCTACCGGCCCAGCAGTGGAGAGTTTGTTCTAAAACTCTCCACTGCCGTGTTTCCCGAGCGGTTCAAAATACATAATCTGAAAACATCTCAAATACTGTGCATTTTATTTATTGAAAAATAAATTGCATGATTTAGCTCAAAATTCCAGCGCTTTGGTTTAAGCTTTTAAACTTAACTCATAGAACATTTGTTATATTTGTGTCTCACAAATACACGCGCGGCGGACGGCAAAACGGCAGCATCGTATATCTTTATCCGCGAAAATGTATTTTCATTTACTTAATTTATATAATTCTTTCAAAATAAAAATAAATTGGGGTGTCTGAGATATTGAACTATTTTATTGACACGTCCTAGATGTAAAATCACAGCACTCAGTAATTGCACTGCCTGTCATACCCTGCAAACCGGAACACAGCAATGCATGCAGCGCTGCTAGGCGGCAGAAATAGGTGCGATAGATGTACCTGCGAATACGATTCAGATAAAGAGTCTGTTTACTTTTGTATTTTTATTTTTTTGTATATTTCGCATTCAGATGGGAATACTATTTAAATATCTTAAAAAAGAAATGCACTAGCATACAGGATAATAAACATGGCTTCCATGACATCGCCGAGAAAATGCAAAGTCTTTCATACAATATTTCGTGAAACAAGCGGAGTATACGCCGAAAGCCCCCAACTTATGCATCCGCAGTGGACAGACACATAGCCGGGTCCGGTCGTTCAGTTCCGTGGAATGTATATTATTTTTATTTTGATAGGTTTCATTTATTTGACCGCGGGGGGCGGGCGGACCGTAAACCAGCAGCTTGGCGGACTGCCCCGAAGTTATTTTATTAGCGGCAAGGTATTGTGCGGTGTGGATTAAATAAAAAAATTAAGGCGCCAAAAAGGCGTCCCCCATTTTCACTTACGCAATAAAACATAATTTTTAACTGGCTGTTGCACGTGACTTCGCCTGCCTAAAATTCAGTTAAATCGTGAGTATTCAGGATAAATAGTATTCTATATCCTACCTCAGGGCTTAAGTTATCTCTATACAAAACTTCATTAAAATTGGTTCGTCGGTTAAGGGGTGAAAGCGTAATAGACAGACAGAGTTACTTTCGCAATATTTAAGCAGGGAAGTAAGAAAGTTCCTAGTAGGTATTAGCAAAACCATATCGGGGTGGAAAGGATATAAACGAACTTCACCTGCCGGCTCTTACTGTTACACAATTCACCTACACACAGGGCCATAGGCCATAGTGACCCAGTGTCTTTATAACTAAGCAAAGCTTATAAGGAGGAGCTTATAGGAGCGTCGGTGGCGCTGTGGACCCGGCACTTGCCGTCCAATCGGGAGGTCCGGGTTCGCGACCGCCATATACCAATGTGTTTTTCGTTTTTCAAATTTCATATGTACATTTGTCTGACGCTCCTACGGTGAAGAAAAACTTCGTGAGGTAACCTGCATACATCTGCGAGGGGGTTCAATGGTGTATGTGAAGTCGATCAATCCGCGCTGGGCCGGCGTGGTTGACTGGGGCCTGATCGCCCTAAAATGGGCCTACTCGAGCTCCTCGGTGGGGACTCGTGTGTGAGCTGTGAAGAAAGGAGAAAGCTTATAATCGCCTCCGTAGTCTAGTTGCTTAGACCACCGGGTGTTGATCAGGAGATCCGGGGTTAGATTCCTCATAAGGATAAAAGTTTTTCTGCTCGGTTTGAATGATGGTAGGACTTCTGAGCCCTCCTGGCTAGCTTCCATCGTCTTACCTAAGTTTTTCGCTATAATAACAGTGTTAATAGCATTTTTGTATTCCGACAACTAGAGTTAAGATTCCTCAGTCGTTAAGGAGATCAGGTGAAGATCGCTTTCACTTTCACCCTGATTGTCACTTACCATCAGGTGAGATGAATGCCAAGCGCTTCCCTGGCGTATTAAAGGTGGTGGCATCTCTTCTTGGTGATGGAGGGGTCTATACTCAGCTGTATGTATATTACAGTTGACATGGTGATAAAACCATACCATATCTTAATAGAAAATAATAATAATAGATAAATTTGAATAAAAAATACAGCACTAACGAGATAATAAGGTTGACTATTCACTATTCGTCCTATTTTGTAGCGTTCAAATTAGCAGAGATAGCGAAGTGGTCCCGGCAGGCGACTGATAAATCGGATTACCGCCCCGGAGTTCTGGCTCAGAAAAATCTGGTGTAAATCGTAGAATATCGGTAATCAAATAGGTGAGACTCATTAGTTGAGTCAGAATTTTATTGTAGAGCAGTATCATGGTTAGAAAGTGTTCGTCTTCTGTACCCCTAGCAAGAACCACTCTCGTAATAGTATAGTAATCGTATTCGATAGCGATTGAGATATTAAATGAACAGCTAGAAACACTATCGTAAGACTATCGTGAGCTCGTAACGTAACGATAGTTCTCTCACTGTAAAGTACTCGGTGAGAGATATTGCGATAGCTAGCTGTCGAATAAAACGATACGACATGTCAAAAGTGAGTTCGTGCTGACGATTCTCATACTTTAGCTGTCGTTAACTATACCATTACCATTACTATACCATTTAGTTCCTTAAACGACCGTAGGCGCTGCTATTGTTTTCATACAAATAATACGATTACGATAACCATAAGTATTGTGGTTCGTGCTTGGAGTACTGTTCCGTGAACGTAAATAAGTACAGCCTTTACATGTCCACTATTGGAAATAGACCTCTCAAAGTATAGGCCACTGAGTACGACCTTACGGAGATCATTGCTTCACCTTTGGAATGCTGTTGCATACAGACAGACCCGCCAATGTCTAGTCGACAGGCGTATGTGGGACTATCCCTATTATGTGGGAATACCCACAAACTCCCGGATTCAATATCCTATCTATCCCCAGATTTGTTTTATGGAGATAGAATTTGACGTATTTTGCCTTAGTCAACCACGCTGGCCCAGTTTGGATTGGTCGATTTCACATGTCATAGACTTTGAATTTCTTCGCAGATGTATGCAGGTTGCCTCACAATGTTTTCCTTCACCGTAGTTCACCGCAGGAGCTTCACCTACGTAAATGGTATGTCAATCCAAAGTTAAGATTATTAATAGTAAAATTGTTTGGTAATAAGCGTGAAACTACGGAATAGTTGACAAATATGATCTTTCTCTTTCGCGGAATGCCAAATTAAATCAACTCCACCCTATTTAATTTTGGGATAAATAAAAAGCATTAAAAACGACTGACAAACCACTATGAATAATTGACCACGCTGGCAGATGCAAGCACACTCCCAATAAATCCGCACTACCTCTCAAAGACAAAGGTAGTGGTCATTATTTCGGCGGGTGACCGCTCGGCGCTGGGGGGCTCCGCGGGTGTCGCAGCGGGGGCTCTCGGCCGTACACAAATGTGCACTAATTCTATTCCACTAAATTGAACTGCCTCGTGCTATTTTCTAGGTATTTGGATATGTCTAGCCACAGATACAATACGTCAATTACAGCACCCAGGCATGAACGGCGATTTCGGAAATCAAAACTTTGATTTACTTCACCAATTAACTCTTAAAAATAAACGAGAAACTTAAGAGTTCAACTTTGGTATTGTACAACATCCATAGTACCTATAGGAGCTAAACTTATTTATAGTACTGAAGAACACTAGTTCCATTTTCCATGCCGTCGACCTAATTTCATTGCGAGGTAGCCGGGAAGCTGTAGGGAGCGTTTTAAAACTTGATCCAGTCCGATGCCGAGGAAATTAAAGCCATGCGTAAAGATTACGCCGACACGGAGATATTCGTGAAATAGCTTCTTCCCTTACTTGAACTACGTTCCGCAATTATAAGTTTTTAAAAGTATAAATGTGTAAGGTAATTTACAAGGCTAATCTATAGGAATATGGTCCAAATCATAGCAGGTATATTAACAAAAGCACGAACCACGAGTCTGTGAAGACACACGTTGAATAAAAAACTGGCTAAGTGCGAACTAGACTCACGCAAGTGAAGAGTGTTTGTACTAAATACATTCATCATCATCATCATTTCAGCCAAGGGAAATATCTAGATATACTGTTGGACATAGGCCTCACCAGGGATATCCAAACCAATCGATCATGCGCCTCCCGCATCCAGCAGCATCCTGCTGATCGCACCTTCACCAGATCGTTGGTCCACCTTGAAGGGGCCTACCAACGCTGCGTCTCCCAGTACGCGGCCGCCACTCGACGACCTTTTCTGCCCCAACAGCCGTCAGTTCTGCGAGCGATGTATCCTGCCTACTGCCACTTACGGTTTGCAATTCTTTGGGCTATGCCGGTAACTAGTTCTTCCATGGATCTCATTATTTCTGATGTGATCGCGTAAAGAAACCCCGAGCATAGCCCTCTCCATTGTCCTTTGAGTGACCTTGAGCCTTCTAATGAGATCCATTGTAAGTGGCTACGTCTCAGTTCCGTACGTCATTACTGGCAATGCATTCATATTGTATGATATTAGAATTACATTATATGGAAATTAGAATTAAAATACATTATTTCGTGTTGGACACACGCACCACTTTCGGCTCTGAAACGGAACCGGAAAAAACACAAATTTTTATTATTTTATTATAATTACAAATATTTTAACATTCGGTTTAAAACAACTTGCCGGTATAAATACAAACTCACTAGAGTTTTTTCGGAGAGTGTGTTTTTAAAATAAGAGTGTGTTTTTGTGAACAAAGAATAATCTCAAATCTATATTAGGTAAATTTATTGTAATAACATGTATTTGTATTGTTATAACGTGTCGAGTTGAGAGACATTTTTTTAAATGTTAGCTAACTGAAGATAGAAGAAATCTATTTTCAGTTAGCTAACAAAAGCCGTCTCTAAAAATTTACTTTTTCATCTATTTTTACAACATTTGCATGTCTTGAAAATTGCAATAACCAAGGAAGATCTTAAGAAAAATAAATAAAAATTTCAATAAGGAAAATATTAAGGTTTTCTTTCGATAACCCAAACCGACAGACATTGCCTCGTCATACATTGCGCGGCTATTGCCGCATTTAGCTTCGCTTAATTAACCACAAACATCCTTAAGCTGTCTCTCCGCTAACCACTTGGCTTATTCGCCATAATTGATCTCGCCCAGTGCAGTAAAGCGAAAGAAAATCACCCAAATCTCCGGCGCTCTCGGCCATAACTCACTTAGATCCAGCACTAATTCTTTGCCATTCACTTCGGATATTCAATTCGAGAATGTAACTTAAATTACGTATATTAATTAGGCTACGAACTACTGGAAAATGGAAAGCAGCGAAGATTTTATTTTTTTATTTCATAGGTATATAGCAGCAAGTAAAATAATTACTCAAACAGTACGGGTTTTCTCAAAGTTACTCCCTGTACAGTTTTCTAAAAAATAGAACTTAATATTTTTATGGAACTGACATTTGCAAATAGTGTTATATTTATCCCATGCTTATCCCGTATTTCCTTTTAATGTTTTTTTAAGTACCTACAACACAAAAGAAAGAGACTTTTATTGTCTACTGATAGTGATCTCTAGTCGCGCATTCCCTTCGAAAAAAGGGTAGGCTGGAGCCCTTCAAGCCCTATATGAGCTGTAATGATGATTATGTTATAGGTTTTAGATACTTGACGATATCGTATCTAGCTGGGAATTTCACAGGTTTAATTAAGTATTATTTTTATTGCATGATTGAAGATAATTTTCGAAATTAAAATAATATTAGGTCCTTACCTATGAAATTGGCGTTTTGCCGTACTGGCCACTTTGATCTCAAATATCTCCTCTATGGTTAGGAATTCCAAATTCAAATGTATACAACTATTTACTCATGTGTTTGTGTTTCGAAAATTATAATTCACTTGTTTTTTTCCTCAATTGTTTTTTTTCTTTGCGTCACTCAGTTTACAAAATGGAAAACTTGAAATATTGCGTTATTTACGAGTACGAGTTCCACCGTGGCACCAGTGCTGCAGAAACGGCTCGAACGATTAATGATGTGTATGGCGACGGTGCCGCAAAAGAAAACACTGTGCGTTTTTGGTTCCAACGTTTTCGTTCTGGAAATTTCGACCTGCAGAACAAGCCCCGTGGACGGCCGGAGACCACAGTTGATAATGAAGAATTGAAGGCTATTGTAGAAGCGGATCCATCGCAAACCACGTGCGAGTTAACTGCAGGCTGCGGTGTTAGTGATAAAACTGTTTTAATCCACTTGAAGCAAATTGAGAAGGTGAAAAAGCTTGAAAGGTGGGTATTTCACGAATTGAGTGAAGCAAATCAACAAACGCGCGTTGACTGCTGCGTTGCATTACTCAACCGGCACAATTATGAAGGGATTTTTAATCGAACCATTACTTGTGATGAAAAGTGGGTCCTGTACGATAATCGAAAGCGCTCATCGCAATGGCTGAGCCCTGCCGAGCTAGCCAAACCATGCCCCAAGCGAAAATTGACTCCAAAAAAGTTGATAACAAAACAATTGATTGAAACGTCCAAAATAATTGAGGAAAAAACAAGTGAATTATAATTTTCGAAACACAAATACATGAGTAAATAGCTGTATAAATTTGAATTTGAGAGGAGATATTTGAGATCAAAGTGATCAGTACGACAAAACGCCAATTTCATATGTAAGGACCTAGTATTATATGTAGTCTGCAGCTTTACATGTATAATTAGCATTTCAATACAAACCACAATTTTTGCTGTGTTTTCAACATCCTCAATGTATCGCTGTGCTCAGTGAAAAATAGTTTCAGTTTGAAATCACGTTTCATCGCACGTCACTTGATCAAGAATCATAACGAAGAATAATCTTTTTGGCGCCCGCGACCACGAGAATGAATTACAGTCGCCATTAGAATTGATGCTAGAATGTGACTAATTACAAAAAAGCTTTCAGTTGAAGCTGAAATTTACGCGGTTTGCTACGCAAACACGTCACAGTCGCCTACAGGTGTGACGGAATTGTTTTCGTTTTTCGCCTTGTTTTTATGACTGTAGTGGTTTTAAGATCTTCAAGCCGAAATTTGGCGATTTAATGCAATCTATCAAGAAACTAAAGCGTCTATGATGATCTCTGTAGAATACATGTGTCGCCACTCCTTTAGTTCCCGTGGATGTTGTAAGAGCTGACTTAGGGAGTTTACA
The DNA here is from genome assembly GCA_963935595.1 of Schoenobius gigantellus. Taxonomy (NCBI): domain Eukaryota; kingdom Metazoa; phylum Arthropoda; class Insecta; order Lepidoptera; family Crambidae; genus Schoenobius; species Schoenobius gigantellus. The sequence goes on from OZ012548.1 coordinate 1,551,941, forward strand.
GAAATTACCCCACTGCGAGGAGTCGAAGAACTCTAAACAAAACTCTAACCAACCCGTCTGTCAGCGTGGTGAAGCAGGTCAATTCCTCTTATTTTTTGTTACATAGATAGCAGAATATAAAAAAATCTGAAGACATATTTAGGAACTCGTTAGCAACGTCCAGGTAACTGCGCTAACAATGTTCATCAGTATCACTTTTTTTTATTGCAGAAAGTTGGCAAACAAGCAAACTGCCCCCCTGATGGTAAGTGGTAACAGTCACCTATAATACATGTGGCTCTTGTGAGAACCACAGTGTACGTTGCCAACTTGTGACACAAGATGTAAAGTCACAGTACCCAGTAATATCACTGCCATATCTTACCCTTCAAACCGGAACACAGCAATGCAAGCACTGCTGCTTTGCGGCAGAAATAGGTAAGACGGAGTTACCTTAGCAGACGACTCTGGTACAGAGTCTCCCTCCAGTACTTTAACTTGCATGTTCCATAGCTGGGTAAGGATCTCTCCTCATACGTCCCACGGCTGGGCACGGGTCTCTTTTTATATGTCCCACGGCTAGCCACGGGTCTCTACTTATTTTTTTTTATTTCTACTCATACAACTTAGGCCCATGGATACACAGATATACCTTATAAGCTAAAATACATATTTTGTACTTATAAAATACAATTTTGTTAGTATATATTACTTAATTGGTTATGTTACACAAGTCTAAAATTATTTAGGCATGTTCTGCAGCATTCGATGGTGTTAGGATTCCTTCCACGGCATTTTCTATATACTACTCTTTTGAGCCAGAACTCTTCCATTATGAATGTGTCTAGCGTAGAGTTCGGAACTTGCACCGGAACTTTTACCGAAGGGAGACTTTGGCTACCTGGGTACCTCCGTCGTCTTCAGTATATACTGTTCGACGTCCTCCGGCTCATTGGTGGTATAGTGCAGGAAGGACAGGTACACGACCGTGGTTGATACCGCAGCTCGCAGCAGGTATTTGGCCCCGTAGGTGCAATGTCGCAGCGGTTCTGTGTCTCTTTTTGCCGACTTACTTTCCTCTTTTGGACCTTGATGAAGGCGTTGTCGTCACAATCCTCTGAGATGAGATAGAGAATCAAGAGAGTTCCGTATCTCTGTTTTCGGCACTACTTGTGCCCTAACGGTGGCGTAGTCACAGAGAGACGAATTCGTGACCTTGGATTCGGTGGCTTGCGCTGCTGATGCCTGGAGAACCGTAACGGTGGCGTAGTCCCGCAGAAACGAATTCGTGACTTTGGACTTTCGTGTCTTGCGCGGCCGATGCCTGCAACGCTGACGGTCGCTGAGCTGCGGGCGAGCAGGTGGTGATGGCGGGTGGAACGCGGGTGTCTCGCCACGTGACGACGCTCGAATGTCAACTCGGCGAGCAAACTGCTAACTTGCAGCTCGACGCCGGCGACGACGTCACACACGCTCGGCGCCTCATGTTGACATTCGAGTCGTCTACCGGTTAGGGTACAGGTCTCCTCATACGAGGAGGATTTGGCGTATTAGCAAAACCCAACAGCAACCTGTCTCGCCAGCATGGTGTAGCTGGCGGGACAGGTTGATGTTGGGTTTTGCTGCGAGTGTCCGTCTTTTCGCAAAGATTTTACAGGAGAAATGAGTAACACAATCATGTATTTTTAATCCACCACCGCACAGCGATTACTGCCTGAGTTGTCTAAGGCTTGTATTAATAATTGCATCTCAAGAATGACATCGATCCTAGATGCTATTTTTGACAGACGTTCCATACATTAAATGTCAATACTGCATCTTAAGATCGTGAGATGCATTTATTAACATTGAGCCTTTTTTTTTTTCGGGGGGAAATGCGTGATCGCACCGTACCCGCCGTTGGCTAGACGGCGGGTGTGTGTGGGGCTAGCCCGGCATAGTGTCAGGCCGACCCACTAAAACCCCCCGGTGTTCTCCCTGCCCTTGTGGGCGCGCATGGTAGGGTCCACACTGCGACTACCACTACCAGCGCGTCCGGGCAAGCCCGACCAGGTCGATCGGGCTATCGCCAAGGGGGGATTGCCCGAGAACACCAGGGCAATCCCCAGACGGAGGGCCTTACGGCGCCGTGCACGGGGCCAACCGTGCACGCAGGCCTCCACGGCAGGGTCACTAGACGGGCATTGCTTGTGCGAATGCCCGCTTTCGCCTGCCTATCCGTCTGCGGCGGAGGGGAGCGGCTTGTGGATCTTCCTCCCGCTCCCTCTCCGCAGCCTCCTTCTGCGAGATGACGTCCTCGCAAAAGGAGGCGACAGCCCCCCATTCCGCCTCGCCGCGGAGCATGGCTACGACCATGCTCGGCAGCGAGAGGTCTCCGTCTCCCAGCGCAGCGTTAAGCTCGCTGCGCTGGTGTCGCCAGGCCGGGCACACCAATAGGATGTGCTCGGCAGTGTCGTCGGGAGCGTCGCAGTGGTGACACCGCGGCATTTCCTCCCGACGGGCGACCCGGTGCAGGTAGTGACCGAAGCAGCCATGCCCGGTCAGTACCTGCACCATGCGGAACGTGAGGCTGCCCTGCCGGCGCCCTACCCACTCCTCCAACACCTGACGAATCGCGTCGATCGTCCAGTGGCCGGCAGCTGGTATTAACATTGAGCCTAAGAATCCCTACAAATATCATAACTATACAAAAGTTACTGTCAGTCTGTCTACGCTTTAACGCTCTTACCACTGCGTAAAGGCGTAACAACTTTAACAAAATTCGGTACAAAGATAACTCAAGCCCTGAGGAATGACAAAGGCTTCTTATTTTGAACTAGCAGTGCCCGCGACTTCATTCGCGTGGATGTCGGAAAATAGTAACATGTTGTACATTTTTTTCCCGTTTTTGCAACATTTATCAATGATACTCAGCTCCAATTAGTAGTAGCCTACATTCCTCCATAAATGAACTATCGAACACAAAAATATTTTTTCAATTTGAATCTAGTTCCTGAGATTAGCGAGTTCAACCAAACAAACAAACTCTTCAGCTTTTTGATATTACTATAAATATTAATGAGTTCCCAAACACTTAATACAACCGAAATTGCAATTTACCGAATCCTATGTAAGTAGACGAAGTCATCAGCATCAGCTAGTTATTTATAACTATATTTTACAATCAGTTATATTATAACAGACCTAATATTGTTCTTCCCAAGAATCATACAAAAACTTCAGAGAATATTGAGCCAAATACATGACAGTCAAAGATATAGTTCAAGTGAATGCATCATACGTAAACAATTCAGAATTCCGAAGCTGGGTTATTTATGAACACCAGAATGGAAGGTAGAGACGTTTTAATTTTAAAAGTTTGTTTTGAACATTAGTGATTTTCGAAACAGGTGTAGTTAATATGGTTTGACATGCAGCGGTTAGATGTGATATTATTAGTTTATAGCTGGGAAGGGTTCCATGAGAGTTTTTCCGTGAAAAATATTTGTACTACGCAGAAACTCCCGCGCTTTTGTGAGTGTAACATCTACACTCACGTTAACTGTAATTTTATCAGTGCACAGAGAAATAAAAACATTGTTTCAAATTCACTAACGATACTCTAATTCGTTCATTATAAAGTAAAAAAATAATAAAGAAATCAATATAAGAATAAAAATCACTTCAGGCTAGATTCTTACACGCCTCTTCAGTATACCTAGGTGCCGTGTTGACGCTATAACCAATTCGGTCGCCGAAGGGTTTTCTCACGTGAACAAATGTTTTATCTTATAGATAGCAAAGCCAACTATAAATATTCCTAGTTTTTATACCTAAGCTATGTATTTAGTGGATATTTTAAAGAAAGTTTTTAAAAATAAATTTTATCTTGTTCTCATTTTTTGAAACTTTAATGACTTTGTTTTGTAAATATGCTAAACTACTATCACCCGCACGATATAGACTCAGCCTTTATTTTCATTAATTTATTATTGAATGTACGGAATTCTATGACATCGACAACTCGCGCTTCACCGGTGTGATATAAAGTTTTGTAGTCATTCATTTCAGATACATGTAACGTTGAGAAATAGGAGTCTCGGATGATTTACACACCTGCCGCCGAGCATTCAGTATTAATAGACACTCAGAAATGTAAAAAAGTCTAATCTGTTTTCTTAGATGCCAACTGGATATCAAAAATAATTGTAATTCCAGTTTACATAGCTGCAGGTTAGAAATTCTTGTCCCACGTGAGATGTTTCACGGTCCGAGCTATGGGACTGTTTTGAGGTCGTTGTAATAAAATATTTTATTGAAAAGCGTTTTATCTGCCTCCGTTGTCTAGTGGTTGGGACTACCCAATATTGATCTGCAGGTTCAGAATTCGAATCCCGATCGGGGCAGAATTTCTGTGCTTGATTTGATTGGCTTCTGAGCCCGCCTGGCTTGAGATTATCGTCATAATAACAATGTCAATAACATTATATTAAATCGGGGGTCCGGGGTTCGATCCTGCCATATACCAATGTGTGTTTTCGTTTTTTGAATTTCATATGTACATTGGCTCTACCTAACATGTTAAATTATGTTCACAACACCAAAGCGATACAAACAACAATATCTATTGCACAACAAAAACAAAGAACGCACGATTGTCAATCAATAACAATTAAAACATTTCAAATCAATCACGCCAGGTTCGCGCAGATCCCGCGCCCCCCAAAAATCCCGACACGAAACGTTTATTAAGATCGAGTCGGGCTGAAATATTCATTAATTGATCCAACCCCTAAGATACCCCTTATTACTTGGGGTTGATTAAGCGAACCTGGATGTACGTGGGAGAAAACGCGAGTGGCATTCACAGGAGACGATTTTAGTCGTCGCGTTTTTGTACTCTCGCATTACAAAAAAATCTTGCGTTTAATTAAATTTATTTTCAAGTGACGACAGATAAGCTAATTTTAATTTATTTAATTTGAAAAATGATGAAGAACTATTATGGCTTTTACGGTCTTATTGCAAAGCCTATTCTAAACCTGGATTTAAATTAGTCTAACTACTGCGCTTTCACTTGTGTTTTTTTATTGTTATTTAATGCAACTTATTTTATTATACAATTTGTGTGTACCCTTAAACCTAAATAACTTTGTGTGAGAGAGAATATACATAAATAGAGACGGCATCAACTTAGTACTTGTTTAAACTAGGATTAAGTTTAGACGGCTTATGTTTCAAAAATAGAACTATTTCTAAAGAACGTTCATTCATACTGACTGAACAGAACTCTACTGAAAATCTAACACTATTGTCGCGCTGAAAGATTTGTACAAGTTAAATAACTCTTCTCTGGCGAAGGCTTACGAAATCTGATAGATATTTTTGAATTTATGTGTACACTTTGAAAGTTTAGCTATATGTTAATTTTATTATACAAACGTTGTACACGATATATCTCAATTTTGATTCTTATTGCTCTATATTAAAAAATGATTATACGACTTATAAGGATCTCTACTAAATGTAGGTATCTTAAAAATGTTTTGTTAATGTTGATATTTCTTTTTAGTTTCCATTGTATGAGTAAAAATATTTTATACAATTAATCGTCCCCTGTAAACAACACATAGGCTTTATTACACGCACAGACAGAAGCCGGCGACTGTTCGCGTCGCTAATGGGTTGATGTCATTTCACGAGACGAGCACAACGCTTGGTAGAGTCGATGACTCACTTAATTATTACAAGTACATTACTTAAATTTTATGACAAAGCACATAATGCTAAAATAATACTCCTACTACATTTTTAGTGATTACGCTGAATTGGTTTGACTGGATAAGTATTTTTCTAGTCAAGTCTCAGGTGGTTTTGGTATCCAATTCACCTGAATTAAAATATAGTCAAGACCAAAGATAGAAGTGACGGATTTTTAACTCTATGGACATAAAGTTAAAAATCCGTCATAATGTGACACAAGAGTTCAGACACAATTGGAGAAAAAAAAGAGTTTTCAGTAACCGACTGTAGAGATTCTTGCTAGAAACTTGGAGAATACCTTCGGCAGCCACAGTATTTAATATTTGGTTTTGTTGACAGAATCTTGCTGAAAAAAATTGACTCTACATCACTTACATCTTTACGAAAAGTGTAGGCAAGAAACTTTACAGTAGAAAACATCATCCGTTTGTCTATGACGACTCCATAGATGCCCTGTCTTACCTTCAGCATGTTAATTAGAGGTAAACAAGTTGGCTTTGTAAGATTTTCACTTCATTCGTTCGACGACGCTGCGCCGCCGGTGAGCCCCTACTCTTCCGTTCAGACGAGCGCTCATATTATCTCGCTTATGTTTTGATAAACAAATGGAAATAGAGTAATGTCGTTCCAATATACGAGAATGTTTGAGGAGATGCAGAGAAATTTAATAACACTCTAGGTAGAGACTCTGCGAAAGAGAATTGACGTGAGAATGAAGGCACTGCGTAATTAATAATCTTTTTGTTTAGCAGGCAACAGAATTGTGAAAATTCTGTAATACCATTTTGATTATTTTACTGTTATTTGAAGTAATTATTCAGCACAATCAATTGTAGAATACACGATTATGAAGAAAAGGCAGTTGTCACCTTATTGTATCGTTATTTCTCCTTTTTTTCGGGAAGTTTTTCTTTTAGCATAGACTCTTTATAAGTGTATTTGCGGAGATTAGAAATTAATGTTATGTCTAATTATGAAAAAATATATTTTCATGTAAAGTCAAAATTTATAGTTCCAGCAAAGCAATAGACTACATGATCTATATATTGATTTATCGTAAGCTATTCTCATGTTATGCACGCATGTAAGAAGGAATGTAAAATATATTTTTTATTTTTCGAAATAAAACAAATAATCTTTACCTAACTTAGTATCTACTTATGTTTTGTAGTGAGCCTAGCAAATGACTTCATCTCACCTGCTGGGAGAGACACGCCGCACCAGCCACCCTCACCTTGCTGATCTGCAAGGTGCTTCTTTACACCTCTTCTAAAGAATCCGAGGAAAAAAGAGGCAGGGAGTTTTATTGTACCACATGGAAATGAGTTGCCAAATTTTTTGTTTACGATAGAAACGTTGTCACTGTAAATCACTAACAATGCAGGCCATTAAGTTTAGTCTTTAAAAGAAAGGAGAAGGTGGTGTTCGGAAATCTGGGGCACGAGCTAGATTCGCTCCCGACCCCGTGAAGTTAGTCGCTTTAGGGAGAAAAACTTTCAGAACACTCACCGTGCTAAAGACACACACTCCAGTGTTAGCATATTGTAAAAACTAGTACCTACAGTTTTTTTTCTTTGATTGAAAACATGCAAATACGAGTACAACGAATTAACCGAGAACTGGTAAGAATTTGCATTAAATATGTAAGATATTTAGATTTGCTGTTGAATCTTTGAAGCGACTATCTCTTCACATAAGTTTGTAATTTTTTGTTTATTAATGTAAAAGATTTCAACATTTTCATTTTCTTGTACATACATGCTGTGGTTGCCTATTATGAGAGTTACAATTAGTAATCATCATCATCATCACAGCTCATACACGTCCCTACGGAGGGGCACGAGCCTTCCCTAACTAGTTCGGGCGATTTGGCCTTAGTCAAACCACGCCGGCCCAGTGCTGATTGGTTGACTTCACATTCACCTTTGAACTACTTCGCAGGTGAATGCAGGTTTCCTCATGATGTTTTCCTTCGCCGTAGGAGCGTCAGATGAATGTAAAACGAAAAACACATTGGTACATGGCAGGATCGATCGCGGGCCTCCCGATTCTACTCGGGGCACAGTCCAGTGCCGAGACCACAGCGCCGCCGACGACGAATTAGTAATAATTTCTTACAATTGATAAATTGCATAATATGTTATATTGTTAAATCTGTTGTTAATCCCCAAACAAATAAATAAACAATGTTCACAGTGTTAGGAAAAATATTATATTATGTTGTACAATAATAAGAGTCACCGTCAAAATTACTCCGGCAATTACTAGCTAAGCCATCTCTAGTAAATGAACCATAACATTATCGTTTGACATTAGTGCATTGCGTCTAATCGCACTGCTAGAAACGCCCAATCGGTTTTCTCGGAAACCGTAAAAGACCTAAGTTCCGAGTCGACTCTACAACATCAATCTTGCAATTTACCGCCTCAACTGCGACACGGTTACACTAAACCCAATTATGACTTGTATGTTAGTGATATACGCGGTAATTCAATCGTAAACATAAATTCTGGGAAGCCATCCTTGCGCGAGTGGGGATGGCATACCTTGCTTTGGGCGGCGCGCCAAACTTTGGGATTCATTCATTGTACGCAATTTGCGACAGTGGCGCGCCGAGCGGTGAGTAGCGGAAACTGGGTGGTTCGTTTCTATGCGCAGAATGAGATCGGTTGCGTGGTTTTGTGAATAATTACGTTCTTCATGCGTGTATGAAGAATGAAGTGTTATTGACTATTGTAAAAGTTTTTTTGCATCTATCGATTATTCTGTGTTTGTATGTTTTACTGTTATCTTAATTATTTTTTGCTTCTCTGATATCTAGATAAATTAAGTTTTCTTTAAGTTTTAGCTATCTAAAAAATAATTTAAATACCTTTTCAATAATTATATTAAAAGGTATTTGATTTTTTGTCAATAATTTCTATTTGAAACATTAATATTCTGCTTTTATTTGTTTTTAATGAAATTAGTTACCGCCTCATTTTAAATAAGTATAATTTTTATGTAAGCTAATAACCAACTTCTTTTTTGGTATACCTATTGTGGATTGTGATTTTAAAATACTTTCCGGATTTCATATTTTTAGTTTGTGAAGATTTCTCTACAGTACTACTGCACTGGCTCACATCCAAAACCTGCTAAGTGAAGGTAGTGCTTTTAAATTTAAAATATATAAAACTGGCATTACTTAAGAATGTAAAATATGTACGAGTATATATTGTGCATTTCAAGTCACATACGAAATGTTAAATTAAAATATTCTATATTGTGGTGACTTGAGAGGTTTGTGGTCTTCCTAATAAGGTCATAGTTTTGACATAAGTGGCTGTGTCAGATCAATAATGTTCAAACACATCTATATAAATAAAAATGGATCTTCGAAATGTATGTACGCCCATAACTTTCGAACGACTGCACCAAATTGGATGATTCTTGGTTTTATGTATTCATTATTGTTAGGACAAGGTTTGTGTAATATAAAAATTACAATAATTGAAACACATTTCAGTAATTTAGTAAAATACATGGCGATACAAAGTCCGCCGGGTCAGCTAGTATTAAATAATCGCGGCATAACTTGTTTTAATGACTGCAGATTATCAAAAAACCTCTGTAAGGATATTCACTGACAAAATTTATCAATCATAGGTTTAATTTTGAATGGGTTGTTTTTATTTGACAACTATTGAGTTTAGCAATCGGTTCATCGGCCTCGCTGTTACTTTCACTTTAAATGATTTTTTGCTAAGTTAAAATCAGCCCCCCTAGCACGTCCACCAAAACACGATATGATAAAGCGGTGAACGGTCAAAATACAATAAGGTTTCGTCGTATTTTGACAGTTCACGGCGATAAATCGCTTTATCATATCGTGTTTTGGTGGACGTGCTACGGGGGCAGGTGCGTGGGTAGTGGTGTCGCATTGTGGACCCTACCACGCGCGCCCACAAGGGCAGGGAGAACACCGGGGGGTTTTAGTGGGTAGGCCTGGCACTCTGCCGGGAGAGCCCCACACACGCTCGCCGTCTAGCCAACGGCGGGTACGGTGCGGTCACGCATTTCCCCCCGAAAAAAAAAAAAAAAAGGTTTTAAGGCTATCAACGTTTGACTATCAAAACAAAATAAATATTAGAGTTCTAGATTGAAGGTTAAGACAGGCAGTGATATAACTAGGTACTGTAACTTGACATTTATGTCACAAGTTGGCAAACCATTTACCTTTGTGATGGCTTTTTGCCAATTTGGTTCTATACAAAAAATATCATTTTTTGGCCGTGATAATGGTTTATCGCAAAATTTTAAAGTGTATTTTACATTCGAAAAACTTTTTATTGTATCATGTTTTTTTGTTGTTTATACAACAGAGTCGCTAAAGAAGCTGGCTGCCTACCTGCCCACGTAATGGTAAATCCATACCTAGACCAAATGTACGTTGCCAACTTGTGACATAATATGTCAAGTCACAGTACCCAATAATTTCACTTCCTGTGTAAAACTGGAACACAGCGATGCAGGCACCTCTACTTGGCGGCAGAAATAAGTAAGCTATAGTACCCATGTAGACGACTCTCGTACCGAAACTCTCCCTGGTAGAGTTTTATACTATAATAGTAAGTATATTCTTATCAGCATACCATTTAGTACCACTCTCAGTTCGTTGGCTAAAACGCAGAATGAATGGAAACTTTTATCTGCTTAGGGTAGCCGCAAGTGGCTATTGCGGAGGCCCGATCCCCGCGATCACGCTCAATCGACGCCCCAATAAAGCTCTAGTTCCATCACCTCCAAACTCGGAGAGGCGAACTTTTTCAATAATTACCTTCCCTCGCTACCCTTCACTTATTATTATGCCCCGCGGCCATAGGGGCGAACGGGGCACTATTGTTCTCTCCTTTTAATTTGGAATCCACCTCCACCGTGTCTCGTGTGGGGGACGCGGCTTGTAGCGCAGCGTTTGAGATGAGCGGAGAGGAATGTCGCGGAGGCGTATGATGCTAAATAGCTCACCTTACCTCTACGGCTGTCGGCATCTGATCTTTATCAGTAATATCTGAATTGGATTGTACTTTTCAGTCTTAACTCAATAATGTGATGTGTATAATAGCTTATTTAATTAACGATTATAAGTATTAGCTGACATAATAACAGCAAACAGTCCAGCCAGCGTGATGTCGTAGGCTATAACGTCTTTGGCTTATAAGAGCCTCGTTTGCTAGTACATATAATTACGTATATTGAAATAATAAATGTACTTGAATAATACTATTGATTAAATTACAATGACTTTTACAAGCTCACGAGACGAGTCTCAAAATATAACTATAATCAACTAAAAGCAGATTGATTGGAGAAATTAGAGACAGTGTCTAGTGATTTCGTTTGCACGAATATAGTCATATATATTATACTATAGGATCATATTATTTATACTCATTGCTTACTATGTTTTTCATTAACTCTTTGGATGCTTAATAAAGTTAAATATTTTCTATTGTTAAAATTTTAAACGTTAATGGTCGTAGCACACATATCAACTCGTAAACGGAACGTAAACGTATGAACTCTAGCCGTTCAGTATTCTTTGTATGAAACTCCCTACTGCAACGCACACTAATCGGAATCGTATCGTAATCGTCTCGCCTCGGGACAAACTCACGAACCGCAGTACGGTGAGTGGTCGACTTGCCGTACCTGTGCTTACTTCTCACCGTACGCTGTCTTACGACTCTCCGTACCCTAGCTTACGTTTCTTCGTCCACGCCCCGCTCCGCGACCTGGGTCCCTATTTTTAAATCATTCTTCCGGCATCGAGCTCTTTGCAAGTGTCATTTGTGCTCGATTCCTATTGATTTTCGTTTCTCTGGCAATGAAAATCAATAGAATGTTCGGATACTGACCCGCGCGACACTCCGCCTAGCCGTCAACCAGCGGCCGGCGAGCCGTAAGCGAGGCGTCGCCTTGCCGTATCCGAGTCGACTGGGAGCTGCTGATCGATCGGTAATGCGCTTACGTTAGGTTGAAGCCTGGTTGACGGCGAGGCGATACGGTTGCTACGACCTTTATTCCCCATTCAAAAATTAATTGTAGAAATTTTAAAAAATATATGTTATGTTTTCTATCAGGGACAAACAAACACGTTCAATATTAATATAAAACTCACAAATAAATTAGAAAATGAATTTCAACATAACGATAATAAAATGTGTATCAAAACCGCTACATTCCGAACCGCGGACGGAGTTCGGCAAATAAAGATTTTTAAATAGCCGCGAGCATAACGGCCATCCGAATATTATGAGTATTCGCTATTAAATTTATTTGCTCTGGGTGTTATTAAGCAATAAAGGTGAAAGGGGCAATAACAATGCTCTGGACGCGTGCCGTTGTAAAAATTCAGATAATGCCGGCTCGCTTTTTTATGTAGAGTTTTTAAGTACCTTTAGAAAATCCTGCCCGGAGGTGGACAAATGAACTGGATTTTTTATTTACGCGCATTGCTATCGGTCGTTTGGCAGCTGAGTACCGGGTTTATTGTTAATGGCTATCATTATTGACATAGTCTAAATAATAATAATTTGACTCTACCATACTCTACATTTTTTGTCGTTGTCATCCGAATAGGTACCTACCATCTTATTATTAAACATTGTCTGATCTTAGTCCTGGTTTAAGCCAGGACTAAGCAGAATCTTTACGCAGCTTCGTCCGCGTTGTTTTTGTTTTCCCGTGGGATTTTTATATTTTCTCATAGGAAAAATAATTTTGTAACCTGTGTTAATCAGGGATAATGTAGCATTCTAATGGTTAGTGAATTTTTGAAATCGCTCCAGTAGTATTTGAGTTTAGTCGTTACATACATACATACAAATCTTTCCTCTTTGTAATAATATAATAGTGTAGATAACAACGTGAAAGCGCACTAGGCTTAAACCAAGACTAACTTTAGACCAGGCTTAGATCAGTTTTTCAAACGTTTATATGGACCAATCCCACACAGTTTTACATGCAAGGCCCAAAAAGGCTCTACCTCAGCGTGTGTCCTTTGGTGCCCTAGCGGAAAAATTCGCTGCGCTGTTATTATGACAGGTCTCAGGACCACGCACGACATGACAATGTCTGAAAACATTTCCCGTAAATTTTTTATGTGAATTCCACTAGTATATTTAATAACGGACAAATTCATACACCAATACAAATAAAATCACATCGGGCAGAATTTGAACAAGCGCCTTTAGCATATCATATCATATGGTTGCTATTATGTCAAACTTAGCAAAGGTTCTTCGTTCTTAGATCGTTTATTGTGCATGAAAATCATTATGATGTATGATTACATAGGTGTGCTTATCTCGAAAAGAGATCTCTGCCTGACAACCCTAGCAAGTGCAGAGAGTGTAATTGCGGGGATAACACAATAAACTCGCGCTGAAATAGAACCATTTTGTAGTTTGCATTTACTAGGTTCGACTTTAAAATATGCGAAATATACAGTCTCGTTGCCGAACAGATGTGTAAACAGCAAAGCGCAGGTTTAATTAAAACATGATAAGTGCTCGAAATAAAAGTTCCCTTATAAATGTGCGAACATGTGTGGAGCATTAGCGGCATAATTATTCACCCTTCAGCGTTCGCAAACACCGCTGTCCGTCCGTCTGTCAATGGGGGTTTAATGCGAGTTTTAGGCGATGCAAATTTTGTAGTCTGTTCACTAATCTGAGCGAGGACTTGGACGTAGAAGAAGGAAGGGATTTTTTATTATCACATAGAGTACCGTTAATTTGTCCACTTATACAAGACTTGTAGTCTGCGGAGCAATAATCTAAGTGAGTTCCTTAAATATAGGATGTGAGGGAGTGATCATTTGTAGTCTGCGGAGTACTAATCTAAGCGAGCTACTTCGATATAGAATGTGAGGAAGTGATCATTTGTAGTATGCGGAGCACTAATCTAAGCGAGCTACTTCGATATAGGATGTGAGGAAGTGATCATTTGTAGTATGCGGAGCACTAATCTAAGCGAGCTACTTCGATATAGGATGTGAGGAAGTGATCATTTGTAGTCTGCGGAGTACTAATAAAGCGAGCTACTTGGATAGCCTTACAGGAACCACATGTCTATAGGCGACTGTAGCTACTTACCATCAGGTGGGCAGCCTGCTTGTTTGCCAACTTTGTTGAATAAAAAAAAGTTTTTCCGTACTCAGCATGAAAATCCATTGCAATCAGTTTTTATAAACAACATATTGCAATTAGGGTTCTTGGCCCTAGATGAAATAACCATAGGTAGACCTCAAAAATCCATAATCGATAAAACTAAAGTTATATTATGCTCTATCATCTGATATTCCTAAAGTCTTTAAGTGACCCTGGGGCCAAATTATAATGTTTCAGACACACGGACGGACAGACGGAAAGATGAGCACTTATGCGTTAACCAAACAACGTTTGGATCACCCTAAAACATGTAAACATCGTCATAGCCTTACGCTCGATAATGTGAAAATGTTCGCAGTAAGTCATATTTGTTGGGAAAGTTATGATGTATCCGACTACGATATTACACGAGCGAGCCTTCCAGGATATCAAAAGGCGCTGCCCCGGCCCTAATAAAGTGGGGACATTTGTCTGTGATACCTTCGGCCGGCTCCTGAAAAACAAAATTTTACGCAACACATATCACAGGGGACAAGGGTGCCCGGAGTACGCACTGGGTGGGCAGACAGTTACGTCTTTACAAATAACTTCTCGGTCTCGCGCTAATTCAAAATCGTGAAGATTGGCGTGATTGGATAAATGCAAAGAATAATCGTAATAACAATTAATAATAGAGATACAAATACAAGAGGCGGTCTTATTACTAAAAAAATAACAGTTTCTGGCTTAGATATAATAGAGGGGAAAGTGAATAATATAACACATACACGTGGTTAATATAAGCATAAATATTCATACGAATAAATATATAAACACATTCTATGATATATATCTTTCTTATATATAAAAACTAGCTATGCACACGAACTACGTTTCGCCAAAAAAATCTGGAGAGGGCCACAGGTATGCTCGTCTAACTAATAGTAAATGACGATAAAGCTAAAAAAAGTATAGAAAAGTTTGTTGAAAGCGCATCGCGCTCAAAATCATCTTCAAGTGTATCGAATAAATGCGTTTTAAACGCTTGCAAATTTAACCGCAGTGCGTACAGTTACTGTAACAGGCAGTACCTCGGACACGGTCAGTGCGCGCGCTCTAAAGAAGTGAATAAATCTGCCGCCCAAGCGACAAGGTGAATATAAATATAAAGAATCCGCGGACGAGCTTCCGCCCTAGTTAGGGTTGGCGATATGACGAAACAAAATGTTGTATTATCATGCTTAATTGAAAAAAAAAAATATTTTACAAAATATTTTTTTCTGAAAATATCGACTTCAAAGTTATTAAAAAATTAAAATTGAAAAATAATAAAGAATACACACAATATCATATTTTTATGTTAATGTCGGTGCCAAGCCAAGTTAGTATAATCCAAGCCATTTAGCCAAGTCATAATTTTTATAGTGAATTAAATAAACTCTTATTAGAATTTGGGATTATGACTATCAGATACAAAAAAATGAATAGCTTCAAAAGAAACATTAAATACGTGCCTATGGAAAGTTAATTCCTACGATTTTCATGGGACCCCATCACTAGATCCTGAGTCTTTAGGACTGACCCTTTTAAGGGGAAATTCATCAACAGTAGGCGTATTATAGTAGGGATCTAAGTCAAAATTACTGTAATGGTGGCAATTTAAACGACGTAACAGTTTCCGAGCTTACCGTTCTTGAGGAGGATTTCCCAAATTCTTGGGTAAATAAGGACGTGTAACCATCTATATTGAATAAATATTTTGGAATTTAAATTTAAGATTCAACTATGTTATTGTACCCAGAAGGAAACTCAGTAGTAGAGTCGCCTGCTCGGGTACTTCTAGCTTACCTATGTTACAAGTAGCGAAGTTGCATTGCTGGTCCGGTTTCAAGGTTAAGACTGTGAAAGTACCTGGAGTCCTTGTAGGTGCTCTAGATTTGCAAATCTTACAGGAACCATATGTATTGGGCAGTCTGCTTGTTTGCTAACATTGTTCTATAAAAAAAACTTTTAGCACAAGTGGCAGCCCTGTTGTTTGCGGACGACGCGGCAGAGCGGTCACCGTGAAAGACTAGGTGATCATAAAGCCTCGCGCATGTTCTTACATAATAATATTCTTGAAATACTCCCCTGGCCGGGCCGCGGGACTGCACACGGACAACCGTGGAGACTGCTCGGGGTGAATCTTCACAAAATGAATTTTCTACTTTTATTAAATGATATCAATGACATTATATGGATATGAGTGCTATACAAGGTAGTAGTTTTAAGAAAACTGTCCTCAAAAAATTGCACACCATTGAATTGTAATTATTACAGTACACAATAACAAACATTTTAACACGGTAATATAGATATCATTCTATCATATTTTCATGTATTAAGTAATAGAAACTTTACCTACCTCTTCGCCCTGTGTCAATTTATTGTAGGTAAGTAATTTGTAGTCAACGGTACTGGTGACATATATTATTTAGTGTAAAATATTTATTCAATAACTAAATCTAGGCTTCATATTAAGATCTTGTAAGCCTCTCAAGGATAACGACTGCTTAAGAGTTTTATATTTTGCATATGTGAGGAGTATATTGGATTATGCTAGCAGTGTTTGGTCACCCTACCAGGCTGTACATATACAACGTATAGAATCATTACAAAAACGTTTTCCAAGGTACTTACAATTCAGAAATAAAACTTATTTCGATAATTATAAGGATAGATGCAAACATTATAGGATTGTGCCTCTTGAGGATCGTAGATTATTAGTTGATATGACGTTGCTGCATGGGATTGTTAACGGGTACATAAACAACAGTTACCTGGTACAACAATTTAACTTGAATATACCTCTGCGCCGCAGCAGACCTGCAAAATTAAAACTGTTCCAGATACCATATTATAGAACAAAATACGCAAGGAACTCTCCTATTTCTCGTATATTTACACTTTATGACAAACAATTTTCCGATATAGATCCATTTCAATACTCTTCTAAGACATTTCAAAAACTGATTAAAAAAAATTTTTTTTAACCATTAACACATTGAGATATTAAAACAATTACATCGGATATTTGGGGCTCCCTATCTGTACACCCCCCCCCCCCCCCCCCTTCCCCGCGCCCCTTTACACTCTCTCACACACACACAAGTACATTCACACACACTTATACACATACACAAAAACACACAACTTACATTCGTAGCCTGTATGGGATTATGTAAAATTTTGTACTTCACTGTTTTTTCTCTAATTGGTAAATTTTAGTCTGTTCTTAGTTATCGTACAGTACTTTTTTGTGAAACCTATTATTGGCATCCTAAAATGTATTATAATATGTAAATTTTGTATTATAAATATGCTGTTGGTTTCTAAATAAAATAAAATAAAATAACATATTCATTGTAACTGTTTTAAATATCATTGTATTGCATCACTGTTTGTTGACTTAAATTGTGAAAGAAAATTATCGCTTCCGTGGTCTAGTGGCTCAAACTATCCTTTATACGTTATTGATGAAGTTCGGAGTTCGATTCCCTACGGGGGCAAATTCTTTCTTTTTTGTTCGGCCGCCTGGCTATATACCACCATCTAATTTTCTCGTCATAATTCCATCGTTAGAGATATTGTTTGTTTATTTGTTGAATTCTTTTATTGTACACACATTTTTAAAAACAGATAAAGTAAAGAACAACATGAACAAGGGCGAGTTCATCTCTTAAAGAGATCTCTTCCAGCCAACCCTAGCGAAAGTGAGAAATTAAGTAGATGCGGGACGAGGTGTACATTTAAAAATTTTTAAAATTATCATACTACTATTATAAGCAAAATGTAACACACACATAATAGGTATATATGTCACTTTGACAAATTCGAGAGCAGATGAGCTTTTAGCTGCTTCTTGAACGAAATTATGCAAGTGCTTTTACCAATATCAACCGGCAGAGCATTCCACAGTTGAGCGGCACGCACTATAAAGGACTTGTGGAAGAACTTTGATTGATATTTAGGAATATCAAGTGGTTTTGGTACTTATAACACAGAAACGCTTAGGACGGGGATCGGGAGGGAGAAGGTGAAATCGAGACCGCAAATAATGAGGGATCTCAGGATAGTTAAGTATTTTGAATGTGAGGTTAAGGATGTGCATATCTCTGCGTTGACGGATAGGGAGCCACTGTAAGTTTGGGGAACGAAAGTCTGAAACATGATCATATTTTCGCAATGAAAATATGAAACGGAACGCTAGATTTTAAAGGCGTTCCAGTTTATTGAGTAAATCTTCAGTAGCGTCCAAGTAACAGACATCGGCATAGTCACATAGTCGACAACAGGGAGCAAAAGTGACTGAGCAAGCATAACTTTAGTTTGGAATGGCAAAAAATACTGTTGTCGCTTAAGAGAATGATAAGAAAAATACATACGACGACTTTAAATCATTTATATGAGCTGACCACGATAATGTACTGTCCGTGATTATGCCTAAATCTTTAGCTTTTATAGAAAAAGGAATATGGACACCATTAAAGAGGACCTTAGAAAACACATCAAGGTCAAGCTTTCTTTGATACATAATATATTATTTGATACATAAAACTGATTTCAATCAAAGATTGAGTAATTGAATAAAAATAAACTTGCCGTTCCAATGTACAGGCTCCAAAAAACTAGAGGCTTTTTACAACAAAGTTCCACAAAGTGTAACTGACTTGCCTTTTCATAAGTTTAAGACGCATGTAAAAAGACTCTAATGAGTAAAGGATATTATAAAGTCAACGATTATTTAAATGATGCCAATGCCTAGTATAAATTTGAAGTTATTAGTCGTTATAATCTAAAAATCGTGTTGTTGTGTATAACTATTAATGTAAACAAATATTGTTGTATTTGGTAACGACATACGAGAAGTAAGAATAGAATTGACATTAATTTCAATTATACTAAGTTATCATATGTTTGGTAACAACATAATTTATTGTATGTACAATGCTTAGTGTAAGTTTATAACATTTTTTGACATTTTAAGTGTATGTAAGCATACCGATTGTATTTTCCAACTTTCAACGACTATGTAACACAACCAAAATTGTAAATGGCGATTTAAATAAAGAGATAAAAAATGTTGACCTTTCGAGTTTCTTGCCTGTTCTTCTCGAGAAGGTCCAATTTCCGAACAGGTGTAGAGTCAACTTTTTTTCATTCCTACTTGTATTGCAGACATCTTGAGTATATTCAGGATGTATGCACATTCAAGGTTAATATGTTTCCCTTAAATTAGAATATTTTTTCTTTGGTTTGACCCCAATAAGTGCATGTGAAGGTCTATGTTGAATAAAGATTTTTGAATTGAATTGAATTATTCTCTTACGTCATAATATAAAAAATAACTGCAATAAACATGTGAATTTTAACTAAAGATATAAAAGTAATGTTAAGTTCGAAGCGACTCCACCCTTCTGATTTGCAAACATCGGAGGGTATCTCAGGAAATGGTCATCGCGAGGACAAACTACAGGCCGCGACACGCGCCATAACGCAGGGCGTCTCGCTGCAGCCCCCGCAAAAATATCGCGTCCAACCTATTACATCCTCTAAGTCTAACGACAAACGGAAGATCCGGGGCGCTACATAGAAATATATACCCGATACCATATACCTAACTGAAACAACTATAATTTACGTAAATATTATCGTAAGTAGATTTTACCGTACTACATACATACTTACACAATATTTTTTTCCTTTTTTGTTTGTTTATCTTGCGGTTGCGAGTTGAGTGATTCGCGAATAAAAAGGAGATAGTGCTCAAATGCGATTTGATACATTCTTGCTCCATCTCCCAGAGTGTAGAACTGGGATGTGGGGTGATGGCAAGTTTGTGTGCGCTAGGTGTTATGATGAAGAGAAGTGTTGTTAGGAAGACACTTCTCTTAATCATAACACCCAGTGCACACAAACTTACTTACTCAATATTAGATTTGTCTGCGCGGGAACCTCTATATCTATTTTTGCTGCCAGGGTAGCGGTGCTTGCATTGCTGTGCTCTAGTTTTAAAGGTTAACGGAGGTTGGAAACGGACTTTGGGGTGTTAATAAGGGGTTGTAGATTTCACTCAACATGCCGCCGGCTATACACCTCAGTCGTGAGATCTATGGCACTATATGGATCACCAGTGTGGGCGGATTACCTGTCCTCGCAAGTTCGGGCATTGCTGCGAAGGTCACAGCGAGTCATGGCGAATCGAGTTATTCGTGGATATCGTACCATCTCATACGAAGTCGTGTGTGTTCTAGCTGGTACCCCACCCTGGGACCTTGACGCAAGAGCATTGTCGGAGGTGTATCATCGGTGCGCGTGTGTCCGGAGAGAGGGAGTTCGCCCATCGTCTGAACAGGTGCAGCAATGGCGTGATAGGGCTAATCGTACCTTGTCTGTCTGAGTGGAAGCGAAGGCTGGAGATCCCAACGGCGCGACACTGGACCGTAGCTGGAATCCGGCCGAATCTTAAAGAGTGGGTTGACCGACAACATGGTACTCTCTCATTTCGCCTTGTGCAGGTGCTGTCCGGGCATGGGTGCTTCGGGCACTACCTGCACAAGATCACGCGGAGAGAGTCGACGCCTCGGTGCCACGAGTGTGAGGCGGATGATGATACAGCGCAACATGTGCTCGAGGAGTGCCCCTCGTTTGATGTCCAGCGTCGCGTCCTCTCTAGCGTTGTGGGTGCGGATCTCTCGTTGCCAATCCTAATTAAAGATATGCTTGGTACTAAGACATCTTGGGAGGCTGTTAAGTCTTTCTGTGAGCAAGTTATGCTCCAGAAAGAAGACGCTGAAAGAGCCCGGGAGAATGATCCCTTAGCCGAGGCCATTCGAAGGAGACGCACAGGCGGGAAGCGGCGAGGATACGACGTGCTCCGCTCGCCATAGCAGGGGTGTGCAGATAATAGAATGGGGCTCTGTTATCTGCGCTATTCCGCCCCGATGATGAGGAAGAGTCACGTGTGTTCGCGTGATATTTTCTACCCTGAATAAGGGAAGTTAGGCTCTGGAAGCCGACCGTGGGTATGGCCGCGCGGACGACTACATAGTTCCCCGCACGGCCAATACCAATATGCGGGCGCTGCGAACACAGATGGTTTTTAGTGGGTATATCGGTCTATAGGAGAGTCCCACATAACCTCAGCTTGGCCTCTCATCATGCTGAGGTATGCATAAAGCATTTCCCATCTCAAAAAAAAGGGGTTGTAGATTTGCTTATTAGGAACCACGTGTACTATCGATGAATGTAGCCACTCGCTATCAGGCGGGCAACGTGCTAGTTTGCTAACTTAGTTGTATAGAATTTTACTTCGTGGTTTCACAATCACCACGAAGTATTTATTTGAGTAACTGTTCCAATCACTCCGGCAGGCATGATTTTTATTATATCAGAGTTATGTTTGTGAAATTTTTGTAAATAAAAAATATTATTATACAGTTGGAAATTTAAAAGAGGAGGTAAAAACTGAGAGCTTCCGAGTTTCTTGCTCTTCTCGAGAAGGCTATCTCGAAGAAGGAATTTCGAAACAGTGTAGAGTATTATTTTTTCTTTTTACTCGTATTTGCCTACAAGTACTTGTGGAAGAACTTTGATTGATATTTAGGAATATCAAGTGGTTTTGGTACTTATAACACAGAAACGCTTAGGACGGGGATCGGGAGGGAGAAGGTGAAATCGAGACCGCAAATAATGAGGGATCTCAGGATAGTTAAGTATTTTGAATGTGAGGTTAAGGATGTGCATATCTCTGCGTTGACGGATAGGGAGCCACTGTAAGTTTGGGGAACGAAAGTCTGAAACATGATCATATTTTCGCAATGAAAATATGAAACGGATCGCTAGATTTTAAAGGCGTTCCAGTTTATTGAGTAAATCTTCAGTAGCGTCCAAGTAACAGACATCGGCATAGTCACATAGTCGACAACAGGGAGCAAAAGTGACTGAGCAAGCATAACTTTAGTTTGGAATGGCAAAAAATACTGTTGTCGCTTAAGAGAATGATAAGAAAAATACATACGACGACTTTAAATCATTTATATGAGCTGACCACGATAATGTACTGTCCGTGATTATGCCTAAATCTTTAGCTTTTATAGAAAAAGGAATATGGACACCATTAAAGAGGACCTTAGAAAACACATCAAGGTCAAGCTTTCTTTGATACATAATATATTATTTGATACATAAAACTGATTTCAATCAAAGATTGAGTAATTGAATAAAAATAAACTTGCCGTTCCAATGTACATGCTCCAAAAAACTAGAGGCTTTTTACAACAAAGTTCCACAAAGTGTAACTGACTTGCCTTTTCATAAGTTTAAGACGCATGTAAAAAGACTCTAATGAGTAAAGGATATTATAAAGTCAACGATTATTTAAATGATGCCAATGCCTAGTATAAATTTGAAGTTATTAGTCGTTATAATCTAAAAATCGTGTTGTTGTGTATAACTATTAATGTAAACAAATATTGTTGTATTTGGTAACGACATACGAGAAGTAAGAATAGAATTGACATTAATTTCAATTATACTAAGTTATCATATGTTTGGTAACAACATAATTTATTGTATGTACAATGCTTAGTGTAAGTTTATAACATTTTTTTGACATTTTAAGTGTATGTAAGCATACCGATTGTATTTTCCAACTTTCAACGACTATGTAACACAACCAAAATTGTAAATGGCGATTTAAATAAAGAGATAAAAAATGTTGACCTTTCGAGTTTCTTGCCTGTTCTTCTCGAGAAGGTCCAATTTCCGAACAGGTGTAGAGTCAACTTTTTTTCATTCCTACTTGTATTGCAGACATCTTGAGTATATTCAGGATGTATGCACATTCAAGGTTAATATGTTTCCCTTAAATTAGAATGTTTTGCTTTGGTTTGACCCCAATAAGTGCATGTGAAGGTCTATGTTGAATAAAGATTTTTGAATTGAATTGAATTATTCTCTTACGTCATAATATAAAAAATAACTGCAATAAACATGTGAATTTTAACTAAAGATATAAAAGTAATGTTAAGTTCGAAGCGACTCCACCCTTCTGATTTGCAAACATCGGAGGGTATCTCAGGAAATGGTCATCGCGAGGACAAACTACAGGCCGCGACACGCGCCATAACGCAGGGCGTCTCGCTGCAGCCCCCGCAAAAATATCGCGTCCAACCTATTACATCCTCTAAGTCTAACGACAAACGGAAGATCCGGGGCGCTACATAGAAATATATACCCGATACCATATACCTAACTGAAACAACTATAATTTACGTAAATATTATCGTAAGTAGATTTTACCGTACTACATACATACTTACACAATATTTTTTTCCTTTTTTGTTTGTTTATCTTGCGGTTGCGAGTTGAGTGATTCGCGAATAAAAAGGAGATAGTGCTCAAATGCGATTTGATACATTCTTGCTCCATCTCCCAGAGTGTAGAACTGGGATGTGGGGTGATGGCAAGTTTGTGTGCGCTAGGTGTTATGATGAAGAGAAGTGTTGTTAGGAAGACACTTCTCTTAATCATAACACCCAGTGCACACAAACTTACTTACTCAATATTAGATTTGTCTGCGCGGGAACCTCTATATCTATTTTTGCTGCCAGGGTAGCGGTGCTTGCATTGCTGTGCTCTAGTTTTAAAGGTTAACGGAGGTTGGAAACGGACTTTGGGGTGTTAATAAGGGGTTGTAGATTTCACTCAACATGCCGCCGGCTATACACCTCAGTCGTGAGATCTATGGCACTATATGGATCACCAGTGTGGGCGGATTACCTGTCCTCGCAAGTTCGGGCATTGCTGCGAAGGTCACAGCGAGTCATGGCGAATCGAGTTATTCGTGGATATCGTACCATCTCATACGAAGTCGTGTGTGTTCTAGCTGGTACCCCACCCTGGGACCTTGACGCAAGAGCATTGTCGGAGGTGTATCATCGGTGCGCGTGTGTCCGGAGAGAGGGAGTTCGCCCATCGTCTGAACAGGTGCAGCAATGGCGTGATAGGGCTAATCGTACCTTGTCTGTCTGAGTGGAAGCGAAGGCTGGAGATCCCAACGGCGCGACACTGGACCGTAGCTGGAATCCGGCCGAATCTTAAAGAGTGGGTTGACCGACAACATGGTACTCTCTCATTTCGCCTTGTGCAGGTGCTGTCCGGGCATGGGTGCTTCGGGCACTACCTGCACAAGATCACGCGGAGAGAGTCGACGCCTCGGTGCCACGAGTGTGAGGCGGATGATGATACAGCGCAACATGTGCTCGAGGAGTGCCCCTCGTTTGATGTCCAGCGTCGCGTCCTCTCTAGCGTTGTGGGTGCGGATCTCTCGTTGCCAACCCTAATTAAAGATATGCTTGGTACTAAGACATCTTGGGAGGCTGTTAAGTCTTTCTGTGAGCAAGTTATGCTCCAGAAAGAAGACGCTGAAAGAGCCCGGGAGAATGATCCCTTAGCCGAGGCCATTCGAAGGAGACGCACAGGCGGGAAGCGGCGAGGATACGACGTGCTCCGCTCGCCATAGCAGGGGTGTGCAGATAATAGAATGGGGCTCTGTTATCTGCGCTATTCCGCCCCGATGATGAGGAAGAGTCACGTGTGTTCGCGTGATATTTTCTACCCTGAATAAGGGAAGTTAGGCTCTGGAAGCCGACCGTGGGTATGGCCGCGCGGACGACTACATAGTTCC
Organism: Schoenobius gigantellus; assembly: GCA_963935595.1. NCBI lineage: Eukaryota > Metazoa > Arthropoda > Insecta > Lepidoptera > Crambidae > Schoenobius > Schoenobius gigantellus. Next base: position 1,576,523 of record OZ012548.1, read on the forward strand.
CCGCACGGCCAATACCAATATGCGGGCGCTGCGAACACAGATGGTTTTTAGTGGGTATATCGGTCTATAGGAGAGTCCCACATAACCTCAGCTTGGCCTCTCATCATGCTGAGGTATGCATAAAGCATTTCCCATCTCAAAAAAAAGGGGTTGTAGATTTGCTTATTAGGAACCACGTGTACTATCGATGAATGTAGCCACTCGCTATCAGGCGGGCAACGTGCTAGTTTGCTAACTTAGTTGTATAGAATTTTACTTCGTGGTTTCACAATCACCACGAAGTATTTATTTGAGTAACTGTTCCAATCACTCCGGCAGGCATGATTTTTATTATATCAGAGTTATGTTTGTGAAATTTTTGTAAATAAAAAATATTATTATACAGTTGGAAATTTAAAAGAGGAGGTAAAAACTGAGAGCTTCCGAGTTTCTTGCTCTTCTCGAGAAGGCTATCTCGAAGAAGGAATTTCGAAACAGTGTAGAGTATTATTTTTTCTTTTTACTCGTATTTGCCTACATCTTAAATATTATTATGGTTAGGGTATAAGTGCACACAAGGTTTAAATAATAAATTGCATATCTCAGTTTGCTACATATTTAATTAGATTTTTGTTTTATTAGATTTTTGTATTTTGTTTGACGTCGATAAGTGCCTGTAAAGGTTTATCTTGAATAAAGATTTTTAAGTTTGAGAAAAAAGACTACAACATGGAGCCCCATGCCTCGAGAAGTGTATAAAAAGTTTTTAAAAGTTTACCCGCGCGTGAGCGGTGCTGGAAGCTGGCATTGGCTGCACCTTAAAGTACACGTTAGTCTATCAGCATTAATAGGAGACGACAGAGTCTGATGCCTAGTTCTTTTATAATAGATGTGGAGATAATTTCTGGTTTTAAAAACAATATTCTGATTTATATTCAAAAACAACATTGCGTTTGATGTCACAAAAATTGTGTAAATACTTATATTTTGTTGTTTCCCAACGGGTGGTCTTATAAATAAAGGTCACCACACACGACGCGACACGGCGGCCGCGTTGCGACCGCGAGCGCGATCTTCAATCGACCACGACCAATACTAGTGATGTACGAAGGTAAAGCACTAATTTTAATAAAAATAGCTAAGTAGCATCGTTTGTAAATCATTTAAAAGAATAACACAGCTCAAATGGTGTAAGGGATTCTAAATAATATCTATTTCTTTAAAAAAAAAACGTTGCCCCACACTAAGATTTTCTCCTGTGTCATAGGTGCAGTTACAAACATAGAATATCACATGCACCTACACCCAGACTCACGTGAACGCTCACGTGAACTAATTCAGCCTCACCTCATTTATCATTCATCATTTCAGTCAAGAGACGCTCACTGTTGCTCATAGGCCTCCGCCAGGGATCTCCGAACGGATCGCTCTGTCGCCTCCCGCATCCAGCGGCTTCCCGCGACTTTCACCAGATCGTCGGTCCACCTTACCAACCAGCCTACCAACGCTGCATCTCCCGGTACACGGCCGGCACTTGAAAACCTTTCTGTCCCAGCGGCCATCAGTCCTGCGAGATATGTGTCCTGCTCACTGTCACTTAAGGTTTGCAATTCTTTAGGCTATGTCGGTGACTCTAGTTCTTCTACTGATCTTATCATTTCTGATGCGATCACGTAGAGAAACCCCGAGCATAGCCCTCTCCATTGCCCTTTGAGTGACCTTAAGCCTTTTTATAAGACCCATTGTAAGCGGCCACGTCTCAGTTTCGTACGTCATCGCTGGCCTCACCTGCTGGCAGTGCACTCTGCTGACCGGAACTCTTGTGTTCGTTTTATTATTGCTGGCGTGTGCTCAGCAGTGAGCGTATTACCTAATATATAAAAATTTCGTGTCACAGTGTTTGTTATCGAACTCCCCAGAAACGGCTTGTCCCATTTCTATGAATTTTTTGTGTATGTTTAGTAGGTCTGAGAATAGGTCGTAGGCTATTTTTATACCCCTAGGTGATAAGGGTGGCCCTCGCCAGAAATTTTTAAGTGTTGACCTTTATCAAAGCGCAACGTAGTTCGCAGGCACAGCTAGTCTTTAATATAAAAAAGAATCGCTAAATGTGTTGCTAAGCGCAAATCTCAGAAACTACTGGTTCGAATTGAAAAATTCTTTTACCATTAGAATGCTACATTATCCCTGATGGTTATAGGCTATATTATATTTTTACCACGGGAAAATATTTCTTTCCTATGGGAAAATTCGATAACTACTGGGCCGATTTTAAAAAATTTTTCACCATTAGAAAGCTACATCCTTCGTGAGTAACATAGGCTATATTTCCCACGGGAAAAATATGACGGGAATACCACGGGAAAAATATGACGGGAAATCTATCGTAAGGCGAAACGAAGTTCGCGGGCACAGCTAGTTGCTGATAAAAATGAATTGATTACGTCACGTGAAGTGTTACTTAAAACATTCTGAAGTACAAAACCATTGATTTACTACGTTTGGTAGTAAACCAATGTACACAACCTAAAGTATAAACAAAAAATGTAGGCACTTATATATTACTTGTCAGATAAAGATTTTTGCTAGCTTAATTTTTAATCTTTATCTAAAATGTTCAAAATTCGAAATTGTAAAATTTATTTTCTAATTCTCCATACATTTTTTCACATACATTTGGCCCAACTATTAGTATAGGGTATTAAAAATTAATTTAACAATTTCGAATTTTCAATGAGGCTATAGCTTTTATATGACTATGTTAAGTTCAAGTGCTTCTCAACTCTTACAATAATATAAAAATATTAATCTGAGCCCATCCCTATTGCCTTAATAACATAAACTGCTGACAAGTGGCGGACCCGCCAGTGAGGATCGCGAAATGTCTGAAAAACGCGATCTTAATGTTCCAAGTTTTTCGAAAGAGGATAGTCGATCACCAAAATACGTAACGAATTTTCAATTCGAATTTGATTTAAAAAAGCAACGAGGAATCTTAAAGGCTCGTGTTACCTCTTTTGAGAAATATATATCAAAATTTCAAAATATTTCCTTAGATAAAAGCGAAATAATCGAAATAAATTTAAGAATTTCTAAGATAGAAAATATTTTTACACAATTCACAAAAATACAAGATCAAATCGAGTATTCTTGTGATGAGAATGATATTTTGAAACAAATCGAATATCGTGAAAATTTTGAGGAGCAATAATTTAGATGTATTTCCATTGCTAAGATGATGACGGATGAATATGAAGATAAAAATACGAATCAAAAATCTAATACCTAAAGTATAAACAAAAAATGTAGGCACTTATATATTACTTGTCAGATAAAGATTTTTGCTAGCTTAATTTTTAATCTTTATCTAAAATGTTCAAAATTCGAAATTGTAAAATTTATTTTCTAATTCTCCATACATTTTTTCACATACATTTGGCCCAAATATTAGTATAGGGTATTAAAAATTAATTTTACAATTTCGAATTTTTAATGAGGCTATAGCTTTTATATGACTATGTTAAGTTCAAGTGCTTCTCAACTCTTACAATAATATAAAAATATTAATCTGAGCCCATCCCTATTGCCTTAATAACATAAACTGCTGACAAGTGGCGGACCGCTAGACCGTGGAGCGCTTTGATTGGCGATATTTATTGCCGTTCGGCGTGAACGCGATGCGGTCACGTGTGCATGTTTTTATTTCGTCACTCACTGCGTTTACATCGATGATCGTATGGAGTACCTTTTATGCGGTTATCTGCGCGCGTGCGTCTTGGTCAAATTAATTGATGTTTTTGTTTTTGGTAGTATATAATGTGTTACCAAGATGGCGGATACGAATTTAACTACCCTCCGTTGTCTAATGGTTGAGATCAGCTGGTTCTGTTCTCACTTAATTTCCTTTCCCTTGAGCCCACCTGGCTGTCTATCGTTATTTTATCTGAGTTTATCATGATAGTAAAATATTAACAGAGGCGCTGCATACAATCTATCTTGCGGTATTTGTTCATAGATTTTTATTCCATTTGGTTATGTCTAGCAATCTTCGTGAATGGTGTAATGCCATATAGATTTTATATGAACGCAATCAAAAATTTTATTAAAATCACTTTAAATCAGGAATGTCATTTTAGAGATCATTAAAAAAGTTCTCTCTTTAAAGGATGAACAAAACTATATATTTTATTTTATTATTAATACGTTCGTTGATCATTATAAACTCTGAGATTGAAGTTCAAGAAGTAATATACAGGAGTAAAGTCCTTTTCGTGAAAGAAGTCCGATATAATTTTGCCAGAGATAGTTATGGAAAAATAATCAATACATCTCTAGTACAGGGAGATATTATACCAGGATCGTCTGCTTGGGTACTTCCGTCTTACCTATTTCTGCCGCAAAGCAGTAGTGCTAAAATTGTGTATTCCGGTTTTAAGGGTAAGATATGGCAGTGAAATTACTGGGTACCGTGACTTTACATCTGATGTCACAAGTTGGCAACGTATACTGTGTTTCTTGTGGGGTTTTCAGTTTTGCTGCGAATCTCACAGGAGCCACATGTATTGTTTGCCAACTTAATTGCAATAAAAAAATGTCCGTTTACCTAAATAAATAAACTTGACAATTTGTTGTTAACTATCTACGAAAGACGATATAGTCGATCAAACTGTTATGGCTGATTTTACTAATCTTGTCTTAACCTAAGACAATCTAAATTATGCATACTCGTATAAAAAGTGACAGCATACCTACTACTTAGGATTGCCCTAAACTAAAACAAGGATAGTGAAATTGACTGATATACTATTTTTCAAGTATCATAAAATACCTTTTAAACCAACAGTGTTTTAAGCCTACAAATTTTTTGGTTCCATCGCACATCAGTTTTGATATGCTACGTACACATTCGGCCAGAGACCGCTACGCAACAGACTCATCTCGTACCTCTAATTAAAATAAAGCAACCAAAATGGAAGCACGTTAGTCGAGTGAAATACTGAAAAGCCACAAGGACGGTCCCCCGCAATCACACACTTATTCAAACGGAGGGCCTATTCCAAAAATAAGCCAAAGGCAAACCAAAAACGAAAAAACTTTCGTCCTATGGGAACGCTGGGACTGTCTGTTAAATGTTGATGACGTGATATCGGAACATTCTCATTGGAGGAAAATGCGGTGCTGTTTTGGTTCGGCTATGTTCGACAGCGGAATCGACCCTCCGGACGTGTTTTGACGTGTTTTTTTATAAACAGGGGTGGCTCTTGGCGTATAATAACAGGCGAATCAAAGGTTCTTGCTGAAACGCCTGAGTAGGTGTGCTCTTTTTGCGATGTTCCCAGTGTATTCGATGGGAATTGGCTGTGAAATGTTTGTGGGGTACGTCCTGTTTTCAATTTCTCATAGAACAATGTTACCCGCATGAATTATTTCGAGTATATTCTGAATGTAGCTAGTTTAAAGCACTTATAACATTCATTTAACTGCAACATAACTTCAAAGCACTCCTATAACCGCCTCTGTGCACTAGTAGTGGTTGAGACTATCGGGTGCTAATCGGAATCGGTCCGGAGTTCGATTACCCACGGGGGCAGAAGTTTTTCTAAAAAATCATGAAAATAAATCAAATACAAAAAAAAATTCGTCTCGGGCGGGACTCGAACCCGCGTCTCCAACATACCGTGTGGACGCCGCAACCACTGAATCGTCTTAACAGACAGTGACGAAATTTTCAACTATAAGTACTGATCCTTTTTAAGTCAAACTTTGTTAAGCCAAAGTAGTATTTTTTTCTTGAAAATTTTTTCTTGTATTTGATTTATTTTCTTGATTTTTTCAAATTATTTAGCATTTTTAAATAAAATGCAGTCACAAATATAAAATTTGTAAGTTTCTTTATTATTAACTAATTTTCAAGAAATCTGTAAAGATTTCTAAATTGGATTCTGATACGTAGTTTTTAACAGTAAAAAAAAACTACTTTGGCTCTTTGTATTTACATATACCCCATCCATTATTAAGGTGTATGCAAATATAAGTAAAATGAAAAAAAAATGACTCTACACTCGTTCGGAAATTGGGAGAGCCTTCTCGAGAAGAACAGGCAAGAAACTCGGAAGTCCTATATTTTTTTGTCTCCTCTTTGAAATTGTCAACATTAATAATACGCTAGAAAATCTGACAAGTGTAGTTTAATTTTAAAAAGATCATATTATTCTATTTTGTGATAAGGACAGTGAGTCTAGTCATCGTCAATTCTCGGCCAATAGGTTAAAATCTCTGCTTGATGGCTACATTATTACACAATTAATTGTGTTGCTTTCTAAGTATAGATAGAGTTGGCAATTCAGGTCATATTGAAGAGTTCCCGTGATCTATTACGCTGCATACCTGTTTTTCAACTATTTTAGTGTTGTAAAAATACTTTTCGTGTTGTAAAATAAATTAATAGGCTATATTACATCACGCTACGACCACGCTAAATATCACGCATGCAAAGTTGCGGGCACAGGTAATTCATAATATAAGTAGGGATTCTAAAACTCAAATAACTATGAGACGTTGAGATAAAAAGAAAAGTGTAAGTCAATTTTCGACCAAATTTTTATAACAGGCAAAATGGTAACGTAATTACAATTTTTTTTATTAAATCCTTCTTACGCCCAATTAACTCTGTTCCTTGGTGCTGGCGAACTTCTTAATTACCTGCTTCGTAATTATTTCACCAAACAGGCGTATTATGCGAAAACTCATTATGAGAAGCGACAATCTTCATTATTTACCTTGAGATCTAATTAATTCCTTGTCATGGTTTTTGCTTCGGCGTTCGAGTTATATCTTCACGAGTGAAGACAGATCGAACGGGACAGATTATACGAATCACGTAGGCGGGAGCGAGATAGGTATACGTCTGCAGCACCTGATTACCATCTTTTGGCAATTAGTAAAACACACAAAACTCCACCCCTGGCGTGTTCTGATCCCCTGGTAGGTGATGCTTAATATTCTGCAGTAAATTACTTGGGAACTTAGTGCCAAGGTGGCTTTAGATTTAAATTTAACTGCAAGTTGCTCCTAGTTGTGGCAGCGAGATAAGGTGGAGCATTCGCGGGGTAATTAACGACCGGAATGGAGTGGAATGGGAAACTTTAAAAATATCGTTAGCATTATTCGATCTTCCAAATTCGTGATTTTTTTATTTAAAAGCTATTGTCCCCGAATTCCTCTGCATTGTATACAGTTACATCCCGAGTTTATTTTTATTACACGTTCCCTGGAGAACTAATTAAAATGTGGGATAACAAAATAGAGCCTATACTCGTATATCTTTCTTCAGAGATTAAGTTGTCTCTATACCAAATTTCTTTAAAACTGGTTCAACATTTAAGGCATGGAAGCGTAACGAACAGACAGACAGAGTTACTTTCGCATTAAAAATAATATTAGTAGGGATAACTGCATTTGGTTTTCGGACCCTATTTCCCATCATAGAAGAATGAGTCAAGAAGAACGTCATTTTCATTCTTTCTCTAAAACAAAACACAAACTTTGTTAATGCTGAGGTGATATATGAGCGAGCTTGAGCGTCGGTGGCGCTGTGGCCTTTGAATCTTGAGGTCCGGGGTTCGATCCTGTCATGTACCAATGTGTTTTTCGTTTTTCGAATTTCATATGAACATTTGTCCGACGCTCCTACGGTAAAGGAAAACATGATTGTATACATCAGGGAAGAAACTGTATACATCAGCGAAGAAACTGCAAGGTGTATTATGAAGTCAACCAATCCGCACTGGGCCAACGCGGTGGACTAAGGCCTAAACACCTTAACTTAGGGTAGGCTCGAGGCCCTCGGTGGGGATGTATATGAGCTGTAATGATGATGATGATGATGAGATAACATAGGACAGAGACCTCCACCACAGTAGAGTTCATCCGTATCACCTGGAACCAATCTAGTACACGTTTAGTACAGTTCGGTTTCAGCGTGCATTTGTTCCACGTAGGTACCGTGCAAACTCTGGAACGAACTCCAAGCTGCTGTGTTTTCTGAGCGCTACGGTATGTCCAACTTCAAACGAGGTTTAAAAGGAGCACTTCTCTCCAGGTAGGCAGTAACGGAGCTACGCTCCTGACATTGCAGATTTTCATGAGCGGTGGTTACCACTTACTTGATGGTAAGTGGTAACTCATCAGCCACCGATAGCAATAAAAAGACGAATGGAAGAAGAAAACGTTTTGCGACGACCCCGTATACGAGTGAGATTAGGGCAGGGTGATGATGTCGAATAAAAAAACTCAAATGCGAAATACTTTTAAAGCGGTTCCAATGGCGAGTGACGTTTCCCGAAACGCCAATGTAATTGCGCATTACGGAGTCGGTCAGACACGAAACCGAGCGGCCGTTCCGCGGGCATTTTGAATTTAATCACATAAAATTGCGACCTCCAATCGAACTTTTTCACATTTGACCGCGTGGAAAATTCTCGATTGATTATAAAAAAAGGCTCCTCCGTGTGAATATCCGAAATCGCCTTTGTATTGCCGGCACGATAACGACCGCTTTAATTAAATCGATCCGCCTATTGCCCGTTTGATTTGGAGATCCGCGGACTTTTCATACGTTGATTGGAATGCTGGGCGCTGTCCGATTAAAATGGGTCGCTGCCGAATGGATTGAAACTGGACTTATTGCTTGGCCGTGTCATTTCAGTGACCTTGAGTTGGTGCTGGTGCTACCAATATACGCACATACCTACCCAAAACCAACAAGACACCGTCGCTTACCTGAACATAAGACTGGAGGAAGACTCTGTACCAGGGTCGCCTGCTCGTGTACCTTCGTCTTACCTATTTCTGCCGCAAAGCAGCAGTGCTCAGTGCTTGCATTGCTGTGTCCCGGCTTGAAGGGTAAGATATGGCAGTGAAATTACTGGGTACCGTGATTTTGCATCTCATCTTTGCAGCTTGTCACAAGTTGGCAACGTTCACTGTGGTTTTTGTGGGGGTTGCAGATTTCCGTCGAATCTCACAGTAGCCACTATAGGTGACTGTTACCACTTACCATCAGGTGGGCAGTATGCTTATTTGCCAACTAAGTTGTATAAAAAAAAATTACTTCTATGTGCTAGCTAGATACAAATACAATAAGCATTATATAGTTATTATACTGTTAAATTACAAACAATAGTTGTCCAGGGGCGAGGTGACCGTGCACTGAGGAGCAGGTGGTCTGACTGAAGGCACTGACGGATCCGTGACAGAAGCCATGCATGCCAACTTACTTCATTCTTGCTTGGATGTTCCGGTCTGGGCGTATCAATGTTGATGCCACTTTCCATCTGATTACAAATAAAAATTCAAAGAATTAAAACCGACTTCAAAAACACTTTAAAGATAAAAATAATATAAGAACACAGACAACATTATAATTTTATATTGAAGTCGGTGCAAAATTTTAAGACTTTAGGGAGATCATCGTTTGGCACCGACTTCAATATAACAATGTAATGTGGTCTGTATTCTTTTTTATTATGTTTAACTTTAACGTGTTTTTGAGGTCGGTTTTTATTTACTGTATTTTTTTAATCCTTTTAGTGAATTTAATACCAGCTCATCGAAGTAACTTGAATGAATACGACAAGGAAAGAATACGTGCCTATTGTATTCGAAGAAATAACCTCTAACTCCAAAAAGTTAAGGGTCCTTCCATCATCAGCTCGTTCCATGACTACCAGACGCAAATACCTGAATAGCTTTGGAAAAAACACGAAACACGTTGGAACTACCTTTAAATTAAGGATTTTCCTCGAATTCCTGGGATCCCATCATCAGACCTTGACTTTGGTGACAATGGGACCACCCACAGAACACAGAAAGACGCCCTTCTGTGTTCTGTGGGACCACCGCAGGAAGATACTCTGTCGAATACAATTTTTTTTAGTATTCGACAGAGTATCCTCCTGCTGTGATTGAAAATTTGTTCATAATAATAATTAGCGAAGTAATCGCATAACGTACACACAAAAAGAAACATATGCGCCGAATTGAGAATCTCCTCTTTCTTTGAAGTCGATTAAAAAAAGGACATCGAAAGTGAAAGTAACATTGTTTAACTTAAACTTTGCTTAAATATTTCTATATATAAATAAGGCCGAAAGTTGTAAAAAAACAACAATTTACTATGACATTAAGGCTAGGATCGTCGTTCCCGATAGTCGCGGAAATGGTCCACAGTTTTGCACCACATATATTTCGATGTTGAATGAAAGCGCCTCAACATTACCTTTTTTCTGGCAACAATGGCACTCGATGCGCCGCCGCGAGCCTTGCAGGGCAATCGGTCGAGTTCAATCAGGGTGCTTCAGAGCCAGTGCTGGACAAACAACTTGCGGATATATCGATAAACATACGATTCTTTATCGCTAGCATGTAGCTCGCCAGGTAACAGTAACTATAGCCTACTTTTATTAGACGTTTGCAAAACAAGAAGCAACACTCGCCAATATATTTTTTTTTATTGGTTTAATTAGATACAAGTTTAGACCAAGTTTGGGATGAATTTTTCGTTCATGACGTTCAAATTACTTGTCAAAATAATTACATGAATATTCTGTGTGTATGAATCAGTTTGGGAAACAAATGTAACGACCAACAAAAGATTTCTCAAGTTGACAGAGTTCAGGCGATCATATTAAAAGTATATACATTTTAATAGACGCCTAGCAAACAGGAGGATTATAATTGACTGGTGTTTTTAATGATGAAATGTTTTTTTAATTTGCACGACGATACCAATAAGTATGAGTAATTTTTGTCTATAGTATTTGAAATTACCATTAATTATTTTTACTATGTAACTATAATTGAGAAGTGTTTATTGACTTTTGTAAATAAAAGTTTTGGTAGGAGTTATTAGTTTGTATAACTTACTAAATATTTGCGTGCTTATTATTATAAAGTTCTCTTTGTTTTAATTCTTAATCTTTAGCCAGTAGGTAGAGGTATATTATATTAAATGCAACATCGGTAATATAAATAACCTTATTACTATTTCGAAAATAGTATGAATGTGCATAGTTATCGATAAACTCACACATCACTATCAGCATCAATCGACAGATGTGCAAGAGGTGCACTGTTTGCATCCCCAGTTTTATTAAACTGGTTTTATTTCTAATTGCACAGAGTTCCAAAACGTCGAGCCCTTCAGTGGTCAAGTGCCTGGAAAGATAATGCACTTAATATCATACGTAGGAGTAGCTTAGGGTCAGAGGTTTTGTGATGATAAAAAAGAGAATCTGTATTTGTATTTGTTAAAAATCGGGATTTGTTCTATTGAATGATACCGCTATATTTTTTAAGATTGCTGATTGTAAAACATTTAATAATTGAAATTTCTAATCGATATGTTTTTTATCTGTTCTCCAAGAAATTGAGTTACCTAATAAAACTTCACTTCACTTCTACTTCACTTTGCAGCCAATAGTCCTAACCATACTAACAATTTATCTGCTTATGTCCTAAATCTTTAGTATCTTGTAGTGCTTTTTCCTGCTGAATTGTTGAAATATTGGGAAATCTTAGTTGAAAGAAAAAAAAACAAACTTATTCCTTTAGTCCGATACAAAATGAAAAGCTTTATTGTTGTAGGTACATAATTATAATACACATATGCATATGTTAACACAATTCCTCAATGCAAAGCACTTAACTTAATGTTTAATCAATACAAGCCAAGGGCAGGATGGCTCAGGCTTGCTCGATCAATCTCGGCAGGCAAAAATCAGGTACCAATTGGGCACAAAACCACAAAATGAGGGGCAATAAAGTACACCAACAAACAGTTATAGGTTTCCTTTTTTTTTTTTTAAAGAAGTTAGTAGCCTTCCCCGGAGCGGTTGTTAGTAGAGCGTACCTTCGATGCTAAGTTTCCGCGATCACGGTGTATTCGAATATTCCAATTCCTTAGATTATTCTCTCTATATATGTACAATTCCACAGAATTCCTCCTTGTGTTAGGTTAGTTTGTTATGGTTTCTAGCTGTAAGGTCAAGCAGCGGAGCCCTACGGCCTCCGGCGACTGCCCCGGAGATTCATAGCACAGTGTTAGGCCAAAAATATAATCAAATATGCCTATGATCTTAGGGTCAGTGGGTCCAACACTGAGTTCCGAAGGAATCCCAGTCAACACATCCGAACCCCATGCAATAAACATAGCAAATGAATTCTAAAACGTAATTTTTAATAAATTGACAAATGGTCTTATTGGTTAGTTAATAAAAAGGACATATGGAGGGGAGAGCACCTACCCTGTGTATAACTACTGCCATTAATAAAAAGAAAACAGCCCAATTTGTGAGTTATTTGCCAAAGAAGGATGTGAAACTTAATATTGTAAAAATTCAGAATTTAACAGGAAATTCGCAAGTGTTACTCAATACATGCCCCAATCCCACTAAGATGCCGCTTACTATCAGGTTCTTTTAATGAAATAGGGGATGGAAAAGGCGAACCTTGGAAATGCAACATGCTTGATTTAATAATCAATTTACCCACAAATAAAAATAAAATTAACAAAATCTGCTTTAAATCATGAAACATAATAAGTTAATTAGATACCTTATTGATTTTTTTCACTTATTGATACAATAAATCCATTTAATTTAATGAATCGCGTGCCGGCGAGTAAATATAGTATTTTTCCCCTTAGCTTTACTCTTCAAGCTGAAAACAAAAAGAACTGAATTTTGTAGTTTCACTGTGGTTTCTCAAATCAAATTCACACGGAAAACGGGAGAAATACCTATATAAATATATAAAAACTTTATGATCTTCAAATCAATAACAAATTACTTCGATCGATGTCTCACAGACTAATCATAACCTAGACGATAGACTAAACCAACGCTCCACTTGCGCGCAGATTTGCGTTTATGTGGAAGCGACGGAGCCGAGGTCCGTTTGCTGAATGTTAAGCGCCGTATTGGCGACGGAACCTCTCCTAAAACCAAATTCATTTCATGACACTCGTAAGACTCTTAACTTGCTTCAAGATGTGTCAAGTCAACATACGGATCTTTCGAAATTCTACAATATGCAATAAGTATTTCCAGCTAAAGTTATAAGTTTGGTTGAAAAACAAAACGTAATGAAAAATTAACCATAAACAAATTGTGAATGCTTTCCAAATTCTATTCGACGAAACTATAATTATATGATCTATAAGTTTAAGCGTATTTTATTAAAATATGTCTATAGAAATGATCAAAACAAACGGTCTAAATGTCAAATTCCGAATTTTGAGAAAATCAACCCACCTAAATGGAAGCACGGGATTTTGGGCGAAAAAAAACTATCTTTGTAAATAAGGCCAGGATAAACGCGAGATTTATTTTGTTTATGCAAAAATTGAATAATGACCAAAGATAATTGCAAATGTCACTGACGTGACGTGAAACGACGTTGACGTTGACACTTGACATTGATATTGTGCAATTAATTGACAAAGTTATTGTAATTATGATTTTAGTTGTGAAATTTGTGTTAAAACTACAGTGAAACCAAAGTGTTTTTGCAAAATTTGTGTTTTATGAAATTTTAAGAAAAAACGGTGTTACAGTATCCCCCCAACCACGATAGAATTCACGTAGGGAATTCGTCTGACGCCTCGTCAGCCTCAAAACCTCCTAACCAACCAAACAAAATTATCATAATTAGAATCAATTAGGTACTTAAAAACTATTCATTCGTGATAAACTCTGTACCCAATTACGCCTAACGTTTTTTTTTTTTTATATAAGTTTATTTATTTGTATAAGATAAAAAATAAAGCTTTAAATATAAACGTGTGTAAATAAAGAATATTTAACCTGCATGTACCTTAAATCTACGTAAATCCATTAATATGGTATGTTAAAGATTGTAATAAAAAAAACCACATTCACCAATAAGGTGACAAAATCTAGCGCGAAACTACTGCTGCTAGCACCTACATGGTTGTAAAAAAAATATTCACCAATAAGGTGGCAAAATCTAGCGAAACCACTTCTGCTAGCACCTATATGGCTGTGATAAATAGGCAAAAGCATTATATCCTATGCCCATCAAATATAAGAAAGTAATAAAAAAAAAACTGTAGTGTCAGGACTGACGCCGAGATGGCGTTGTTAAATAAGTATATCTTGACACTAACAGTGTATAGCAAGTAATGTCAACAACCACCGGTAGATGTCGTTATTACAGACATTTTGACTCTAATCGTCAAATAATAAGTAGAAAAAAAAACAATAAAAAGGAAATAATAAAAAAAATGAGTTGCATGGTGTCGTTGCCCCTGATCGTCGATATTGATTTTCCTACGTTTCCAGCTAGATGTAACTTCCTCCATTATAAGAATATAGCAAAGGCTTATTTCTAGAGTTGCAAACCGCTCCTGTGAGGAATTCAAAATTAATTTTGTTGATTAGAGTAGAATACATATAAAAATAATGAACAAGACACGTTTATATTTGTGATCTTGTGCTAAATGCATCTATCTAACCACATAACAGTTATAATAAGTACATACTTGTTCCTTAATTCTGGTATCAGATACTAAAGAAGTAATATCCATTTTATATAATGGTAGTAATAATATATTTATAATGGTATGAACTAAGACACGTATAATATTTGTGTTTTAGATCTTTATGTACTTATGTAATGGTAATATCAATTTTGAAGATGTTAGGTATATGGAAACTTAAGTATCAAGGCAAATCAATAAAAAACGACAGGGACAGACACATGCAAAAACGCCGCCAGATGTTATATGGCGCGTTATCCTACACTCGGGTTCTACGAGACGCCAGGAAGAATGGCGGGGTGGGTATTCTGTGACCGCCGCACCCGCGGTGCTTAACTGTTAAATGCTTATAAAAATATGGCTATTTTCATATGATGTTACTAGGTATGTAATTTAGTCACACGAAGTATCTAAATTTTTAAAATCTTTTATGTGCCACTTCCCTATGTATTTTCCGTTCTCGTCCTCGAGCTCATAGACGAGGCGGGAAAGTTTACGTATAATTTTACAACGCTCATATTTAGGGGCAAGTTTAGCAGTAAAATATTTATTAGCAGAACTCTGCTTGTACGTACGCTTCCACACAAAATCACCAACATTAAATGAGATATCTCTGCGTTTGTTGTTATAGTATTTTATATTCCTTTCATGGGCCTTACGCAACGACTCTCGGACTTTGATGAAAATGTCACCGAGGTGGCCAATATTAGACGCATGAGTATCGCGTGGTACCACAACCAACTCTTGGAGATCTACAAAATCACGGTAAATACTACCATCAGTGACAGCTTCCCTACCGTGTACTAGCATGAAAGGAGTATAAGAAGTAGACTCATTTACTGAGGTGTTCATGGCAAATTGTATTTTATGTATGTTAATATCCCACGTTCTATGATCGTTCTCAACAAACGAGGAAACTGCAGTGATTATTGTGCGGTTATAACGTTCCACCGTATTAACTTGTGGACAATATACTGGACCCAAATGTACTTGCGGAATATTGTATTTTTCATATAATGCCTGAACCTCATGACTTATAAACTGCGAGCCATTATCAGACATCACAGTCTGTGGTATTCCGTGAACCAGAAATACATGGTCTTCTAACCTTTGCGCTATAACTTTGCCCGTTGCACGCCGTATAGGAAATAATAAGCAATATTTTGTAAAACAACACACAACTACTAGTAAAAAGGTGTTTTGCTGTCGAGACATCGGCAGTGGACCAACGAGATCAATGCTGATGCACTGGAATGGTCGACAGCAGACCTTGGGTTCCCCCATAAAGCCAGGTGGCGCTAGTGAGCTATGTTTATATGAGTTACAAGTGGCACAATTTTTAATAAATTCCTCGGTATCTTTATGCATACCGGGCCAAAAATACCGTAATTTTAATCTTTTATATGTTTTTGCGACGCCTAAGTGCGCAGCAATTGGTTCAGAATGGTTACTTGTAATAATATCCTCCCTAAGCTCCTTTGGTACAACCTCCTTCCACTGGTAGTCACCACAGAGTTTGTTAGTGCTTTTTGTAAATCTAAAAAGCCTACCATCAATAATTTGAAAATTGGGACACGCGCGCGGCCTATCCGTGCAACGTTTTAATATATTGTTATACCAAGCATCGCTGGATGTAAATGCGTCTACGGCTGCCACTGGTACAGAACGTGAGAGTGCATCCGGCACGACGTTTTGAGATCCACTACGATGCTCAATAATAAAGTTATAAGGCGACAATCTACACCCCCAACGCGCTAGTCGTCCTGTAGGATTCTTAAGGTTTAAAAACCACTTTAGACTAGCATGATCGGTAATAATTTTAAATGGTCGACCACCTTCAAGATAAGGGCGGAAGTGTTCAACGACATGTACCACGGCCAATGCCTCTCGCTCTGTAGCGGAATAGTTACGTTCGGCGGGTGTTAGTGAACGGCTACAGTATGCAACAGGATGTTCTTGTCCGTCTACAACCTGGGTCAAGGTACCTCCTAACCCGAAATCAGAAGCGTCACAGTGGACAGCAAAATCTTTCGAGAAGTCAGGACATACCAGAACCGGAGAAGTAGACAGTGCGAGTTTTAGGTCGTTGAACGCCTCGTCTGCCTCGGTCGTCCATTTGAAAGGGGGCGCGCTCTTACGGGTAGAAGTAAGAGCATTAAGGGGACCAGCTCTATGACTAAAATTTTTTATGAAACGCCTATAATAAGATGCAGTTCCCAAGAAACGTTTGACGTCTTTCCTGCAGGTGGGAATAGGAAAGTCTACTATAGCCTTAATTTTGTCAGGATCCGTGCGCAGACCATATTCGTCAACCACATGACCCAAGAATTTCAGCTGCCTCCTGAAGAACTGGCATTTACCCATGTTGACAGTAAGGTTGGCTAGTTTAAGTCTCTCCTTTACCCTCCGTAGGAGCTGGAGGTGATCCTGGAAGGCCATTGGGCCTTCAGGAGTAAGTAAAATTAAATCATCAACATATACGAACACCTTATTGTCAAACTCGGGCCCAAAGAGGCGGTCCATCAACCGCTGCTGCGTAGCTGGAGCTGCAGTAAGTCCAAAGCACATGACCTTAAAGTGAAACAAGCCTCTGCAGGGGATAGTAAAAGCAGTCTTCTCTCTGGACTCAATAGAGTCCAAAGGAACTTGGTAATATGAAGACTTAAGGTCAATAGAAGATAAGTACTTAGCATTTTTGAGCTGGTCCAGAATATGGCTAATATAAGGCATAGGGTAAGCGTCATGCTTTGATATGGCGTTAAGTTTTCGGCTGTCCAAGCAGAAACGTGATGACCCATCTGATTTAACCGCTAAAGTAACGGGGTTGTTCCATGCACTGCCGCTAGGCTCCACAACATCATCCTTCAGCATTTGGTCTAGGTGTTTATTTAATTCTGCCAGTTTAGCGGGTGAGACTACATAATACCGTTGTTTAATAGGTGGGTGGTCACCGGTATCAATTTTATGACTCACTAAGTGTGTCCTACCCAGGCCTTTCTTTTCTGCGGAAATGTCATCAAATTGCTTTATGACGTCATTGACCAGCCTACGCTCAAGCTTAGATAAAGTTTCAAAATCATATAAAGCACGGCTGCCTGACATAACGGTGTACACCTGATTATTATTTTTATATAAATGTCCACTATCCTCTAACAATGATAAAATATCTGGCGCAATATTAAATTCCTTCCAGAAATTTAAGCCAAATAACAACTCTGTAGCAACTCCAGGGACGACGTAAAATTTAATAACACGAGTTTTATTCTCTATCGATACTGGTAAAAATAAATACCCAGTTACTCGTGAAGTAGAACCATTTGCAGTTTTTATAAAGTCTAAGTCCTCAGACTTATGTAAAGTAGCGAAATCTTTAAAATATTTGTATGCTTGCCCTCCCACAATGGAGATCTGTGATCCTGAATCTAGTAATCCTCCGAATTCCAAGCCAAAAATATTAATCTTCAGATAAGCTCTGGTATCATT
The DNA here is from genome assembly GCA_963935595.1 of Schoenobius gigantellus. Lineage (NCBI taxonomy): Eukaryota > Metazoa > Arthropoda > Insecta > Lepidoptera > Crambidae > Schoenobius > Schoenobius gigantellus. Next base: position 1,594,545 of record OZ012548.1, read on the forward strand.
ATAGGTGGCGTTAGTAGTAGCGTGAACCGATGTAACCTTACCTTTATGCATATGTATGTTACTAGCTTTATTTACATTATTATAGAATTTATTGTATTTCTGCCTTGATTGTTCAGAATTACAATGTTTATTATAAAAATATACTGTTTTATGCCATCGGTTCACTGCTTGGCGTTTTTTGGAATCTCTGCGGTTGAAGGTTTTGAAGAAGTGCACTTTGGACAATTATTTGCATTGAAGCCCTTTTCTCCACAACGATAACAAATAAGTACCCAAGGCGCCTTGCAATACCTCAAGCTGTGGCCATTTTTCCGACAGCGGAAACAAAAAAGATTATTTTGTGTATTATTCACTGGCTGTATTGAAGAGACTTTTGGTGACGTCTTGCTAGTGCTGCTACTACTATTACTACTTTTATAACACAAATCGGGAGCCAGAGAAGATGTGGTGACCCTAGGAGGTTCACTGAAATGCACCGATCGCTCCTTTGCACCTTCTAACAACCTACATTTTTTCTTTAGATCAGTCCAAGATTCCACTGGGGCTAGGGCAAGCTGAGTAGTATAAAATGGTCTAATATTAAACATGACTATGTTCAATTTATCATCATCAGAGATTGGTTTTGATAATCGAGTAAAATAATTTTGCATTATACTGAGATAATTCACAATGCTTTCATCGGGGCCCTGAGTACGACTCCTAATTTCCTGCATCAAGCGATGGTCATAATCAGATGGAAGATATTCCTCGAGAAGCAAGGTCTTCAGCTCAGACCAATTGTGAACGTCTGACTTTACTCCTCGATACCAGCACAGCGCTTCATCAGTAAAAAGTTCCGCCGCAGAACAGAAAAGCTTTGAATCTGAAAGGCCACGAGACAAGCATAATTCCTCGAGGCGTTGTAAGAAAGCTTTAATGCATGTCTTGCCATTGAAGCGTATATTCAGTTTATGCACGGAGCAATCATTAGCTGTATTGTGTGTAGTTGCAGTGGAGTGCTCAATAGGTTGTTCAGGTGCCAAGCTACTTTTAAAATTATGACAAATATTATCTATTTTTACAAGAATGCTATCTAATTTATTATTCAGAGAAGTAATTAAAGAAGTAAGATTATCATCATACTCCGATGAAGACAAGCGACCAATTCTGTGGAATAAGTGGTGTGCAAGAGTTTGAATTCTATTTATCATCTTAAGTGATGACAGCTTACTTGAAGTACTTGTGATGAGTTTCTCAAGATCATCTAATTTCTTTTGAATTACTTTTAATTCAATATTGACATCAAGATCACAAGTCAGTATTTCATCAGAAGGCAGATCTTTATTGAGAGTACGGATCTGTGCTCTCAGAGCCATCACCGTGTCAGCTGGTTTCGAACCCCTGATTTTCACCTCATATTCTAGTTCATCTTTGTTAAGTAAATTAAAACTAATTGGTCTTTGCTCCATTTTTGTAAAAATATACTACGCTTTATTTTATATGAGAAGTTAATTTTACAATATTATTTATGTTATATACTCAAACTATGAACAAAAAATCTTAAAATATATTCACCTTTGCAAATGTAACTAAAATTTGTTTTTATTTATACCTATCTGAACCAAACCTGCATAGAATTCTTATTTATCTTATAACTAGTGAGACCGGCAGACGTTCTCCTGTCCGATTCCAGCGCCACCTACTGGGTCCAGTTGTACTTTTAAACCTTCCCTGGACCTATTCAAATACACATAACATTTCGTAAGAATCGGTCGAGCCGTTTTTGAGTTTTAGCTTAACTAACACACAACGTTAAAAAAAGAAAATTATTAAAGATACATACCGAGATGGATCAACACTATCTGAGCATTTGACCAGAATAATGGGCCATATAATGCCACAAAACCTGCTGTATATTCGGGCGCCAAATTGTAGTGCTTTTTCCTGCTGAATTGTTGAAATATTGGGAAATCTTAGTTGAAAGAAAAAAAAACAAACTTATTCCTTTAGTCCGATACAAAATGAAAAGCTTTATTGTTGTAGGTACATAATTATAATACACATATGCATATGTTAACACAATTCCTCAATGCAAAGCACTTAACTTAATGTTTAATCAATACAAGCCAAGGGCAGGATGGCTCAGGCTTGCTCGATCAATCTCGGCAGGCAAAAATCAGGTACCAATTGGGCACAAAACCACAAAATGAGGGGCAATAAAGTACACCAACAAACAGTTATAGGTTTCCTTTTTTTTTTTTTAAAGAAGTTAGTAGCCTTCCCCGGAGCGGTTGTTAGTAGAGCGTACCTTCGATGCTAAGTTTCCGCGATCACGGTGTATTCGAATATTCCAATTCCTTAGATTATTCTCTCTATATATGTACAATTCCACAGAATTCCTCCTTGTGTTAGGTTAGTTTGTTATGGTTTCTAGCTGTAAGGTCAAGCAGCGGAGCCCTACGGCCTCCGGCGACTGCCCCGGAGATTCATAGCACAGTGTTAGGCCAAAAATATAATCAAATATGCCTATGATCTTAGGGTCAGTGGGTCCAACACTGAGTTCCGAAGGAATCCCAGTCAACACATCCGAACCCCATGCAATAAACATAGCAAATGAATTCTAAAACGTAATTTTTAATAAATTGACAAATGGTCTTATTGGTTAGTTAATAAAAAGGACATATGGAGGGGAGAGCACCTACCCTGTGTATAACTACTGCCATTAATAAAAAGAAAACAGCCCAATTTGTGAGTTATTTGCCAAAGAAGGATGTGAAACTTAATATTGTAAAAATTCAGAATTTAACAGGAAATTCGCAAGTGTTACTCAATACATGCCCCAATCCCACTAAGATGCCGCTTACTATCAGGTTCTTTTAATGAAATAGGGGATGGAAAAGGCGAACCTTGGAAATGCAACATGCTTGATTTAATAATCAATTTACCCACAAATAAAAATAAAATTAACAAAATCTGCTTTAAATCATGAAACATAATAAGTTAATTAGATACCTTATTGATTTTTTTCACTTATTGATACAATAAATCCATTTAATTTAATGAATCGCGTGCCGGCGAGTAAATATAGTATTTTTCCCCTTAGCTTTACTCTTCAAGCTGAAAACAAAAAGAACTGAATTTTGTAGTTTCACTGTGGTTTCTCAAATCAAATTCACACGGAAAACGGGAGAAATACCTATATAAATATATAAAAACTTTATGATCTTCAAATCAATAACAAATTACTTCGATCGATGTCTCACAGACTAATCATAACCTAGACGATAGACTAAACCAACGCTCCACTTGCGCGCAGATTTGCGTTTATGTGGAAGCGACGGAGCCGAGGTCCGTTTGCTGAATGTTAAGCGCCGTATTGGCGACGGAACCTCTCCTAAAACCAAATTCATTTCATGACACTCGTAAGACTCTTAACTTGCTTCAAGATGTGTCAAGTCAACATACGGATCTTTCGAAATTCTACAATATGCAATAAGTATTTCCAGCTAAAGTTATAAGTTTGGTTGAAAAACAAAACGTAATGAAAAATTAACCATAAACAAATTGTGAATGCTTTCCAAATTCTATTCGACGAAACTATAATTATATGATCTATAAGTTTAAGCGTATTTTATTAAAATATGTCTATAGAAATGATCAAAACAAACGGTCTAAATGTCAAATTCCGAATTTTGAGAAAATCAACCCACCTAAATGGAAGCACGGGATTTTGGGCGAAAAAAAACTATCTTTGTAAATAAGGCCAGGATAAACGCGAGATTTATTTTGTTTATGCAAAAATTGAATAATGACCAAAGATAATTGCAAATGTCACTGACGTGACGTGAAACGACGTTGACGTTGACACTTGACATTGATATTGTGCAATTAATTGACAAAGTTATTGTAATTATGATTTTAGTTGTGAAATTTGTGTTAAAACTACAGTGAAACCAAAGTGTTTTTGCAAAATTTGTGTTTTATGAAATTTTAAGAAAAAACGGTGTTACAATCTTTAGTCCCATTTAATACATGAGCTGCTATTGAGTGATCCATTTAAATGTCGCATCACTCCAACGTAAGAGTACGTTAAAGTTCATCAGAATCATTTATTCATATCATCAATCCAGCCACCATAAACGTTTATGAAACTTTGTTTAGTTGATCTATGTTTTGCCTCATTCCTACTTATAAATTTTGACTTCCGTCAAAATAAAACAAATAAAACATTGATTGACTAATTTACACATTCCAAGCGGTCATATACTTGTGATTTAAACATTGTCCAGTACTGTACATAATGTACTTACATTTTTTTATACAACTGAGTTGGCAGCAAAGCAGCTTGCCTACCTGATGGTAATACCTACAGTCGCCTATCATAGTACCTACATGTGGCTCCTGTAAGACTTGCAAATCTACAAACCCTTGAAGTAATCCTAATGCACGTTGCCAATTTGTGATATAGCCTATAGTAGCATATAGTAATAGTATAGTTACAGTACCCAGTAATATCACTGCTTGTCCTAACCTTCAAACCGGAACACAGCAATGTAAGCACCGCTGCTTGCCACCGAGCTACCTAAGCGTTGTCCTCTGATTCTGAGTTTCCCTCTGGTAAAATTAATGACACTGTAGAGGACGTCACACCCTTACCGAATTCCGAAGACATTTCAGTAAAGATGTAAAGCTTAGCAGCTCCTTCAGCAAGTCACCGCCACGTCGCGACAAATTACCACAGGGGAGCTCACCTAATCACGATATTAGATGTTTACAAAAGGTATTCGCTGGACAGACAGCCGACAAACTAGATTATACCACCTCCATCAAAGTCCACTTGATTGATGAGCTCCTCCAACAAATGAGCTGCTGCAATGATGACTTCAAGCCACTCTACACCTTAAACACCTTTCCGTAAGAACAAAAATTATGATTTCGGCGATACTCGGTTTTTACTTTCACTCGGCTAATCTGTCATTGGGACAAAGTTATTCGTTTGAGAGATCTGCGAATAAGCACCGTATTGCTGGCGCTTAGGGTTGTCTATGCTATAAGTAGTTATTGGTAGAGCTTTGTACAGTAATGATCAGTCATTGGCTTTTATTTCTCTCCACAGGGTTTTAAGGAACTTGTTAACTTTTCTCACAGGTATATGGAAGCCATTGATTGGTTGTACCATTTTCATATCTAAGGACCACATACATGTTTAAATATACGTATTCATCTCGTGCCGTGGGAAAGTACGCGTATGTGAAAAAACCATAAAATGGGTATTAAAAAGGTCACGATTAACATGTGAAAATATTATGAAAATATTTAAAAAACAAAATAACATGTCAACGACATCGCAATTAGGTATTTTAATACTATGCCTAAATAATCTATATTATCTTCATAGTAATTTGAATTTGAGCAACACATATTACTGTGATTATTTTCTTCCTTTTAAAAAATTACATAATAAATATTTGACTTTGAGTGACTTTAACTTGTTTTAATTCCGGTCAGGTGCGAATGTGTGCGATGAACACCAATGTTTGGTGTCGAATCATGAAAATATAAGTACTAACTGTATTTTTATTACTGTGGTCATTTCATTTATCTAGTGCACAGGCCGATACGGAACACCAAAATAATACTTAAGAGTTCGTATCCATCTGAAGATCTTTTTTCAAACTAACTAAATAAATTTGTTTTTTAATCCTAAGTGTCCTACATACTATATCTAGTATTTTTTAATTTAATTTAATTGTGTAGTTTGATAATTATCTTTTCCAAGCAATGTAAATATAAATCTCTTCAATAAAAAATACAAATATTTGCGAACTATACAGATAACTTATGATTCCAGGTTCACATTTCGTTCAATTTTAGTGTAGTTTAATCAAGTCCAAATCTCGAATACAATCCAATTCTAAGCTGTGCTGCAAATGAAGGTACTCAGTATACTCTTATAAATTTGATGGTTTTCCAAAACCTATTAAAAACAGACGGACCTAATTGTCTCGATTCCCGAAAACTCCTCAAGCAGCCCATCAGGCACCCACCTCAATGTAATCAAACCGCTGTGACGTCTAGACGCATCTAAATTAGGTTTTTATTTCGCGATCACTTCCATTGCGACATTAAAATGGTAATGGAATGGCCACGCACCGCCTTGGGGAGCATTAGACAATTACGCGCGGAAACCAACTGAATTCCGCTAATTCCAAACCTACTTTGAGCTTTAAGTGCATCGTAATATAAACTTTTATCGGCGATTCGATCCGAATTATTATATTTGTCAGTTCGTGCTTTTATAAAAACGCCATGCGCAACGAATATCGTTTTCCGTATCGGATAAGATCTCTCGATACATGGCGCGTGTATTGTATGATTTATATATTATTTATCGCACGGGGGCACTTTATGGGGTGGTGGTAGAGCGATGACAAACGCACAAAGTTCTCGTGTCGTAAAGGTAAGGTCACTTAACAAATGAAATCGATGTCCGGGACTCTCAATAAAATGCCCGGGATGTCTATAAATAAAGATAAGTATTATTACGACCAATGCCAAAATAAACATGTACAAAAAATTTGAGCAATTGGTGAGCAAATAAAAAAATAAATAATCAAATTGATAGAAGAAAAACATTACATTGGCAGATATCAAAAACAGGCTAAAGGGGACTCAAAGGTGGCATCGGCACTATGTTGAAGCTGCAAGTTAAAACCTTCTTCTAGGACTTTTCAAAATTCCTACAGGAAACGGAGGAATCCCCATCCAAATAATAAGGAAACTACAGTGTTAAGCTCAATTAAAGAGAAATAGTTCGCGGAAACAGCTAGTTGATTCGATAAGGAAGTTATGGGCAAGGCATAAGCTTGGAGGAAGAGGCATAAACTTTAATACTTGAAGGGGGTAAAATTGTGAATCATACATAAAGTTGGCATCAACCTTAACTATAAGGACTAGTACCTACTGGACATTGCAAACAATTAATAGAATTCGTGGAACTCGTATAAAGCTTTGAGCAAAGAAGGTGGTCAACTTATACAGGGTATAAGTGACGGTGTCCCATTTCTTTTAACAGTGAGTTCAAACCATGATCATAATTTCAAAATCACTTAAATATTCTCTCGGAAAATTCATAAATTTTCTGAAATTTTCTTTATTTTTTCTAAATTTTCTGGTGTAACGATTACAAATCTATCTATCTATTCTATCTATACTATATAAAGCTGGATTACCACTGACTGACTCACTGACTCACTCACTGACTCACTGATCAGGGGTATTTTTGGGACATTTGCAGTTACTTTTGGGTTTTGGGATGTTAGAGCGAGATGCACGATCGATTCAGTCGAGTAGAAAGCGATATTCGAAATTTGAAAAATCCAAGATGGCCGCCGCCGCGAAATGTCAAAATTTCCAAAACGGCTCCGATCGCGCTGGTTTTTGGGACGCGTGATCGTTTCGCCCCCGGGGATTGGGTGTTTCTGTCAAAATGCCAAAAAACAAAATGGCCGCGCCGCCATCTTGGATCGAAAAACCCGTTTCGCCCCTTGTTTGCGACCGAACACGCGCGTGATTTTCGGGATTTCGGCTGATTTTTTTGATGGCTCCGGTCGAACGCGTCCTCGAATTTTCGATTATGGTAGCCGGTTGGCGAAAAACAAAATGGCGGCGGCGCCGGCGGCCATCTTGGAACGCTCAAATTTAGGCGGGGTTGGAACTCCGCGCGAAGTGATGCCAGGTGTGAAAAATTTTCTACCGTTTTTGGTAGTTTTTCCTCTGGAGGCCCGAATAGTCGAAAATCGAAATAACGACTTTTCGCGATTTTCAACCCCATGCGCCTATAGAGCGTTGGGGCCTCTATGACTTTCTGGTATTTTTATTTTCCGCAACTGGCAACACTGGCCGTCAAGGGGATTTGAATTTATTCGTAGACCCGATTTGACCCGAATTGATCTCCCCGTTCCAGATGTGCTGGCAACGTGGGGTAAACGTCATCTTGCTCCGTATATGACGTAGTTACCGGGAAAAATCCGAAACTTTGACATTTCAACATGGCAACTCCGCTGGCGGCCATTTTGTAAAGTGTTGCAATTTCGAAAAAATAAAATCGCGATTTTGACGCGGTTGCCAGCGTTTTTCGACTGACAACACCGGGTGGTCTTTTGTAGGGCTGGCTAAGGGGAATCAAACCGTGGGGTAATTTACCCCGATTTTGGGGTAATTATCCCGTTTTAGGGGAAAACGTAAATTTCGATTTTTTCGAGTTTTTATCATATAACGGGGTGGAACAGACGTCGCTGATCATTTCTACCACCATTTGGGGCCGGTGATATGGCAACACTGGCAGCTGGGGCGGTTTTTATTGTCAGCGACGACCCAACTTTGACTTTTTTTTGACGGGGTTTGGTTAGGGTTAGGGGCCAGCTGGTGATAACAATCGATAGGAAATATAGTCAAGTATTCTTAAAAAATTTGACATTTTAATTTTTCAAGATGGCGGCGGCGCTGGCGGCCTTTTTTAAAAAATTTGCGCTTTTTGCTATTCTGGTGCGGTTTTCAGCCGCGGCATGGTGATATGGGTATCATATGAAAGGATTTTTTGAGTACTACACGATGCACGTAGTGTCACCGATATAGATTCAAAATGGCCGCTATTAAAAAAAGGCTGGTTCACATTTCTTTTGCGACCGTAGCAACATGGGTATCAAATGAAAGGGTTTTAAGAGTGAAACAAAACCAAGTAAATGATTTTTGTCTAAATCCAATATGGCCGCCGCTTCCAAAATAGCGGATTGCATTTCTTTTGCCACCTATACAATATGGGTATCAAATGAAAGGGATTTGGGAGTAGAAGACGATAAAGTGAGTGACATTGCTCCAAAATCAAAATGGCCGCCGCTCCGAAATTGCGGATGGCTTATCTTTTGCCACCTATGTAATATGGGTATCAAATGAAAGGGCTTTAATAGTAGAACACGATACAGTGAGTGACATTGTTTCAAATTCAATATGGCCGCCGCTCCAAAATGGCGGATCGCTTTTCATTTGCCACCTATGCAATATGGGTATCAAATGAAAGGCCTTTAATAGTAGAACACGATAAAATGAGTGACATTGTTTCAAACTCAATATGGCCGCCGCTTCAAAATGGCCGACCGCTTTCCTTTTACCACCTATACAATATGGGTATCAAATGTAAGGATTTTAAGTGTAGAATACGATACAGTAAGTGACGTTGCTCCAAATTCAATATGGCCGCCGCTCCAAAATGCCAAATGGATTTTCTTTTGCCACCTATGCAATATGGGTATTAAATGTAAGGGTTTTTTTAGTAGAACACGATACAGTGAGTGATATTGCTTCAAACTCAATATGGCCGCCGCTCCGAAATGTCAAATCGCTTTTCCTTCTCCACCTATGTAATATGGGTATCAAATGTAAGGGTTTTATTAGTAGAACACGATACAGTAAGTGACGTTACACCAAATTGAATATGGCCGCCGCTCCAAAATGCCAAATGGATTTTCTTTTGCCACCTATGCAATATGGGTATTAAATGTAAGGGTTTTTTTAGTAGAACACGATACAGTGAGTGACATTGCTTCAAACTCAATATGGCCGCCGCTCCGAAATGTCAAATCGCTTTTCCTTCTCCACCTATGTAATATGGGTATCAAATGTAAGGATTTTAAGTGTAGAATACGATTCAGTAAGTGACGTTTCTCCAAATTCAATATGGCCGCCGCTCCGAAATGACAGACCGATTTTACTTCTCCACCTATGTAATATGGGTATCAAATGAAAGGATTTTATTAGTAGAACACGATACAGTGAGTGACATTTCTTCAAACTCAATATGGCCGCCGCTCCGAAATGTCAAATCGCTTTTCCTTCGCCACCTATGTAATATGGATATCAAATGTAAGGATTTTAAGTGTAGAATACGATTCAGTAAGTGACGTTTCTCCAAATTCAATATGGCCGCCGCTCCGAAATGACAGACCGATTTTCCTTCTCCACCTATGTATTATGGGTATCAAATGTAAGGGTTTTATTAGTAGAACACGATACAGTGAGTGACATTGCTTCAAACTCAATATGGCCGCCGCTCCGAAATGTCAAATCGCTTTTCCATCTCCACCTATGTAATATGGGTATCAAATGTAAGGATTTTAAGTGTAGAATACGATTCAGTAAGTGACGTTTCTCCAAATTCAATATGGCCGCCGCTTTGAAATGACAGACCGATTTTACTTCTCCACCTATGTATTATGGGTATCAAATGTATGGATTTTAGGTGTAGAATATGATTCAGTAAGTGACGCTGTTCCAAATTCAATATGGCCGCCGCTCCGAAATGTCAAACCGATTTCCTTTTGCCACCTATGCAATATGGGTATCAAATGATAGGGCTTTAATAGTAGAACACGATACAGTGAATGATATTGCTTTAAACTCAATATGGCCGCCGCTCCGAAATGTCAAATCGCTTTTCCTTCTCCACCTATGTAATATGGGTATCAAATGTAAGGATTTTAAGTCTAGAATACGATTCAGTAAGTGACGTTTCTCCAAATTCAATATGGCCGCCGCTCCGAAATGACAGACCGATTTTCCTTCTCCACCTATGTAATATTGGTATCAAATGTAAGGATTTTATTAGAAGAACACGATACAGTGAGTGACATTGTTTCAAACTCAACATGGCCGCCGCTCCGAAATGTCAAATCGCTTTTCCTTCTCCACCTATGTAATATGGGTATCAAATGTAAGGATTTTAGGTGTAGAATACGATTCAGTAAGTGACGTTTCTCCAAATTCAATATGGCCGCCGCTCCGAAATGACAGACCGGTATTACTTCTCCACCTATGTATTATGGGTATCAAATGTAAGGATTTTAGGTGTAGAATACGATTCAGTAAGTGACGTTTCTCCAAATTCAATATGGCCGCCGCTCCAAAATGGCGGATCGCTTTTGTTTTGCCACCTATGTAATATGGGTATCAAATGTAAGGATTTTATTAGTAGAACACGATACAGTGAGTGATATTGCTTCAAACTCAATATGGCCGCCGCTCCAAAATGTCAAATCGCTTTTCCTTCTCCACCTATGTAATATGGGTATCAAATGTAAGGATTTTTAGAGTAGAACGTAACCTTTTCAGTTTTTTTTAATAATCGAACACCATTTTTTATGTAACTTAAAAAAACGAAATTTTTTTTGCACCGACTCGCAGCTGAAAACCTTTTGCTTAGAAAAACATTAAGTGGACTACTCCACCGCGGGGTGCTTGCTCCCCGCGGCACACACGCGACATCGACATCGCTTCGACATAAAATAGCGTATAAAGTACAACATAACCTTTCCAGTTTTTTGATCAATCGAACACCTTTTTTAGGCAAATTTTAATTTGACCTGAAAAAAGATACATTTTTGCACCAAATCGCAACTGAAAACTTTTTTTTTATTACAAAAGCGATGTGAGGACCACACCACCGCGAGGTGCGTGCACCTCGCGGCATACGCGCGTCCACATGACAATTCAATGTTGCCGGCGCACGGGAAAAATCCGAAACTTTGACATTTCAAGATGGCGGCCCCGCTGGCGGCCATTTTGTTAAGGGTTGCAATTTCGAAGGCATTAATTCGCGATTTTGACGCGGTTGCCGGCGTTTTTCGACTAACAACACCAGGTGGCCTTTCGTAGTGCTCGCCGAGTGAAATCTAATAGTGGGGTAATTTTCCCCGATTTTGGGGTAATTTCTCCGTTTAAGGGGAAAACGTAAATTTCGACTTTTTAAATTTTTCCCCATATAGCGGGGTGGAACAGACGTCGCTGATCATTTCTACCTCCATTTGGGGCCGGTGATATGGCAACACTGGCAGCTGGGGCGGTTTTTGTTGTCAGCGACGACCCAAATTTGACAATTTTTTGACGGGGTTTGGTTAAGGTTAGGGGCCAGCTGGTAATACCAATCGATAGGAAATATAGTCAAGTATTTTTAAAAAATTTGACATTTCAATTTTTCAAGATGGCGGCGGCGCTGGCGGCCTTTTTTCAAAAATTTGCGCTTTTTGCTATTTCGGTGCAGTTTTCAGCCGCGGCATGGTGATATGGGTATCAAATGAAAGGGTTTTGCGAGTACTACACGATGCAAGTAACGTCACCTCTACGAATTCAAAATGGCCGCCAATAAAAAAAGGTCGGATCACATTTCTTTTGTAACCATAGCGATATGGGTATCAAATGAAAGGGCTTTAAGAGTCAAACAAAAGTAAGTAAATGATTTTTGTCTAAATCCAATATGGCCGCCGCTTCCAAAATAGCGGATTGCATTTCTTTTGCCACCCATGCAATATGGGTATCAAATGAATGGGATTTGGGAGTAGAACACGATAAGGTGAGTGACGTTTCTCCAAATTCAATATGGCCGCCGCTCCAAAATGGCGGTTCGCTTTTCTTTTGTCACCTATGCAATATGGGTATCAAATGAAAGGATTTTATTAGTAGAACACGACACAGTGAGTAATATTGCTTCAAACTCAATATGGCCGCCGCTCCGAAATGTCAAATCGCTTTTCCTTCTCCACCTATGCAATATGGGTATCAAATGTAAGGATTTTAAGTGTAGAATACGACACAGTAAGTGACGTTGCTCCAAATTGAATATGGCCGCCGCTCCGAAATGTCAAATCGATTTTATTTTGCCACCTATGCAACATGGGTATCAAATGAAAGGGTTTTATTATTAGAACACGATACAGTGAGTGACATTGCTTCAAACTCAATATGGCCGCCGCTCCGAAATGTCAAATCGCTTTTCCTTCTCCACCTATGTAATATGGGTATCAAATGTAAGGATTTTAAGTGTAGAATACGATTCAGTAAGTGACGTTTCTCCAAATTCAATATGGCCGCCGCTCCGAAATGACAGACCGATTTTACTTCTCCACCTATGTATTATGGGTATCAAATGTAAGGATTTTAGGTGTAGAATACGATTCAGTAAGTGACGTTTCTCCAAATTCAATATGGCCGCCGCTCCAAAATGGCGGATCGCTTTTGTCTTGCCACCTATATAATATGGGTATCAAATGTAAGGATTTTAAGTGTAGAATACGATTCAGTAAGTGACGTTTCTCCAAATTCAATATGGCCGCCGCTCCGAAATGACAGACCGATTTTACTTCTCCACCTATGTATTATGGGTATCAAATGTAAGGATTTTAGGTGTAGAATACGATTCAGTAAGTGACGTTTCTCCAAATTCAATATGGCCGCCGCTCCAAAATGGCGGATCGCTTTTGTCTTGCCACCTATATAATATGGGTATCAAATGTAAGGATTTTATTAGTAGAACACGATACAGTGAGTGATATTGCTTCAAACTCAATATGGCCGCCGCTCCGAAATGTCAAATCCCTTTTCCGTCTCGACCTATGTAATATGGGTATCAAATGTAAGGGTTTATTAGTCGAACACGATACAGTGAGTGATATTGCTTCAAATTCAATATGGCCGCCGCTCCGAAATGTCAAATCGCTTTTCCTTCTCCACCTATGTAATATGGGTATCAAATGTAAGGATTTTAAGTGTAGAATACGATTCAGTAAGTGACGTTTCTCCAAATTCAATATGGCCGCCGCTCCAAAATGGCGGATCGCTTTTCTTTTGCCACCTATGTAATATGGGTATCAAATGAAAGAGTTTTCAGAGAAGAACCTAACCTTTTCAGTTTTTTTAATAATCGAACACCATTTTTTATGTAACTTAAAAAAACGATTTTTTTTTGCACCGACTCGCAACTGAAAACCTTTTGCTTAGAAAAACATTAAGTGGACCACTCCACCGCGGGGTGCTTGCTCCCCGCGGCACACACGCGACATCGACATCGCTTCGACATAAAATAGCGTATAAAGTACAACATAACCTTTCCAGTTTTTTGATCAATCGAACACCTTTTTTAGGCAAATTTTAATTTGACATGAAAAAAGATACATTTTTGCACCAAATCGCAACTGAAAACTTTATTTTTTTATTACAAAAGCGATGTGAGGACTACACCACCGCGAGGTGCTTGCACCTCGCGGCACACACGCGTCCACATGATGATTCAGTGTTGCCACCGCTCCGAAATGACAGATCGCTTTTTTTTGCCACCCACCGAATATGGGTATCAAATGAATGGACTTTGAGTGTAAAATACGATACAGTCACTGACATTGCTTCAAATTCAATATGGCCGCCGCTCCGAAATGACAGACCGATTTTCCTTCCCCACCTATGTAATATGGGTATCAAATGTAAGGATTTTAAGTGTAGAATACGATTCAGTAAGTGACGTTTCTCCAAATTCAATATGGCCGCCGCTCCGAAATGACAGACCGATTTTCCTTCACCACCTATGTAATATGGGTATCAAATGTAAGGATTTTAAGTGTAGAATACGATTCAGTAAGTGACGTTTCTCCAAATTTAATATGGCCGCCGCTCCGAAATGTCAAATCGCTTTTCCTTCTCCACCTATGTAATATGGGTATCAAATGTAAGGATTTTCAGAGTAGAACGTAACCTTTTCAGTTTTTTAAATAATCGAACACCAGTTTTTATGTAACTCAAAAAAACGAAATTTTTTTTGCACCGACTCGCAACTGAAAACCTTTTGCTTAGAAAAACATTAAGTGGACCACTTCACCGCGGGGTGCTTGCTCCCCGCGGCACACACGCAACATCGACATCGCTTCGAAATAAAAGAGCGTATAATGTACACTATAACCTTTCCAGCTTTTTCATCAATCGAACACCTTTTTTAGGCAAATTTTAAATTGAATCCAAAAAAGATACATTTATGCACCAAATCGCAACTGAAAACTTTTTTTTATTACAAAAGCGATGTGAGGACCACACCACCGCGAGGTGCGTGCACCTCGCGGCATACGCGCGTCCACATGACAATTCAATGTTGCCGGCGCATGGAAATGACAGATCGCTTTTTTTTGCCACCCACCGAATATGGGTATCAAATGAATGGACTTTGAGTGTAAAATACGATACAGTCACTGACATTGCTTCAAATTCAATATGGCCGCCGCCCCTAAATGGCCGATCCCTTTTCTTTTGCCACCCACGTTATATGGGTATCAAATGAAAGCGCATTCCGAGTAGATCGTATCCTTTCCAGTTTTTTGAATATTCGAACACCTTTTTTAGGCAAATTTTTAAACTTCAGCAAAAAAAGACACATTTTTGCACTGACTCGCAACCGATTACCTTTTGATTACAAAAGCTAAAGTGGGCGATCCACCTCCGCGGGGTGCTCGCACCCCGCGGCACACACGCGACATCTAGTCTATCTATACTATATATAGCTGGATTACCACTGACTCACTGACTCACTCACTGATCAGGGGTATTTTTGGGACATTTGCAGTTACTTTTGGGTTTTGGGATGTTAGAAAGAGATGCACGATCGATTCGGTCGAGTAGAAAGCGATATTCGAAATTTGAAAAATCCAAGATGGCCGCCGGCGCGAAATGTCAAAATTTCCAAAACGGCTCCGATCGCGCTGGTTTTTGGGACGCGTGATCGTTTCGCCCCCAGGGATCGGGTGCTTCTGTCGAAATGTGAAAAAACAAAATGGCCGCGCCGCCATCTTGGATCGAAAAACCCGTTTCGCCCCGTGTTTGCGACCGAACACGCGCGTGATTTTTGGGATTTCGGCTGATTTTCTTGATGGCTCCGGTCGAACGCGTCCTCGAGTTTCCGATTATGGTAGCCGGTTGGCGAAAAACAAAATGGCGGCGGCGCCGGCGGCCATCTTGGAACGCTGAAATTTATGACATTTTTGAACCGCATTTTCGCCAAGATGGCGGCCTCGGAGTGGGGAGAAATGTTCTAGGCGGGGTTAGTGCTCGGTGCAAAGTGTTGCCAGGTTGGAAAAATTTTCTACCATTTTTGGTAGTTTTTCCTCTGGAGGCCCGAAAAGTCGAAAATCGAAATAACGACTTTTCGCAATTTTCAACCCCATGCGCCTATAGAGCGTCGGGGCCTCTATGACTTTCTGGTATTTTTATTTAGTGCAACTGGCAACACTGGCCGCCATGGACTTTTGAATTTTTTCGTAGACCCGATTTGACCCGAATTGATCTCACCGTTCCAGATGTGCTGGCAACGTGGGGTAAACGTCATCCTGCTCCGTATACGATGTAGTTACCGGGAAAAATCCGAAACTTTGACATTTCAACATGGCGGCTCCGCTGGCGGCCATTTTGTAAAGTGTTGCAATTTTGAAAAAATAAAATCCAGATTTTGACGCGGTTGCCGGCGTTTTTCGACTGACAACACCGGGTGGCCTTTTGTAGGGCTGGCTAAGGGGAATCAAACCGTGGGGTAATTTTCCCCGATTTTGGGGTAAATTCTCTGTTTTGGGGGAAAACGTTAATTTCGACTTTTTCGATTTTTTTTCATATAGCGTGGTGGAACAGACGTCGCTGATCATTTCTACCACCATTTGGGGCCGGTGATGTGGCAACACTGGCAGCTGGGGCGGTTGTTGTTGTCAGCGACGACCCAAATTTGACGATTTTTTGACGGGGTTTGGTTAGGGTTAGGGGCCAGCTGGTGATACCAATCGATAGGAAATATAGTCAAGTATTTTTAAAAAATTTGACATTTCAACTTTTCAAGATGGCGGCGGCGCTGGCGGCCTTTTTTAAAAAATTTGCGCTTTTTGCTATTTCGGTGCGGTTTTCAGCCGCGGAGTGGTGATATGGACATCAAATGAAAGGGTTATGCGAGTACTACACGATGCAAGTAACGTCACCTCTATGAATTCAAAATGGCCGCCATTAAAAAAATGTCGGATCACATTTCTTTTGCAACCATAGCGATATGGGTATCAAATGAAAGGGCTTTATGAGTGAAACAAAACCAAGTCAATGATTTTTGTCTAAATCCAATATGGCCGCCGCTTTCAAAATGGCCGATTGCATTTCTTTTGCCACCTATGCACTATGGGTATCAAATGAAAGGCATTTGCGAGTAGAACACGATAAAGTGAGTGACATTGCTCCAAAATCAAAATGGCCGCCGCTCCGAAATGGCGGATCGCTTTTCTTTTGCCACCTATGCAATATGGGTATCAAATGTAAGGATTTTATTAGTAGAACACGATACATTGAGTGATATTGCTTCAAACTCAATATGGCCGCCGCTCCGAAATGTCAAATCGCTTTTCCTTCTCCACCTATGTAATATGGGTATCAAATGTAAGGGTTTTATTAGTAGAACACGATACAGTGAGTGACATTGCTTCAAACTCAATATGGCCGCCGCTCCGAAATGTCAAATCGCTTTTCCTTCTCCACCTATGTAATATGGGTATCAAATGTAAGGATTTTAAGTGTAGAACACGGTACAGTAAGTGACGTTACACCAAATTGAATATGGCCGCCGCTCCAAAATGTCAAAACGCTTTTCCTTCTCCACCTATGTAATATGGGTATCAAATGTAAGGATTTTAAGTGTAGAATACGATTCAGTAAGTGACGTTTCTCCAAATTTAATATGGCCGCCGCTCCGAAATGACAGACCGATTTTCCTTCTTCACCTATGTAATATGGGTATCAAATGAAAGGGCTTTAATAGTACAACACGATACAGTGAGTGACATTGTTTCAAATTCAATATGGCCGCCGCTCCGAAATGTCAAATCGCTTTGCCTTCTCCACCTATGTAATATGGGTATCAAATGAAAGGCCATTAATAGTAGAACACGATAAAATGAGTGACATTGTTTCAAACTCAATATGGCCGCCGCTTCAAAATGGCCGACCGCTTTCCTTTTACCGCCTATGCAATATGGGTATCAAATGTAAGGATTTTATTAGTAGAACGCGATACAGTGAGTGATATTGCTTCAAACTCAATATGGCCGCCGCTCCGAAATGTCAAATCGCTTTTCCTTCTCCACCTATGCAATATGGGTATCAAATGTAAGGATTTTAAGTGTAGAATACGATTCAGTAAGTGACGTTTCTCCAAATTTAATATGGCCGCCGCTCCGAAATGACAGACCGATTTTCCTTCTCCACCTATGTAATATGGGTATCAAATGAAAGGGCTTTAATAGTAGAACACGATACAGTGAGTGACATTGTTTCAAATTCAATATGGCCGCCGCTCCAAAATGGCGGATCGCTTTTCATTTGCCACCTATGAAATATGGGTATCAAATGAAAGGCCTTTAATTGTAGAACACGATAAAATGAGTGACATTGTTTCAAACTCAATATGGCCGTCGCTTCAAAATGGCCGACCGCTTTCCTTTTACCGCCTTTGCAATATGGGTATCAAATGTAAGGATTTTAAGTGTAGAATACGATTCAGTAAGTGACGTTTCTCCAAATTCAATATGGCCGCCGCTCCGAAATGACAGACCGATTTTCCTTCTCCACCTATGTAATATGGGTATCAAATGTAAGGATTTTATTAGTAGAACACGATACAGTGAATGATATTGCTTCAAACTCAATATGGCCGCCGCTCCGAAATGTCAAATCGCTTTTCCTTCTCCACCTATGTAATATGGGTATCAAATGTAAGGATTTTAAGTGTAGAATACGATTCAGTAAGTGACGTTGTTCCAAATTCAATATGGCCGCCGCTCCAAAATGGCGGATCGCTTTTCTTTTGCCACCTATAAAATATGGGTATCAAATGAAAGAATTTTCAAAGTAGAACGTAACTTTTCCAATTTTTTGAATAATCGAACACATTTTTAGGCAAATTTTATGTAACTTCAAAAAACGAAAAATTTTTTGCACCGACTCGCAACTGAAAACCTTTCGCTTAGAAACACATTAAGTGGACCACTCCACCGCGGGGTGCTTGCTCCCCGCGGCACACACGCGACATGGACATGGCTTCCAAATAAAAATGTTTATAGAGTAGAACATAACCTTTCCAGCTTTTTGGTTAATCGAACACCTTTCTTTAGCAAATTTTAAATCAACCTCAAAAAAATACATTTTTGCACCAAATCACAACTGAAAACTTTTTTTATTACAAAAGCGATGTGAGGACCACACCACCGCGAGGTGCGTGCACCTCGCGGCACACACGCGTCCACATGATGATTCAGTGTTGCCATCGCTCCGAAATGACAGATCGATTTTCCTTCTCCACCTATGTAATATGGGTATCAAATGTAAGGATTTTAAGTGTAGAATACGATTAAGTAAGTGACGTTTCTCCAAATTCAATATGGCCGCCGCTCCGAAATGACAGACCGATTTTACTTCTCCACCTATGTATTATGGGTATCAAATGTAAGGATTTTAGGTGTAGAATACAATTCAGTAAGTGACGTTTCTCCAAATTCAATATGGCCGCCGCTCCAAAATGACAGACCGATTTTACTTCTCCACCTATGTATTATGGGTAACAAATGTAAGGATTTTAGGTGTAGAATACAATTCAGTAAGTGACGTTTCTCCAAATTCAATATGGCCGCCGCTCCAAAATTACGGATCGCTTTTGTTTTGCCACCTATGTAATATGGGTATCAAATGTGAGGATTTTATTAGTAGAACACGATACAGTGAGTGATATTGCTTCAAACTCAATATGGCCGCCGCTCCAAAATGTCAAATCGCTTTTCCTTCTCCACCTATGTAATATGGGTATCAAATGTAAGGATTTTAAGTGTAGAATACGATTAAGTAAGTGACGTTTCTCCAAATTCAATATGGCCGCCGCTCCGAAATGACAGACCGATTTTACTTCTCCACCTATGTATTATGGGTAACAAATGTAAGGATTTTAGGTGTAGAATACAATTCAGTAAGTGACGTTTCTCCAAATTCAATATGGCCGCCGCTCCAAAATTACGGATCGCTTTTGTTTTGCCACCTATGTAATATGGGTATCAAATGTGAGGATTTTATTAGTAGAACACGATACAGTGAGTGATATTGCTTCAAACTCAATATGGCCGCCGCTCCAAAATGTCAAATCGCTTTTCCTTCTCCACCTATGTAATATGGGTATCAAATGTAAGGATTTTTAGAGTAGAACGTAACCTTTTCAGTTTTTTTTAAATAATCGAACACCATTTTTTATGTAACTTAAAAAAACAAAATTTTTTTGCACCGACTCGCAACTGAAAACCTTTTGCTTAGAAAAACATTAAGTGGACCACTCCACCGCGGGGTGCTTGCTCCCCGCGGCACACACGCGTCATCGGCTCCGAAATAAAAGAGCTTATAGAGTAGAACATAACCTTTCGAGCTTTTTGATCCATCGAACACCTTTTTTAGGCAAATTTTAAAACGACCTCAAAAAAGATACATTTTTGCACCAAATCGCAACTGAAAACTTTTTTTATTTCAAAAGCAATGTGAGGACCACATCACCGCGAGGTGCTTGCACCTCGCGGCACAAACGCGTTCACATGATGATTCAGTGTTGCCACCGCTCCGAAATGACAGATCGCTTTTGTTTTGTCACCCACGGAATATGGGTATCAAATGAATAGAATTTTAGTGTAAAATACGATACAGTCAATGACATTACTTCAAATTCAATATGGCCGCCGCCCCTAATTAGCCGATCGCTTTTCTTTTGCCACCCACGTTATATGGGTATCAAATGAAAGCGCATTCCGAGTAGATCGTATCCTTTCCAGTTTTTTTAATAATCGAACACCTTTTTTAGGCAAATTTTTACAACTTCGACAAAAAAAAATACATTTTTGCACCGACTCGCAACTGAAAACCTTTTGCTTAGAAAAACATTAAGTGGACCACTCCACCGCGGGGTGCTTGCTCCCCGCGGCACACACGCGACATCGACATGGCTTCGAAATAAAAGAGCTTATAGAGTAGAACATAACCTGTTGAGCTTTTTGATGAATCGAACACCTTTATTAGTTAAATTTTAAATCGACCTCAAAAAAGATACATTTTTGCACCAAATCGCAACTGAAAACATTTTTTTATTACAAAAGCGATGTGAGGACCACACCACCGCGAGGTGCGCGCACCTCGCGGCACACACGCGTCCACATGATGATTCAGTGTTGCCACCGCTCCGAAATGACAGATCGCTTTTGTTTTGTCACCCACGGAATATGGGTATCAAATGAATGGAATTTTAGTGTAAAATACGATACAGTCAATGACATTACTTCAAATTCAATATGGCCGCCGCCTCCAATTAGCCGATCGCTTTTCTTTTGCCACCCACGTTATATGGGTATCAAATGAAAGCGCATTCCGAGTAGATCGTATCCTTTCCAGTTTTTTAAATAATCGAACACCTTTTTTAGGCAAATTTTTACAACTTCGACAAAAAAAGGAAACATTTTTGCTTCGACTCGCAACCGATTACCTTTTGATTACAAAAGCTAAAAGTGGAACAATACCTCCGCGGGGTGCTCGCACCCCGCGGCACACACGCGACATCTAGTCATATCTATAAAGCTGGATATTATATAAAGCTGGATTACCACTCACTCACTGACTGATTAGGGGTATTTTTGGGACATTTGCGATTACTTTTGGGTGTTGGGATGTTAGAAAGAGATGCACGATCGATTCAGTCGAGTAGAAAGCGATATTCGAAATTTAAAAAATCCAAGATGGCCGCCGGCTTGAAATGTCAAAATTTCCAAAACGGCTCCGATCGCGCTGGTTTTTGGGACGCGTGATCGCTTCGCCCCCGGGGATTGGGTGCTTCTGTCGAAATGTGAAAAAACAAAATGGCCGCGCCGCCATCTTGGATCGAAAAACCCGTTTCGCCCCGTGTTTGCGACCGAACACGCGCGTGATTTTCGGGATTTCGGCTGATTTTTTTGATGGCTCCGCCCGAGAGCGTCCTCGAGTTTCCGAATATGGCCACCGCCTGGCGAAAAACAAAATGGCGGCGGCGCCGGCGGCCATCTTGGAACGCTCAAATTTTTGACTTTTTTGAACCGCATTTTCGCCAAGATGGCGGCCTCGGAGTGGGGTCAAATGTTCTGGGCGGGGTTAGAGCTCGGCTCGGAGTGTTGCCAGGTGAGTTAAATTTTCTACCGTTTTTGGTAGTTTTTCCTCTGGAGGCCCGAAAAGTCGAAAATCGAAATAACGACTTTTCGCAATTTTCAATCCCATGCGCCAATAGAGCGTCGGGGCTTCTATGACTTTCTGGTATTTTTATTTTTCGCAACTGGCAACACTGGCCGCCAAGGAGGTTTGAATTTTTTCGTCGACCCGATTTGACCCGAATTGATCTCCCCGTTCCAGA
This sequence comes from Schoenobius gigantellus, assembly GCA_963935595.1. Classification (NCBI taxonomy): domain Eukaryota; kingdom Metazoa; phylum Arthropoda; class Insecta; order Lepidoptera; family Crambidae; genus Schoenobius; species Schoenobius gigantellus. The sequence continues at coordinate 1,616,812 of OZ012548.1, forward strand.
TGTGCTGGCAACGTGGGGTAAACGTTATCCTGCTCCGTATATGACGTAGTTACCGGGAAAAATCTGAAACTTTGACATTTCAATATGGCGGCTCCGCTGGCGGCCATTTTGTTAAGGGTTGCAATTTCGAAAAAATAAAATCGCGATTTTGACGCGGTTGCCGGCGTTTTTCGACTGACAACACCGGGTGACCTTTTGTAGGGCTGGCTAAGGGGAATCAAATCGCGGGGTAATTTTCCCCGATTTTGGGGTAATTTCCCCGTTTTGGGGGAGAATGTAAATTTGGACTTTTTCTATTTTTTTTCATATAGCGAGGTGGAACAGACGTCGCTGCTCATTTCTACCACCATTTGGGACCGGTGATATGGCAACACTGGCAGCTGGAGCGGTTTTTGTTGTCAGCGACGACCCAAATTTGACGATTTTTTGACAGAGTTTGGATAGGACTAGGGGCCAGCTGGTGATACCAATCGATGAGAAATATAGTCAAGTATTTTTAAAAAAATTGACATTTCAGTTTTTCAAGATGGCGGCTGCGCTGGCGGCCTTTTTTTAAAAAAATGCGCTTTTTGCTATTCCGGTGCGGTTTTCAGCCGCGGCATGGTGATATGGGTATCAAATGAAAGAGTTTTGCGAGTACTACACGATGCGAGTAACGTCACCTCCATGAATTCAAAATGGCCGCCATTAAAAAAATGTCGGGTCACATTTCTTTTGCAACCATAGCGATATGGGTATCAAATGAAAGGGCTTTATGAGTGAAACAAAACTAAGTCAATGATTTTTGTCTAAATCCAATATGGCCGCCGCTTCCAAAATAGCGAATTGCATTTCTTTTGCCACCCATGCAATATGGGTATCAAATGAAAGGCATTTGCGAGTAGAACACGATAAAGTGAGTGACATTGCTCCAAAATCAAAATGGCCGCCGCTCCGAAATTGCGGATCGCTTTTCTTTTGCCACCTATGCAATATGGGTATCAAATGAAAGGGTTTTATTAGTAGAACACGATACAGTGAGTGACATTGCTTCAAACTCAAAATGGCCGCCGCTCCGAAATGTCAAATCGCTTTTCCTTCTCCACCTATGCAATATGGGTATCAAATGAAAGGCCTTTAATAGTAGAACACGATACAGTGAGTGACATTGTTTCAAACTCAATATGGCCGCCGCTCCAAAATGTCAAATCGCTTTTCCTTCTCCACCTATGTAATATGGGTATCAAATGTAAGGATTTTAATTGTAGAATACGATTCAGTAAGTGACGCTGTTCCAAATTCAATATGGCCGCCGCTCCGAAATGTCAAATCGATTTTCTTTTGCCACCTATGCAATATGGGTATCAAATGATAGGGCTTTAATAGTAGAACACGATACAGTGAGTGACATTGTTTCAAACTCAATATGGCCGCCGCTTCAAAATGGCCGACCGCTTTCCTTTTACCACCTATGCAATATGGCTATCAAATGTAAGGATTTTAAGTGTAGAATACGATTCAGTAAGTGATGTTTCTCCAAATTCAATATGGCCGCCGCTCCGAAATGACAGACCGATTTTCCTTCTCCACCTATGTAATATGGGTATCAAATGTAAGGATTTTATTAGTAGAACACGATACAGTGAGTGACATTGTTTCAAACTCAATATGGCCGCCGCTCCGAAATGTCAAATCGCTTTTCCTTCTCCACCTACGTAATATGGGTATCAAATGTAAGGATTTTAAGTGTAGAATACGATTCAGTAAGTGACGTTGCTCCAAATTCAATATGGCCGCCGCTCCAAAATGGCGGATCGCCTTTCTTTTGCCACCTATGTAATATGGGTATCAAATGAAAGAATTTTCAAAGTAGAACGTAACCTTTCCAATTTTTTGAATAATCGAACACATTTTTAGGCAAATTTTATGTAACTTCAAAAAACGAAAAATTTTTTGCACCGACTCGCAACTGAAAACCTTTCGCTTAGAAACACATTAAGTGGACCACTCCACCGCGGGGTGCTTGCTCCCCGCGGCACACACGCGACATGGAAATGGCTTCCAAATAAAAATGTTTATAGAGTAGAACATAACCTTTCCAGCTTTTTTGTTTATCGAACACCTTTCTTTGGCAAATTTTTTAATCAACCTCAAAAAGATACATTTTTGCACCAAATCACAACTGAAAACTTTTTTTTATTACTAAAGCGATGTGAGAACCACACCACCGCGAGGTGCGTGCACCTCGCGGCACACACGCGTCCACATGATGATTCAGTGTTGCCACCGCTCCGAAATGACAGATCGATTTTCTTTTGCCACCTACGCAATATAGATATCAAAAAAATGGACTTTGAGTGTAAAAAACGACACAGTCAATGACATTACACCAAATTCAATATGGCCGCCGCTCCGAATTGGCCGATCGATTTTCTTTTGCCACCCACGTAATATGGGTATCAAATGAAAGAGCATTCAGAGAAAAACGTATCCTTTCCAGTTTTTTGAATATTCGAACACCTTTTTTAGGCAAATTTTATAACTTCGACAAAAAAAATTCATTTTTGCACCTACTCGCAACCGATAACCTTTTGATTACAAAAGCTAAAGTGGGGGCTCCACCACCGCGGGGTGCGCGCACCCCGCGGCACACACGCGACATCTATCTATCTATCTATCTATACTATATAAAGCTGGATTACCACTGACTGACTGACTGACTGACTCACTCACTGATCAGGGGTATTTTTGGGACATTTGCAGTTACTTTTGGGTGTTGGGATGTTAGAAAGAGATGCACGATCGATTAAGTCGAGTAGAAAGCGATATTCGAAATTTGAAAAATCCAAGATGGCCGCCACCGCGAAATGTCAACTTTTTCAAAATGGCTCCGAGCGTGCTGGTTTTTGGGACGCGTGATCGCTTCGCCCCCGGGGATCGGGTGCTTCTGTCGAAATGTGAAAAAACAAAATGGCCGCGCCGCCATCTTGGATCGAAAAACCCGTTTCGCCCCGTGTTTGCGAACGAACACGCGCGTGATTTTCGGGATTTGGGCTGATTTTTTGGATGAATTCCTTTAAACGCGTCCTCGAATTTTCGATTATGGTAGCCGATTGGCGAAAAACAAAATGGCGGCGGCGCCGGCGGCCATCTTGGAACGCTGAAATTTTCGACATTTTTGAACCGAATTTTCGCCAAGATGGCGGCCTCGGAGTGGGGTCGAATGTTCTGGGCGGGGTTAGAGCTCGGCGCAAAGTGTTGCCAGGTTGGAAAAATTTTCTACCATTTTTGGTAGTTTTTCCTCTGGGGGCCCGAAAAGTCGAAAATCGAAATAACGACTTTTCGCAATTTTCAACCCCATGCGCCTATAGAGGGTCGGGGCCTCTATGACTTTCTGGTATTTATATTTTCTGCAACTGGCAACACTGGCCGCCAAGGGAGTTTGAATTTTTTCGTCGACCCGATTTGACCCGAATTGATCTCCCCGTTCCAGACGTGCTGGCAACGTGGGGTAAACGTCATCCTGCTCCGTATACGATGCAGTTACCGGGAAAAATCCGAAACTTTGACATTTCAACATGGCGGCTCCGCTGGCGGCCATTTTGTAAAGTGTTGCAATGTCGAAAACATGAATTCGCGATTTTGACGCGGTTGCCGGCGTTTTTCGACTGACAACACCGGGTGGCCTTTTGTAGGGCTGGCTAAGGGGAATCAAACCGTGGGGTAATTTACCCCGATTTTTGGGTAATTTCCCCGTTTTGGGGGAAAACGTAAATTTTGACTTTTTCGATTTTTTTTCATATACCGGTATGGAACAGACGTCGCTGATCATTTCTACCACCATTTGGGGCCGGTGATATGGCAACACTGGCAGCTGGGGCGGTTTTTGTTTTCAGTGACGACCCAAATTTGACGATTTTTTGACGGGGTTTGGTTAGGGTTAGGGGCCAGCTGGTGATACAAATCGATAGGAAATATAGTCAAGTATTCTTAAAAAATTTGACATTTCAATTTTTCAAGATGGCGGCGGCGCTGGCGGCCTTTTTTAAAAAATTTGCGCTTTTTGCTATTCCGGTGCCGTTTTCAGCCGCGGCATGGTGATATGGGTATCAAATGAAAGGGTATTGCGAGTACTACACGATGCACGTAGTATCACCGATATAGATTCAAAATGGCAGCCATTAAAAAAATGTCGGATCACTTTTTTTTTAACCATAGCGATATGGGTATCAAATGAAAGGGCTTTAAGAGTGAAACAAAACCAAGTAAATGATTTTTGTCTAAATCCAATATGGCCGCCGCTTCCAAAATGGCGGATTACATTTCTTTTGCCACCAATGCAATATGGGTATCAAATGTATGGATTTTAATTGTAGAATACGATTCAGTAAGTGACGCTGTTCCAAATTCAATATGGCCGCCGCTCCGAAATGTGAAATCGATTTTCTTTTGCCACCTATGCAATATGGGTATCATATGATAGGGCTTTAATAGTAGAACACGATACAGTGAGTGACATTGTTTCAAACTCAATATGGCCGCCGCTTCAAAATGGCCGACCGCTTTCCTTTTACCACCTATGCAATATGGGTATCAAATGTAAGGATTTTAAGTGTAGACTACGATTCAGTAAGTGACGTTTCTCTAAATTCAATATGGCCGCCGCTCCGAAATGACAGACCGATTTTCCTTCTCCACCTATGTAATATGGGTATCAAATGTAAGGATTTTAAGTGCAGAATACGATTCAGTAAGTGACGTTTCTCCAAATTCAATATGGCCGCCGCTCCGAAATGACAGACCGATTTTCCTTCTCCACCTATGTAATATGGGTATCAAATGTAAGGATTTTTAGAGTAGAACGTAACCTTTTCAGTTTTTTTTAATAATCGAACACCATTTTTTATGTAACTTAAAAAAACGAATTTTTTTTGCACCGACTCGCAACTGAAAACCTTTTGCTTAGAAAAACATTAAGTGGACCACTCCACCGCGGGGTGCTTGCTCCCCGCGGCACACACGCGACATCGACATCGCTTCGACATAAAATAGCGTATAAAGTACAACATAACCTTTCCAGTTTTTTGATCAATCGAACACCTTTTTTAGGCAAATTTTAATGTGACCTGAAAAAAGATACATTTTTGCACCAAATCGCAACTGAAAACTTTTTTTTTTATTACAAAAGCGATGTGAGGACTACACCACCGCGAGGTGCTTGCACCTCGCGGCACACACGCGTCCACATGATGATTCAGTGTTGCCACCGCTCCGAAATGACAGATCGCTTTTGTTTTGTCACCCACGGAATATGGATATCAAATGAAAGGACTTTGAGTGTAAAATACGATACAGTCAATGACATTGCTTCAAAATCAATATGGCCGCCGCCCCTAATTGTACGATCGCTTTTCTTTTGCCACCCACGTTATATGGGTATCAAATGAAAGAGCATTCCGAGTAGATCGTATCCTTTCCAGTTTTTTGAATATTCGAACACCTTTTTTAGGCAAATTTTTAAACTTCAGCAAAAAAAGACACATTTTTGCACCGACTTGCAACCGATTACCTTTTGATTACAAAAGCAAAAAGTGGAACAACACCTCCGCGGGGTGCTCGCACCCCGCGGCACACACGCGACATCTAGTCTATACTATATAAAGCTGGATTACCACTGACTGACTGACTGACTGACTCACTCACTGATCAGGGGTATTTTTGGGACATTTGCAGTTACTTTTGGGTGTTGGGATGTTAGAAAGAGATGCACGATCGATTAAGTCGAGTAGAAAGCGATATTCGAAATTTGAAAAATCCAAGATGGCCGCCACCGCGAAATGTCAACTTTTTCAAAATGGCTCCGAGCGTGCTGGTTTTTGGGACGCGTGATCGCTTCGCCCCCGGGGATCGGGTGCTTCTGTCGAAATGTGAAAAAACAAAATGGCCGCGCCGCCATCTTGGATCGAAAAACCCGTTTCGCCCCGTGTTTGCGAACGAACACGCGCGTGATTTTCGGGATTTCGGCTGATTTTTTTGATGATTCCGCTTGGGTGCGTCCTGGAGTTTACTGTGATGCCCGCGGTTGGGCAAAAAACAAAATGGCGGCGGCGCCGGCGGCCATCTTGGAACGCTCAAATTTTTGACATTTTTGAACCGAATTTTCGCCAAGATGGCGGCCTCGGAGTGGGGTCAAATGTTCTGGGCGGGGTTAGAGCTCGGCTCGGAGTGTTGCCAGGTGAGTTAAATTTTCTACCGTTTTTGGTAGTTTTTCCTCTGGAGGCCCGAAAAGTCGAAAATCGAAATAACGACTTTTCGCAATTTTCAACCCCATGAGCCTATAGAGGGTCGGGGCCTCTATGACTTTCTGGTATTTTTATTTTCCGCAACTGGCAACACTGGCCGCCAAGGGGGTTTGAATTTTTTCGTCGACCCGATTTGACCCGAATTGATCTCCCCGTTCCAGATGTGCTGGCAACGTGGGGTAAACGTCATCCTGCTCCGTATACGATGTAGTTACCGGGAAAAATCCGAAACTTTGACATTTCAACATGGCGGCTCCGCTGGCGGCCATTTTGTAAGGTGTTGCACTTTCGAAAAAAATAAATCGCGATTTTGACGCGGTTGCCGGCGTTTTTCGACTGACAACACCGGGTGGCCTTTCGTAGTGCTCGCCGAGGGAAATCCAACCGTGGGGTAATTTTCCCCGATTTTGGGGTAAATTCCCCGTTTTGGGGGAAAACGTAAATTTCGACTTTTTCGATGTTTTTTTATATAGCGGGGTGGAACAGACGTCGCTGATCATTTCTACCACCATTTGGGGCCGGTGATGTGGCAACACTGGCAGCTGGGGCGGTTGTTGTTGTCAGCGACGACCCAAATTTGACGATTTTTTGACGGGGTTTGGTTAGGGTTAGGGGCCAGCTGGTGATACCAATCGATAGGAAATATAGTCAAGTATTTTTAAAAAATTTGACATTTCAACTTTTCAAGATGGCGGCGGCGCTGGCGGCCTTTTTTAAAAAATTTGCGCTTTTTGCTATTTCGGTGCGGTTTTCAGCCGCGGAGTGGTGATATGGACATCAAATGAAAGGGTTATGCGAGTACTACACGATGCAAGTAACGTCACCTCTATGAATTCAAAATGGCCGCCATTAAAAAAATGTCGGATCACATTTCTTTTGCAACCATAGCGATATGGGTATCAAATGAAAGGGCTTTATGAGTGAAACAAAACCAAGTCAATGATTTTTGTCTAAATCCAATATGGCCGCCGCTTTCAAAATGGCCGATTGCATTTCTTTTGCCACCTATGCACTATGGGTATCAAATGAAAGGCATTTGCGAGTAGAACACGATAAAGTGAGTGACATTGCTCCAAAATCAAAATGGCCGCCGCTCCGAAATTGCGGATCGCTTTTCTTTTGCCACCTATGCAATATGGGTATCAAATGTAAGGATTTTATTAGTAGAACACGATACATTGAGTGATATTGCTTCAAACTCAATATGGCCGCCGCTCCGAAATGTCAAATCGCTTTTCCTTCTCCACCTATGTAATATGGGTATCAAATGTAAGGATTTTAAGTGTAGAATACGATTCAGTAAGTGACGTTTCTCCAAATTCAAAATGGCCGCCGCTCCGAAATGTCAAATCGATTTTCTTTTGCCACCTATGTAATATGGGTATCAAATGAAAGGCTTTTATTAGTAAAACACGATACAGTGAGTGACATTGCTTCAAACTCAATATGGCCGCCGCTCCGAAATGTCAAATCGCTTTTCCTTCTCCACCTATGTAATATGGGTATCAAATGTAAGGATTTTAAGTGTAGAATACGATTCAGTAAGTGACGTTTCTCCAAATTCAATATGGCCGCCACTCCGAAATGACAGACCGATTTTACTTCTCCACCTATGTATTATGGGTATCAAATGTAAGGATTTTAGGTGTAGAATACGATTCAGTAAGTGACGTTTCTCCAAATTCAATATGGCCGCCGCTCCAAAATGGCGGATCGCTTTTGTTTTGCCACCTATGTAATATGGGTATCAAATATAAGGGCTTTAATAGTAGAACACGATACAGTGAGTGACATTGTTTCAAATTCAATATAGCCGCCGCTCCAAAATGGCGGATCGCTTTTCCTTCTCCACCTATGTAATATGGGTATCAAATGTAAGGATTTTAAGTGTAGAATACGATTCAGTAAGTGACGTTTCTCCAAATTCAATATGGCCGCCGCTCCGAAATGTCAAATCGATTTTCTTTTGCCACCTATGCAATATGGGTATCAAATGTAAGGATTTTAAGTGTAGAATACGATTCAGTAAGTGACGTTTCTCCAAATTCAATATGGCCGCCGCTCCGAAATGACAGACCGATTTTCCTTCTCCACCTATGTAATATGGGTATCAAATGAAAGGCCTTTAATAGTAGAATACGATAAAATGAGTGACATTGTTTCAAACTCAATATGGCCGCCGCTTTAAAATGGCCGACCGCTTTCCTTTTACCGCCTATGCAATATGGGTATCAAATGTAAGGATTTTATTAATAGAACACGATACAGTGAGTGATATTGCTTCAAACTCAATATGGCCGCCGCTCCGAAATGTCAAAACGATTTACTTTTGCCACCTATGCAATATGGGTATCAAATGTAAGGATTTTATTAGTAGAACAGGATACAGTGAGTGATATTGCCTTAAACTCAATATGGCTGCCGCTCCGAAATGTCAAATCGCTTTTCCTTCTCCACCTATGTAATATGGGTATCAAATGTAAGGATTTTAAGTGTAGAATACGATTCAGTAAGTGACGTTTCTCCAAATTCAATATGGCCGCCGCTCCGAAATGTCAAATCGATTTTCTTTTGCCACCTATGCAATATGGGTATCAAATGTAAGGATTTTAAGTGTAGAATACGATTCAGTAAGTGACGTTTCTCCAAATTCAATATGGCCGCCGCTCCAAAATGGCGGATCGCTTTTCTTTTGCCACCTATGTAATATGGGTATCAAATGTGAGGATTTTATTAGTAGAACACGATGCAGTGAGTGATATTGCTTCAAACTCAATGTGGCCGCCGCTCCGAAATGTCAAATCGCTTTTCCTTCTCCACCTATGTAATATGGGTATCAAATGTAAGGATTTTAAGTGTAGAATACGATTCAGTAAGTGACGTTTCTCCAAATTTAATGTGGCCGCCGCTCCGAAATGACAGACCGAATTTACTTCTCCACCTATGTATTATGGGTATCAAATGTAAGGATTTTAGGTGTAGAATACGATTCAGTAAGTGACGTTTCTCCAAATTCAATATGGCCGCCGCTCCGAAATGACAGACTAATTTTCCTTCTCCACCTATGTAATATGGGTATCAAATGTAAGGATTTTATTAGTAGAACACGATACAGTGAGTGATATTGCTTCAAACTCAATATGGCCGCCGCTCCGAAATGTCAAATCGCTTTTCCTTCTCCACCTATGTAATATGGCTATCAAATGTAAGGATTTTCAGAGTAGAACGTAACCTTTTCAGTTTTTTTAATAATGGAACACCATTTTTTATGTAACTTAAAAAACGAATTTTTTTTTTGCACCGACTCGCAACTGAAAACCTTTTGCTTAGAAAAACATTAAGTGGACCACTCCACCGCGGGGTGCTTGCTCCCCGCGGCACACACGCGACATCGACATCGCTTCGAAATAAAAGAGCGTATAAAGTACAACATAACCTTTCCAGCTTTTTGATCAATCGAACACCTTTTTTAGGCAAATTTTAATTTGACCTGAAAAAAGATACATTTTTGCACCAAATCGCAACTGAAAACTTTTTTTTATTACAAAAGCGATGTGAGGACCACACCACCGCGAGGTGCGTGCACCTCGCGGCATACGCGCGTCCACATGACAATTCAATGTTGCCGGCGCATGGAAATGATAGATCGCTTTTTTTTGCCACCCACCGGATATGGGTATCAAATGAATGGAATTTTAGTGTAAAATACGATACAGTCAATGACATTACTTCAAATTCAATATGGCCGCCGCCCCTAATTGGCCGATCCCTTTTCTTTTGCCACCCACGTTATATGGGTATCAAATGAAAGAGCATTCCGAGTAGATCGTATCCTTTCCAGTTTTTTGAATATTCGAACACCTTTTTTAGGCAAATTTTTAAACTTCAGCAAAAAAAGACACATTTTTGCACCGACTCGCAACCGATTACCTTTTGATTACAAAAGCAAAAAGTGGAACAACACCTCCGCGGGGTGCTCGCACCCCGCGGCACACACGCGACATCTAGTCTATCTATATTATATAAAGCTGGATTACCACTGACTGACTGACTGACTGACTGATTAGGGGTATTTTTGGGACATTTGCGATTACTTTTGGGTGTTGGGATGTTAGAAAGAGATGGACTACTGATTAAAAGACACAGGATTCGATATTCGAAATTTGAAAAATCCAAGATGGCCGCCACCCCGAAATGTCAACTTTTTCAAAATGGCTCCGAGCGTGCTGGTTTTTTTAATGGTTCTTGATCGTGTCGCTCCCGGGGATGAGGTGCAACTGTCAAAATGCGAAAAAACAAAATGGCCGCGCCGCCATCTTGGACTGAAAAACCCGTTTCGCCCCGTGTTTGCGACCGAACACGCGCGTGATTTTCGGGATTTCGGCTGATTTTTTTGATGGCTCCGGTCGAACGCGTCCTCGAGTTTATGATTATTGTAGCCGATTGGCGAAAAACAAAATGGCGGCGGCGCCGGCGGCCATCTTGGAACGCTCAAATTTTTGACATTTTTGAACCGAATTTTCGCCAAGATGGCGGCCTCGGAGTGGGGTCAAATGTTCTGGGCGGGGTTAGAATTTGGCGCAAAGTGTTGCCAGGTGAGAAATTTTTTCTACTATTTTTGGTAGTTTTTCCTCTGGGGGCCCGAATAGTCGAAAATCGAAATAACGACTTTTCGCAATTTTCAACCCCATGCGCCCATAGAGCGTCGAGGCCTCTATGACTTTCTGGTATTTTTATTTTCTGCAACTGGCAACACTGGCCGCTATGGACGTTTGAATTTTTTCGTAGACCCGATTTGACCCGAATTGATCTTCCCGTTCCAGATGAGCTGGCAACTTGGGGTAAACGTCATCCTGCTCCGTATATGATGTAATTACCGGGAAAAATCCGAAACTTTGACATTTCAAGATGGCGGCTCCGCTGGCGGCCATTTTGTTAAGGGTTGCAATATCGAAAACATGAATTCGCGATTTTGACGCGGTTGGCGGCGTTTTTCGACTGACAACACCGGGTGGCCTTTCGTAGTGCTCGCCGAGGGAAATCCAACTGTGGGGTAATTTTCCCCGATTTTGGGGTAATTTCCCCGTTTTGAGGGAGAACGTAAATTTCGACTTTTTCGATTTTTTTTCATATAGCTGGGTGGAACGGACATCGCTGATCATTTCTACCACCATTTGGGGCCGGTGATATGGCAACACTGGCAGCTGGAGCGGTTTTTGTTGTCAGCGACGACCCAAATTTGACGATTTTTTGACAGAGTTTGGATAGGGCTAGAGGCCAGCTGGTGATACCAATCGATAAGAAATATAGTCAAGTATTTTTAAAAAATTTGACATTTCAACTTTTCAAGATGGCGGCTGCGCTGGCGGCCTTTTTTTAAAAAAATGCGCTTTTTGCTATTCCGGTGCGGTTTTCAGCCGCGGCATGGTGATATGGATATCAAATGAAAGGGTTTTGCGAGTACTACACGATGTAAGTAACGTCACCTCTATGAATTCAAAATGGCCGCCATTAAAAAAATGTCGGATCACATTTCTTTTGTAACCATAGCGATATGGGTATCAAATGAAAGGGCTTTACGAGTGAAACAAAACCAAGTAAATCATTTTTGTCTAAGTCTAATATGGCCGCCGCTTCCAAAATGGCCGATAGCATTTCTTTTGCCACCCATGCAATATGGGTATCAAATGAAAGGCATTTGGGAGTAGAACACGATAAAGTGAGTGACATTGCCCCAAAATCAAAATGGCCGCCGCTCCGAAATTGCGGATCGCTTTTCTTTTGTCCCCTATGCAATATGGGTATCAAATGAAAGGATTTTATTAGTAGAACACGACACAGTGAGTAATATTGCTTCAAACTCAATATGGCCGCCGCTCCGAAATGTCAAATCGCTTTTCCTTCTCCACCTATGCAATATGGGTATCAAATGTAAGGATTTTAAGTGTAGAATACGACACAGTAAGTGACGTTGCTCCAAATTGAATATGGCCGCCGCTCCGAAATGTCAAATCGATTTTATTTTGCCACCTATGCAACATGGGTATCAAATGAAAGGGTTTTATTATTAGAACACGATACAGTGAGTGACATTGCTTCAAACTCAATATGGCCGCCGCTCCGAAATGTCAAATCGCTTTTCCTTCTCCACCTATGTAATATGGGTATCAAATGTAAGGATTTTAAGTGTAGAATACGATTCAGTAAGTGACGTTTCTCCAAATTCAATATGGCCGCCGCTCCGAAATGACAGACCGATTTTACTTCTCCACCTATGTATTATGGGTATCAAATGTAAGGATTTTAGGTGTAGAATACGATTCAGTAAGTGACGTTTCTCCAAATTCAATATGGCCGCCGCTCCAAAATGGCGGATCGCTTTTGTCTTGCCACCTATGTAATATGGGTATCAAATGTAAGGATTTTATTAGTAGAACACGATACAGTGAGTGATATTGCTTCAAACTCAATATGGCCGCCGCTCCAAAATGTCAAATGGATTTTCTTTTGCCACCTATGCAATATAGGTATCAAATGAAAGGGTTTTATTAGCAGAACACGATACAGTGAGTGATATTGCTTCAAACTCAATATGACCGCCGCTCCGAAATGTCAAATCGCTTTTCCTTCTCCACCTATGTAATATGGGTATCAAATAAAAGGGTTTTATTAGTAGAACACGATACAGTGAGTGACATTGCTTCAAACTCAAAATGGCCGCCGCTCCGAAATGTCAAATCCCTTTTCCGTCTCGACCTATGTAATATGGGTATCAAATGTAAGGATTTTATTAGTAGAACACGATACAGTGAGTGATATTGCTTCAAACTCAATATGGCCGCCGCTCCGAAATGTCAAATCGCTTTTCCTTCTCCACCTATGTAATATGGGTATCAAATGTAAGGATTTTCAGAGTAGAACGTAACCTTTTCAGTTTTTTTAATAATCGAACACCATTTTTTATGTAACTTAAAAAAACGAAAATTTTTTTGCACCGACTCGCAACTGAAAACCTTTTGCTTAGAAAAACATTAAGTGGACCATTCCACCGCGGGGTGCTTGCTCCCCGCGGCACACACGCGACATCGACATCGCTTCGAAATAAAAGAGCGTATAAAGTACAACATAACCTTTCCAGCTTTTTGATCAATCGAACACCTTTTTTAGGCAAATTTTAAATTGACCTCAAAAAAGATACATTTTTGCACCAAATCGCAACTGAAAACTTTTTTTTTATTACAAAAGCGATGTGAGCACTACACCACCGCGAGGTGCGTGCACCTCGCGGCATACGCGCGTCCACATGGCAATTCAATGTTGCCGGCGCATGGAAATGACAGATCGCTTTTTTTTGCCACCCACCGAATATGGGTATCAAATTAATGGACTTTGAGTGTAAAATACGATACAGTCACTGACATTGCTTCAAATTCAATACGGCCGCCGCCCCTAATTGGCCGATCCCTTTTCTTTTGCCACCCACGTTATATGGGTATCAAATGAAAGAGCATTCAGAGTAGATCGTATCCTTTCCAGTTTTTTGAATATTCGAACACCTTTTTTAGGCAAATTTTTAAACTTCAGCAAAAAAAGACACATTTTTGCACCGACTCGCAACCGATTACCTTTTGATTACAAAAGCTAAAGTGGGGGGTCCACCACCGCGGGGTGCGCGCACCCCGCGGCACACACGCGACATCTAGTCTATCTATCTATACTATATATAGCTGGATTACCACTGACTCACTGACTCACTCACTGATCAGGGGTATTTTTGGGACATTTGCGATTACTTTTGGGTGTTGGGATGTTAGAAAGAGACGGACTACTGATTAAAAGACACAGGATTCGATATTCGAAATTTGAAAAATCCAAGATGGCCGCCACCGCAAAATGTCAACTTTTTCAAAATGGCTCCGAGCGTGCTGGTTTTTTTAATGGTTCTTGATCGTGTCGCTCCCGGGGATGAGGTGCAACTGTCAAAATGCGAAAAAACAAAATGGCCGCGCCGCCATCTTGGACTGAAAAACCCGTTTCGCCCCGTGTTTGCGACCGAAGACGCGCGTGATTTCCGGGATTTCGGCTGATTTTTTGGATGAATTCCCTTAAACTCGTCCTCGAGTTCCCGATTATGGGGGCCGATTAGCGAAAACCAAAATGGCGTCGACGCCGGCGGCCATCTTGGAACGCTCAAATTTTTGACTTTTTTGAACCGCATTTTCGCCAAGATGGCGGCCTCGGAGTGGGGTGAAATGTTCTAGGCGGGGTTAGAACTCGGCGCGAAGTGTTGCCAGGTGTGAAAAATTTTCTACTGTTTTTGGTAGTTTTTCCTGTGGAGGCCCGAATTGTCGAAAATCGAAATAACGACTTTTCGCAATTTTCAACCCCATGCGCCTATAGAGCGTCGGGGTCTCTATGACTTTCTGGTATTTTTATTTTCCGCAACTGGCAACACTGGCCGCCAAGGAGGTTTGCATTTTTTCGTAGACCCGAATTGACCCGAATTGATCTCCCCGTTCCAGATGTGCTGGACATGTGGGGTAAACGTCATCCTGCTCCGTATATGATGTAGTTACCGGGAAAAATCCGAAACTTTGACATTTCAACATGGCGGCTTCGCTGGCGGCCATTTTGTTAAGGGTTGCAATTTCGAAGGCATTAATTCGCGATTTTGACGCGGTTGCCGGCGTTTTTTGAGTGCTAACACCAGATGGCCTTTCGTAGCTCTCGCCGAGGGAAATCTAATAGTGGGGTAATTTTCCCCGATTTTGGGGTAATTTCTCCGTTTTAGGGGAAAACGTAAATTTCGACTTTTTCAATTTTTTTTGATATAGCGGGCTGGAACAGTCGTCGCTGATCATTTCTACCACCATTTGGGGCCGGTGATATGGCAACACTGGCAGCTGGGGTGGTTTTTATCGTTAGCGACAACACAAAATTGACGATTTATTGGCGGAGTTAGGTGAGGGTTAGCGGCCAGCTGGTAATATCACTTTTTAGCACATATAGTCGGCTTTACACGAAAAATTTGACATTTAAAATTTTCAAGATGGCGGACGCGCTGGCGGCCATTGTTTTTAAATTTGCGCTTTTTGCTACTTCGGTGCGGTTTTCGGTAGCGGCACGGTAATATGGGTATCAAATTTAAGGATTTTAAGTGTAGAATACGATACAGTTAGTGACGTTGCTTCAAATTCAATATGGCCGCCGCTCCGACATGTCAAATCGATTTTCTTTTGCCACCTATGCAATATGGGTATCAAATGAAAGGGCTTTAATAGTAGAACACGATACAGTGAGTGATATTGTTTCAAACTCAATATGGCCGCCGCTTCAAAATGGCCGACCGCTTTCCTTTTACCACCTATGCAATATGGGTATCAAATGTAAGGATTTTAAGTGAAGAATACGATACAGTATCTGATGTTGCTTCAAACTCAATATGGCCGCCGCTCCGAAATGTCAAATCGCTTTTCCTTCTCCACCTATGTAATATGGGTATCAAATGTAAGGATTTCAAGTGTAGAATACGGTACAGTAAGTGACGTTACACCAAATTGAATATGGCCGCCGCTCCAAAATGTCAAATCGATTTTCTTTTGCCACCTATGCAATATGGGTATCAAATGTAAGGGTTTTATTAGTAGAACACGATACAGTGAGTGATATTGCTTCAAACTCAATATGGCTACCGCTCCGAAATGTCAAATCGCTTTTCTTTCGCCACCTATGTAGTATGGGTATCAAATGTAAGGGTTTTATTAGTAGAACACGATACAGTGTGTGACATTTCTTCAAACTCAATATGGCTGCCGCTCCGAATTGTCAAATCGCTTTTCTTTATCCACCTATGTAATATGGGTATCAAATGTAAGGATTTTAAGTGTAGAATACGATTCAGTAAGTGACGTTGCTCCAAATTCAATATGGCCGCCGCTCCGACATGTCAAAACGATTTTCTTTTGCCACCTATGCAATATGGGTATCAAATGAAAGGGCTTTAATAGTAAAACACGATGCAGTGAGTGACGTTGTTTCAAACTCAATATGGCCGCCGCTTCAAAATGGCCGACCGCTTTCCTTTCACCACCTATGCAATATGGGTATCAAATGTAAGAGTTTTATTAGTAGAACACGATACAGTGAGTGACATTGCTTCAAACTCAATATGGCCGCCGCTTCAAAATGGCCGACCGCTTTTCCTTCTCCACCTAAGTAATATGGGTATCAAATGTAAGGATTTTAAGTGTAGAATACGATCCAGTAAGTGACGTTTCTCCAAATTCAATATGGCCGCCGCTCCAAAATGTCAAATCGCTTTTCCTTCTCCACCTATGTAATATGGGTATCAAATGTAAGGATTTTTAGAGTAGAACGTAACCTTTTCAGTTTTTTTAAATAATCGAACAGCATTTTTATGTAACTTAAAAAAACGATTTTTTTTTTGCACCGACTCGCAACTGAAAACCTTTTGCTTAGAAAAACATTAAGTGGACCACTCCACCGCGGGGTGCTTGCTCCCCGCGGCACACACGCGACATCGACATCGCTTCGACATAAAATAGCGTATAAAGTACAACATAACCTTTCCAGCTTTTTGATCAATCGAACACCTTTTTTAGGCAAATTTTAATTTGACCTGAAAAAAGATACATTTTTGCACCAAATCGCAACTGAAAACTTTTTTTTTATTACAAAAGCGATGTGAGGACTACACCACCGCGAGGTGCTTGCACCTCGCGGCACACACGCGTCCACATGATGATTCAGTGTTGCCACCGCTCCGAAATGACAGATCGCTTTTGTTTTGTCACCCACAGAATATGGGTATCAAATGAATGGAATTTTAGAGTAAAATACGATACAGTCAATGACATTACTTCAAATTCAATATGGCCGCCGCCCCTAATTAGCCGATCGCTTTTCTTTTGCCACCCACGTTATATGGGTATCAAATGAAAGCGCATTCTGAGTAGATCGTATCCTTTCCAGTTTTTTTAATAATCGAACACCTTTTTTAGGCAAATTTTATAACTTCGACGAGAAAAGGAAACATTTTTGCTCCGACTCGCAACCGATTACCTTTTGATTACAAAAGCAACAAGTGGGCAGTCCACCACCGCGGGGTGCTCGCACCCCGCGGCACACACGCGACATCTAGTCTTCTATCTATACTATATAAAGCTGGATTACCACTGACTGACTCACTGACTCACTCACTGACTCACTGATCAGGGGTATTTTTGGGACATTTGCAGTTACTTTTGGGTTTTGGGATGTTAGAGCGAGATGCACGATCGATTCAGTCGAGTAGAAAGCGATATTCGAAATTTGAAAAATCCAAGATGGCCGCCGCCGCGAAATGTCAAAATTTCCAAAACGGCTCCGATCGCGCTGGTTTTTGGGACGCGTGATCGTTTCGCCCCCGGGGATTGGGTGTTTCTGTCAAAATGCCAAAAAACAAAATGGCCGCGCCGCCATCTTGGATCGAAAAACCCGTTTCGCCCCTTGTTTGCGACCGAACACGCGCGTGATTTTCGGGATTTCGGCTGATTTTTTTGATGGCTCCGGTCGAACGCGTCCTCGAATTTTCGATTATGGTAGCCGGTTGGCGAAAAACAAAATGGCGGCGGCGCCGGCGGCCATCTTGGAACGCTCAAATTTTTGACTTTTTTGAACCGCATTTTCGCCAAGATGGCGGCCTCGGAGTGGGGTGAAATGTTTTAGGCGGGGTTGGAACTCCGCGCGAAGTGATGCCAGGTGTGAAAAATTTTCTACCGTTTTTGGTAGTTTTTCCTCTGGAGGCCCGAATAGTCGAAAATCGAAATAACGACTTTTCGCGATTTTCAACCCCATGCGCCTATAGAGCGTTGGGGCCTCTATGACTTTCTGGTATTTTTATTTTCCGCAACTGGCAACACTGGCCGTCAAGGGGATTTGAATTTATTCGTAGACCCGATTTGACCCGAATTGATCTCCCCGTTCCAGATGTGCTGGCAACGTGGGGTAAACGTCATCTTGCTCCGTATATGACGTAGTTACCGGGAAAAATCCGAAACTTTGACATTTCAACATGGCAACTCCGCTGGCGGCCATTTTGTAAAGTGTTGCAATTTCGAAAAAATAAAATCGCGATTTTGACGCGGTTGCCAGCGTTTTTCGACTGACAACACCGGGTGGTCTTTTGTAGGGCTGGCTAAGGGGAATCAAACCGTGGGGTAATTTACCCCGATTTTGGGGTAATTATCCCGTTTTAGGGGAAAACGTAAATTTCGATTTTTTCGAGTTTTTATCATATAACGGGGTGGAACAGACGTCGCTGATCATTTCTACCACCATTTGGGGCCGGTGATATGGCAACACTGGCAGCTGGGGCGGTTTTTATTGTCAGCGACGACCCAACTTTGACTTTTTTTTGACGGGGTTTGGTTAGGGTTAGGGGCCAGCTGGTGATAACAATCGATAGGAAATATAGTCAAGTATTCTTAAAAAATTTGACATTTTAATTTTTCAAGATGGCGGCGGCGCTGGCGGCCTTTTTTAAAAAATTTGCGCTTTTTGCTATTCTGGTGCGGTTTTCAGCCGCGGCATGGTGATATGGGTATCATATGAAAGGATTTTTTGAGTACTACACGATGCACGTAGTGTCACCGATATAGATTCAAAATGGCCGCTATTAAAAAAAGGCTGGTTCACATTTCTTTTGCGACCGTAGCAACATGGGTATCAAATGAAAGGGTTTTAAGAGTGAAACAAAACCAAGTAAATGATTTTTGTCTAAATCCAATATGGCCGCCGCTTCCAAAATAGCGGATTGCATTTCTTTTGCCACCTATACAATATGGGTATCAAATGAAAGGGATTTGGGAGTAGAAGACGATAAAGTGAGTGACATTGCTCCAAAATCAAAATGGCCGCCGCTCCGAAATTGCGGATGGCTTATCTTTTGCCACCTATGTAATATGGGTATCAAATGAAAGGGCTTTAATAGTAGAACACGATACAGTGAGTGACATTGTTTCAAATTCAATATGGCCGCCGCTCCAAAATGGCGGATCGCTTTTCATTTGCCACCTATGCAATATGGGTATCAAATGAAAGGCCTTTAATAGTAGAACACGATAAAATGAGTGACATTGTTTCAAACTCAATATGGCCGCCGCTTCAAAATGGCCGACCGCTTTCCTTTTACCACCTATACAATATGGGTATCAAATGTAAGGATTTTAAGTGTAGAATACGATACAGTAAGTGACGTTGCTCCAAATTCAATATGGCCGCCGCTCCAAAATGCCAAATGGATTTTCTTTTGCCACCTATGCAATATGGGTATTAAATGTAAGGGTTTTTTTAGTAGAACACGATACAGTGAGTGATATTGCTTCAAACTCAATATGGCCGCCGCTCCGAAATGTCAAATCGCTTTTCCTTCTCCACCTATGTAATATGGGTATCAAATGTAAGGGTTTTATTAGTAGAACACGATACAGTAAGTGACGTTACACCAAATTGAATATGGCCGCCGCTCCAAAATGCCAAATGGATTTTCTTTTGCCACCTATGCAATATGGGTATTAAATGTAAGGGTTTTTTTAGTAGAACACGATACAGTGAGTGACATTGCTTCAAACTCAATATGGCCGCCGCTCCGAAATGTCAAATCGCTTTTCCTTCTCCACCTATGTAATATGGGTATCAAATGTAAGGATTTTAAGTGTAGAATACGATTCAGTAAGTGACGTTTCTCCAAATTCAATATGGCCGCCGCTCCGAAATGACAGACCGATTTTACTTCTCCACCTATGTAATATGGGTATCAAATGAAAGGATTTTATTAGTAGAACACGATACAGTGAGTGACATTTCTTCAAACTCAATATGGCCGCCGCTCCGAAATGTCAAATCGCTTTTCCTTCGCCACCTATGTAATATGGATATCAAATGTAAGGATTTTAAGTGTAGAATACGATTCAGTAAGTGACGTTTCTCCAAATTCAATATGGCCGCCGCTCCGAAATGACAGACCGATTTTCCTTCTCCACCTATGTATTATGGGTATCAAATGTAAGGGTTTTATTAGTAGAACACGATACAGTGAGTGACATTGCTTCAAACTCAATATGGCCGCCGCTCCGAAATGTCAAATCGCTTTTCCATCTCCACCTATGTAATATGGGTATCAAATGTAAGGATTTTAAGTGTAGAATACGATTCAGTAAGTGACGTTTCTCCAAATTCAATATGGCCGCCGCTTTGAAATGACAGACCGATTTTACTTCTCCACCTATGTATTATGGGTATCAAATGTATGGATTTTAGGTGTAGAATATGATTCAGTAAGTGACGCTGTTCCAAATTCAATATGGCCGCCGCTCCGAAATGTCAAACCGATTTCCTTTTGCCACCTATGCAATATGGGTATCAAATGATAGGGCTTTAATAGTAGAACACGATACAGTGAATGATATTGCTTTAAACTCAATATGGCCGCCGCTCCGAAATGTCAAATCGCTTTTCCTTCTCCACCTATGTAATATGGGTATCAAATGTAAGGATTTTAAGTCTAGAATACGATTCAGTAAGTGACGTTTCTCCAAATTCAATATGGCCGCCGCTCCGAAATGACAGACCGATTTTCCTTCTCCACCTATGTAATATTGGTATCAAATGTAAGGATTTTATTAGAAGAACACGATACAGTGAGTGACATTGTTTCAAACTCAACATGGCCGCCGCTCCGAAATGTCAAATCGCTTTTCCTTCTCCACCTATGTAATATGGGTATCAAATGTAAGGATTTTAGGTGTAGAATACGATTCAGTAAGTGACGTTTCTCCAAATTCAATATGGCCGCCGCTCCGAAATGACAGACCGGTATTACTTCTCCACCTATGTATTATGGGTATCAAATGTAAGGATTTTAGGTGTAGAATACGATTCAGTAAGTGACGTTTCTCCAAATTCAATATGGCCGCCGCTCCAAAATGGCGGATCGCTTTTGTTTTGCCACCTATGTAATATGGGTATCAAATGTAAGGATTTTATTAGTAGAACACGATACAGTGAGTGATATTGCTTCAAACTCAATATGGCCGCCGCTCCAAAATGTCAAATCGCTTTTCCTTCTCCACCTATGTAATATGGGTATCAAATGTAAGGATTTTTAGAGTAGAACGTAACCTTTTCAGTTTTTTTTAATAATCGAACACCATTTTTTATGTAACTTAAAAAAACGAAATTTTTTTTGCACCGACTCGCAGCTGAAAACCTTTTGCTTAGAAAAACATTAAGTGGACTACTCCACCGCGGGGTGCTTGCTCCCCGCGGCACACACGCGACATCGACATCGCTTCGACATAAAATAGCGTATAAAGTACAACATAACCTTTCCAGTTTTTTGATCAATCGAACACCTTTTTTAGGCAAATTTTAATTTGACCTGAAAAAAGATACATTTTTGCACCAAATCGCAACTGAAAACTTTTTTTTTATTACAAAAGCGATGTGAGGACCACACCACCGCGAGGTGCGTGCACCTCGCGGCATACGCGCGTCCACATGACAATTCAATGTTGCCGGCGCACGGGAAAAATCCGAAACTTTGACATTTCAAGATGGCGGCCCCGCTGGCGGCCATTTTGTTAAGGGTTGCAATTTCGAAGGCATTAATTCGCGATTTTGACGCGGTTGCCGGCGTTTTTCGACTAACAACACCAGGTGGCCTTTCGTAGTGCTCGCCGAGTGAAATCTAATAGTGGGGTAATTTTCCCCGATTTTGGGGTAATTTCTCCGTTTAAGGGGAAAACGTAAATTTCGACTTTTTAAATTTTTCCCCATATAGCGGGGTGGAACAGACGTCGCTGATCATTTCTACCTCCATTTGGGGCCGGTGATATGGCAACACTGGCAGCTGGGGCGGTTTTTGTTGTCAGCGACGACCCAAATTTGACAATTTTTTGACGGGGTTTGGTTAAGGTTAGGGGCCAGCTGGTAATACCAATCGATAGGAAATATAGTCAAGTATTTTTAAAAAATTTGACATTTCAATTTTTCAAGATGGCGGCGGCGCTGGCGGCCTTTTTTCAAAAATTTGCGCTTTTTGCTATTTCGGTGCAGTTTTCAGCCGCGGCATGGTGATATGGGTATCAAATGAAAGGGTTTTGCGAGTACTACACGATGCAAGTAACGTCACCTCTACGAATTCAAAATGGCCGCCAATAAAAAAAGGTCGGATCACATTTCTTTTGTAACCATAGCGATATGGGTATCAAATGAAAGGGCTTTAAGAGTCAAACAAAAGTAAGTAAATGATTTTTGTCTAAATCCAATATGGCCGCCGCTTCCAAAATAGCGGATTGCATTTCTTTTGCCACCCATGCAATATGGGTATCAAATGAATGGGATTTGGGAGTAGAACACGATAAGGTGAGTGACGTTTCTCCAAATTCAATATGGCCGCCGCTCCAAAATGGCGGTTCGCTTTTCTTTTGTCACCTATGCAATATGGGTATCAAATGAAAGGATTTTATTAGTAGAACACGACACAGTGAGTAATATTGCTTCAAACTCAATATGGCCGCCGCTCCGAAATGTCAAATCGCTTTTCCTTCTCCACCTATGCAATATGGGTATCAAATGTAAGGATTTTAAGTGTAGAATACGACACAGTAAGTGACGTTGCTCCAAATTGAATATGGCCGCCGCTCCGAAATGTCAAATCGATTTTATTTTGCCACCTATGCAACATGGGTATCAAATGAAAGGGTTTTATTATTAGAACACGATACAGTGAGTGACATTGCTTCAAACTCAATATGGCCGCCGCTCCGAAATGTCAAATCGCTTTTCCTTCTCCACCTATGTAATATGGGTATCAAATGTAAGGATTTTAAGTGTAGAATACGATTCAGTAAGTGACGTTTCTCCAAATTCAATATGGCCGCCGCTCCGAAATGACAGACCGATTTTACTTCTCCACCTATGTATTATGGGTATCAAATGTAAGGATTTTAGGTGTAGAATACGATTCAGTAAGTGACGTTTCTCCAAATTCAATATGGCCGCCGCTCCAAAATGGCGGATCGCTTTTGTCTTGCCACCTATATAATATGGGTATCAAATGTAAGGATTTTAAGTGTAGAATACGATTCAGTAAGTGACGTTTCTCCAAATTCAATATGGCCGCCGCTCCGAAATGACAGACCGATTTTACTTCTCCACCTATGTATTATGGGTATCAAATGTAAGGATTTTAGGTGTAGAATACGATTCAGTAAGTGACGTTTCTCCAAATTCAATATGGCCGCCGCTCCAAAATGGCGGATCGCTTTTGTCTTGCCACCTATATAATATGGGTATCAAATGTAAGGATTTTATTAGTAGAACACGATACAGTGAGTGATATTGCTTCAAACTCAATATGGCCGCCGCTCCGAAATGTCAAATCCCTTTTCCGTCTCGACCTATGTAATATGGGTATCAAATGTAAGGGTTTATTAGTCGAACACGATACAGTGAGTGATATTGCTTCAAATTCAATATGGCCGCCGCTCCGAAATGTCAAATCGCTTTTCCTTCTCCACCTATGTAATATGGGTATCAAATGTAAGGATTTTAAGTGTAGAATACGATTCAGTAAGTGACGTTTCTCCAAATTCAATATGGCCGCCGCTCCAAAATGGCGGATCGCTTTTCTTTTGCCACCTATGTAATATGGGTATCAAATGAAAGAGTTTTCAGAGAAGAACCTAACCTTTTCAGTTTTTTTAATAATCGAACACCATTTTTTATGTAACTTAAAAAAACGATTTTTTTTTGCACCGACTCGCAACTGAAAACCTTTTGCTTAGAAAAACATTAAGTGGACCACTCCACCGCGGGGTGCTTGCTCCCCGCGGCACACACGCGACATCGACATCGCTTCGACATAAAATAGCGTATAAAGTACAACATAACCTTTCCAGTTTTTTGATCAATCGAACACCTTTTTTAGGCAAATTTTAATTTGACATGAAAAAAGATACATTTTTGCACCAAATCGCAACTGAAAACTTTATTTTTTTATTACAAAAGCGATGTGAGGACTACACCACCGCGAGGTGCTTGCACCTCGCGGCACACACGCGTCCACATGATGATTCAGTGTTGCCACCGCTCCGAAATGACAGATCGCTTTTTTTTGCCACCCACCGAATATGGGTATCAAATGAATGGACTTTGAGTGTAAAATACGATACAGTCACTGACATTGCTTCAAATTCAATATGGCCGCCGCTCCGAAATGACAGACCGATTTTCCTTCCCCACCTATGTAATATGGGTATCAAATGTAAGGATTTTAAGTGTAGAATACGATTCAGTAAGTGACGTTTCTCCAAATTCAATATGGCCGCCGCTCCGAAATGACAGACCGATTTTCCTTCACCACCTATGTAATATGGGTATCAAATGTAAGGATTTTAAGTGTAGAATACGATTCAGTAAGTGACGTTTCTCCAAATTTAATATGGCCGCCGCTCCGAAATGTCAAATCGCTTTTCCTTCTCCACCTATGTAATATGGGTATCAAATGTAAGGATTTTAAGTGTAGAATACGATTCAGTAAGTGACGTTTCTCCAAATTTAATATGGCCGCCGCTCCGAAATGTCAAATCGATTTTCTTTTGCCACCTATGCAATATGGGTATCAAATGATAGGGCTTTAATAGTAGAACACGATACAGTGAGTGACATTGCTTCAAACTCAATATGGCCGCCGCTTCAAAATGGCCGACCGCTTTCCTTTTACCACCTATGCAATATGGGTATCAAATGTAAGGATTTTAGGTGTAGAATACGATTCAGTAAGTGACGTTTCTCCAAATTCAATATGGCCGCCGCTCCAAAATGGCGGATCGCTTTTGTTTTGCCACCTATGTAATATGGGTATCAAATGTAAGGATTTTATTGGTAGAACACGATACAGTGAGTGACATTGCTTCAAACTTTTATGGCCGCCGCTCCAAAATGTCAAATCGCTTTTCCTTCTCCACCTATGTAATATGGGTATCAAATGTAAGGATTTTAAGTGTAGAATACGATTCAGTAAGTGACGTTTCTCCAAATTCAATATGGCCGCCGCTCCGAAATGACAGACCGATTTTACTTCTCCACCTATGTATTATGGGTATCAAATGTAAGGATTTTAGGTGTAGAATACGATTCAGTAAGTGACGTTTCTCCAAATTCAATATGGCCGCCGCTCCAAAATGGCAGATCGCTTTTGTTTTGCCACCTATGTAATATGGGTATCAAATGTAAGGATTTTATTAGTGGAACACGATACAGTGAGTGATATTGCTTCAAACTCAATATGGCCGCCGCTCCAAAATGTCAAATCGCTTTTCCTTCTCCACCTACGTAATGTGGGTATCAAATGTAAGGATTTTTAGAGTAGAACGTAACCTTTTCAGTTTTTTTTAATAATCGAAGACCATTTTTTATGTAACTTAAAAAAACGAAATTTTTTTTGCACCGACTCGCAACTGAAAACCTTTTGCTTAGAAAAACATTAAGTGGACCACTCCACCGCGGGGTGCTTGCTCCCCGCGGCACACACGCGACATCGACATCGCTTCGACATAAAATAGCGTATAAAGTACAACATAACCTTTCCAGTTTTTTGATCAATCGAACACCTTTTTTAGGCAAATTTTAATTTGACCTGAAAAAAGATACATTTTTGTACCAAATAGCAACTGAAAACTTTTTTTTTATTAAAAAAGCGATGTGAGGACTACACCACCGCGAGGTGCTTGCACCTCGCGGCACACACGCGTCCACATGATGATTCAGTGTTGCCACCGCTCCGAAATGACAGATCGCTTTTGTTTTGTCACCCACGGAATATGGGTATCAAATGAATGGAATTTTAGTGTAAAATACGATACAGTCAATGACATTGCTTCAAATTCAATATGGCCGCCGCCCCTAATTGGCCGATCGCTTTTCTTTTGCCACCCACGTTATATGGGTATCAAATGAAAGAGCATTCCGAGTAGATCGTATCCTTTCCAGTTTTTTAAATATTCGAACACCTTTTTTAGGCAAATTTTTAAACTTCAGCAAAAAAAAGACACATTTTTGCACCTACTCGCAACCGATAACCTTTTGATTACAAAAGCTAAAAGTGGAACAACACCTCCGCGGGGTGCTCGCACCCCGCGGCACACACGCGACATCTAGTCTATACTATATATAGCTGGATTACCACTGACTCACTCACTCACTCACTGATCAGGGGTATTTTTGGGACATTTGCGATTACTTTTGGGTGTTGGGATGTTAGAGTGAGATGGACTACTGATTAAAAGACACAGGATTCGATATTCGAAATTTGAAAAATCCAAGATGGCCGCCGCCGCGAAATGTCAAAATTCCCAAAACGACTCCGATCGCGCTGGTTTTTGGTACGCGTGATCGTTTCGCCCCCGGGGATCAGGTGCTTCTGTCAAAATGCCAAAAAACAAAATGGCCGCGCCGCCATCTTGGATCGAAAAACCCGTTTCGCCCCGTGTTTGCGACCGAACACGCGCGTGATTTTCGGGATTTCGGCTGATTTTTTTGATGGCTCCGCCCGAGAGCGTCCTCGAGTTTCCGAATATGGCCACCGCCTGGCGAAAAACAAAATGGCGGCGGCGCCGGCGGCCATCTTGGAACGCTCAAATTTTTGACTTTTTCGAACCGCATTTTCGCCAAGATGGCGGCCTCGGAGTGGGGACAAATGTTCTAGGCGGGGTTAGAGCTCGTCGCATAGTATTGCCAGATTGGAAAAATTTTCTACCATTTTTGGTAGTTTTTCCTCTGGAGGCCCGAAAAGTCGAAAATCGAAATAACGACTTTTCGCAATTTTCAACCCCATGCGCCTATAGAGCGTCGGGGCCTCTATGACTTTCTGGTATTTTTATTTTCCGCAACTGGCAACACTGGCCGCCAAGGGGGTTTGAATTTTTTCGTCGACCCGATTTGACCCGAATTGATCTCCCCGTTCCAGATGTGCTGGCAACGTGGGGTAAACGTCATCCTGCTCCGTATACGATGTAGTTACCGGGAAAAATCCGAAACTTTGACATTTCAACATGGCGGCTCCGCTGGCGGCCATTTTGTAAAGTGTTGCAATTTTGAAAAAATAAAATCCAGATTTTGACGCGGTTGCCGGCGTTTTTCGACTGACAACACCGGGTGGCCTTTTGTAGGGCTGGCTAAGGGGAATCAAACCGTGGGGTAATTTTCCCCGATTTTGGGGTAATTTCTCCGTTTTAGGGGAAAACGTAAATTTCGACTTTTTTAATTTTTTTTGATATAGCGGGCTGGAACAGTCGTCGCTGATCATTTCTACTACCATTTGGGGCCGGTGATATGGCAACACTGGCAGCTGGGGTGGTTTTTATCGTTAGCGACAACACAAAATTGACGATTTATTGGCGGAGTTAGGTGAGGGTTAGCGGCCAGCTGGTAATATCACTTTTTAGTACATATAGTCGGCTTTACACGAAAAATTTGACATTTAAAATTTTCAAGATGGCGGACGCGCTGGCGGCCATTGTTTTTAAATTTGCGCTTTTTGCTACTTCGGTGCGGTTTTCGGTAGCGGCACGGTAATATGGGTATCAAATTTAAGGATTTTAAGTGTAGAATACGATACAGTTAGTGACATTGCTTCAAACTCAATATGGCCGCCGCTCCAAAATGTCAAATCGCTTTTCCTTCTCCACCTATGTAATATGGGTATCAAATGTAAGGATTTTAAGTGTAGAATACGATTCAGTAAGTGACGTTTCTCCAAATTCAATATGGCCGCCGCTCCGAAATGTCAAATCGATTTTCTTTTGCCACCTATGCAATATGGGTATCAAATGTAAGGATTTTATTAGTAGAACACGATACAGTGAATGATACTGCTTCAAACTCAATATGGCCGCCGCTCCGAAATGTCAAATCGCTTTTCCTTCTCCACCTATGTAATATGGGTATCAAATGTAAGGATTTTAAGTGCATAATACGATTCAGTAAGTGACGTTTCTCCAAATTCAATATGGCCGCCGCTCCGAAATGACAGACCGATTTTCCTTCTCCACCTATGTAATATGGGTATCAAATGTAAGGATTTTATTAGTAGAACACGATACAGTGAGTGACATTGTTTCAAACTCAATATGGCCGCCGCTCCGAAATGTCAAATCGCTTTTCCTTCTCCACCTATGTAATATGGGTATCAAATGTAAGGATTTTAAGTGTAGAATACGATTCAGTAAGTGACGTTGCTCCAAATTCAATATGGCCGCCGCTCCAAAATGGCGGATCGCTTTTCTTTTGCCACCTATGTAATATGGGTATCAAATGAAAGAATTTTCAAAGTAGAACGTAACCTTACCAATTTTTTGAATAATCGAACACATTTTTTGGCAAATTTTATGTAACTTCAAAAAACGAAAAATTTTTTGCACCGACTCGCAACTGAAAACCTTTCGCTTAGAAACACATTAAGTGGACCACTCCACCGCGGGGTGCTTGCTCCCCGCGGCACACACGCGGCATGGACATGGCTTCCAAATAAAAATGTTTATAGAGTAGAACATAACCTTTCCAGCGTTTTGGTTAATCGAACACCTTTCTTTGGCAAATTTTAAATCAACCTCAAAAAAGATACATTTTTGCACCAAATCACAACTGAAAACTTTTTTTTATTACAAAAGCGATGTGAGGGCCACACCACCGCGAGGTGCGTGCACCTCGCGGCACACACGCGTCCACATGATGATTCAGTGTTGCCACCGCTCCGAAATGACAGATCGATTTTCATTTGCCACCCACGCAATATAGATATCAAAAAAATGGACTTTGAGTGTAAAAAACGACACAGTCAATGACATTACTCCAAATTCAATATGGCCGCCGCTCCAAATTGGCCGATCGATTTTCTTTTGCCATCCGCGTAATATGGGTATCAAATGAAAGAGCATTCAGAGAAAAACGTATCCTTTCCAGTTCTTTGAATATTCGAACACCTTTTTTAGGCAAATTTTATAACTTCGACAAAAAAAAATCATTTTTGCACCTACTCGCAACCGATAACCTTTTGATTACAAAAGCTAAAGTGGGGGGTCCACCACCGCGGGGTGCGCGCACCCCGCGGCACACACGCGACATCTAGTCTATACTATATAAAGCTGGATTACCACTGACTGACTGACTGACTGACTCACTCACTGATCAGGGGTATTTTTGGGACATTTGCAGTTACTTCTGGGTTTTGGGATGTTAGAAAGAGATGCACGATCGATTCGGTCGAGTAGAAAGCGATATTCGAAATTTGAAAAATCCAAGATGGCCGCCGGCGCGAAATGTCAAAATTTCCAAAACGGCTCCGATCGCGCTGGTTTTTGGGACGCGTGATCGTTTCGCCCCCGGGGATCGGGTGCTTCTGTCGAAATGTGAAAAAACAAAATGGCCGCGCCGCCATCTTGGATCGAAAAACCCGTTTCGCCCCGTGTTTGCGACCGAATACGCGCGAGATTTTCGGGATTTCGGCTGATTTTTTTGATGGCTGCGCCCGAGAGCGTCCTCGAGTTTCCGAATATGGCCACCGCCTGGCGAAAAACAAAATGGCGGCGGCGCCGGCGGCCATCTTGGAACGCTCAAATTTTTGACATTTTTGAACCGCATTTTCGCCAAGATGGCGGCCTCGGAGTGGGGTCAAATGTTCTGGGCGGGGTTAGAGCTCGGCGCAAAGTGTTGCCAGGTTGGAAAAATTTTCTACCATTTTTGGTAGTTTTTCCTCTGGGAGGCCGAAAAGTCGAAAATCGATATAACGACTTTTCGCAATTTTCAACCCCATGCGCCTATAAAGGGTCGAGGCCTCTATGACTTTCTGGTATTTTTATTTTCCGCAACTGGCAACACTGGCCGCCAAGGGGGTTTGAATTTTTTCGTAGACCCGATTTGACCCGAATTGATCTCCCCGTTCCAGATGTGCTGGCAACGAGGGGTAAACGTCATCCTGCTCTGTATACGATGTAGTTACCGGGAAAAATCCGAAACTTTGACATTTCAACATGGCGGCTCCGCTGGCGGCCATTTTGTAAAGTATTGCAATTTCGAAAACATTAATTCGCGATTTTGACGCGGTTGCCGGCGTTTTTCGACTGACAACACCGGGTGGCCTTTTGTAGGGCTGGCTAAGGGGAATCAAACCGTGGGGTAATTTTCCCCGATTTTGGGGTAATTTCCCCGTTTTGAGGGAGAACGTAAATTTCGACTTTTTCGATTTTTTTTCATATAGCGGGGTGGAACAGACGTCGCTGATCATTTCTACCACCATTTGGGGCCGGTGATATGGCAACACTGGCAGCTGGGGCGGTTTTTGTTGTCAGCGACGACCCAAATTTGACGATTTTTTGACGGGGTTTGGTTGGGGTTAGGGGCCAGCTGGTGATACTAATCGATAGGAAATATAGTCAAGTATTTTTTAAAAATTTGACATTTCAACTTTTCAAGATGGCGGCTGCGCTGGCGGCCTTTTTTAAAAAAAATGCGCTTTTTGCTATTCCGGTGCGGTTTTCAGCCGCGGCATAGTGATATGGGTATCAAATGAAAGGGTTTTGCGAGTACTACACGATGCAAGTAACGTCACCTCTACGAATTCAAAATGGCCGCCAATAAAAAAATGTCGGATCACATTTCTTTTGTAACCATAACGATATGGGTATCAAATGAAAGGGCTTTAAGAGTCAAACAAAACTAAGTAAATGATTTTTGTCTAAATCCAATATGGCCGCCGCTTCCAAAATAGCGGATTGCATTTCTTTTGCCACCCATGCAATATGGGTATCAAATGAATGGGATTTGGGAGTAGAACACGATAAGGTGAGTGACGTTTCTCCAAATTCAATATGGCCGCCGCTCCAAAATGGCGGTTCGCTTTTCTTTTGCCACCTATGCAATATGGGTATCAAATGAAAGGGTTTTATTAGTAGAACACAATACAGTGAGTGACATTGCTTCAAGCTCAATATGGCCGCCGCCCCGAAATGTCAAATCGCTTTTCCTTCTCCACCTATGTAATATGGGTATCTTATGTAAGGAATTTAAGTGTAAAATACGACTCAGTAAGTGACGTTTCTCCAAATTCAATATGGCCGCCGCTCCAAAATGGCGGATCGCTTTTCTTTTGCCACCTATGTAATATGGGTATCAAATGTAAGGATTTTATTAGTAGAACACGATACAGTGAGTGATATTGCTTCAAACTCAATATGGCCGCCGCTCCGAAATGTCAAATCGCTTTTCCTTCTCCACCTATGTAATATGGGTATCAAATGTAAGGATTTTAAGTGTAGAATACGATTCAGTAAGTGACGTTTCTCCAAATTCAATATGGCCGCCGCTCCAAAATGGCGGATCGCTTTTGTTTTGCCACCTATGTAATATGGGTATCAAATGTAAGGATTTTTAGAGTAGAACGTAACCTTTTCAGTTTTTTAAATAATCGAACACCAGTTTTTATGCAACTCAAAAAAAAGAAATTTTTTTTGCACCGACTCGCAACTGAACACCTTTTGCTTAGAAAAACATTAAGTGGACCACTTCACCGCGGGGTGCTTGCTCCCCGCGGCACACACGCGACATCGACATCGCTTCCAAATAAAAGAGCGTATAAAGTACAACATAACCTTTCCAGCTTTTTGATCAATCGAACACCTTTTTTAGGCAAATTTTAAATTGACCCCAAAAAAGATACATTTATGCACCAAATCGCAACTGAAAACTTTTTTTTATTACAAAAGCGATGTGAGGACCACACCACCGCGAGGTGCGTGCACCTCGCGGCATACGCGCGTCCACATGACAATTCAATGTTGCCGGCGCATGGAAATGACAGATCGCTTTTTTTTGCCACCCACCGAATATGGGTATCAAATGAATGGAATTTTAGTGTAAAATACGATACAGTCAATGACATTACTTCAAATTCAATATGGCCGCCGCCTCTAATTAGCCGATCGCTTTTCTTTTGCCACCCACGTTATATGGGTATCAAATGAAAGCGCATTCCGAGTAGATCGTATCCTTTACAGTTTTTTAAATAATCGAACACCTTTTTTAGGCAAATTTTTACAACTTCGACAAAAAAAAATACATTTTTGCACCTACTCGCAACCGATAACCTTTTGATTACAAAAGCTAAAAGTGGAACAACACCTCCGCGGGGTGCTCGCACCCCGCGGCACACACGCGACATCTAGTCTATACTATATAAAGCTGGATGGATTACCACTGACTGACTGACTGACTGACTGATTAGGGGTATTTTTGGGACATTTGCGATTACTTTTGGGTGTTGGGATGTTAGAAAGAGATGGACTACTGATTAAAAGACACAGGATTCGATATTCGAAATTTGAAAAATCCAAGATGGCCGCCACCGCAAAATGTCAACTTTTTCAAAATGGCTCCGAGCGTGCTGGTTTTTTTAATGGTTCTTGATCGTGTCGCTCCCGGGGATGAGGTGCAACTGTCAAAATGCGAAAAAACAAAATGGCCGCGCCGCCATCTTGGACTGAAAAACCCGTTTCGCCCCGTGTTTGCGACCGAAGACGCGCGTGATTTCCGGGATTTCGGCTGATTTTCTTGATGGCTATGGTCGAACGCGTCCTCGAGTTTCCGATTATGGTAGCCGGTTGGCGAAAAACAAAATGGCGGCGGCGCCGGCGGCCATCTTGGAACGCTCAAATTTTTGACTTTTTTGAACCGCATTTTCGCCAAGATGGCGGCCTCGGAGTGGGGTCAAATGTTCTGGGCGGGGTTAGAGCTCGGCGCAAAGTGTTGCCAGGTTGGAAAAATTTTCTACCATTTTTGGTAGTTTTTCCTCTGGGGGCCCGAAAAGTCGAAAATCGAAATAACGACTT
Source organism: Schoenobius gigantellus (assembly GCA_963935595.1). Classification (NCBI taxonomy): domain Eukaryota; kingdom Metazoa; phylum Arthropoda; class Insecta; order Lepidoptera; family Crambidae; genus Schoenobius; species Schoenobius gigantellus. Next base: position 1,650,038 of record OZ012548.1, read on the forward strand.
TTCGCAATTTTCAACCCCATGCTCCTATAGAAGGTCGGGGCCTCTATGACTTTCTGGTATTTTTATTTTCCGCAACTGGCAACACTGGCCGCCAAGGGAGTTTGAATTTTTTCGTCGACCCGATTTGACCCGAATTGATCTCCCCGTTCCAGACGTGCTGGCAACGTGGGGTAAACGTCATCCTGCTCCGTATACGATGCAGTTACCGGGAAAAATCCGAAACTTTGACTTTTCAATATGGCGGCTCCGCTGGCGGCCATTTTGTTAAGGGTTGCAATATCGAAAACATGAATTCGCGATTTTGACGCGGTTGCCGGCGTTTTTCGACTGACAACACCGGGTGGCCTTTCGTAGTGCTCGCCGAGGGAAATCCAACCGTGGGGTAATTTTCCCCGATTTTGGGGTAATTTACCCGTTTTGGGGGAAAACGTAAATTTAGATTTTTTCGAGTTTTTATCTTACAGCGGGGTGGAACAGACGTCGCTGATCATTTCTACCACCATTTGGGGCCGGTGATATGGCAACACTGGCAGCTGGGGTGGTTTTTATCATTAGCGACAACACAAAATTGACGATTTATTGGCGGAGTTAGGTGAGGGTTAGCGGCCAGCTGGTAATATCACTTTTTAGCACATATAGTCGGCTTTACAAGAAAAATTTGACATTTAAAATTTTCAAGATGGCGGACGCGCTGGCGGCCATTGTTTTAAAATTTGCGCTTTTTGCTACTTCGGTGCGGTTTTCGGCCACGGCATGGTGATATGGGTATCAAATGAAAGGGTTTTGCGAGTACTACACGATGCGAGTAACGTCACCTCTATGAATTCAAAATGGCCGCCATTAAAAAAATGTCGGTTCACATTTCTTTTGCAACCATAGCGATATGGGTATCAAATGAAAGGGCTTTATGAGTGAAACAAAACCAAGTCAATGATTTTTGTCTAAATCCCATATGGCCACCGCTCCAAAAATGGCGGATTGCATTTCTTTTGCCACCCATGCAATATGGGTATCAAATGAAAGGCATTTGGGAGTAGAATACGATAAAGTAAGTGACATTGCTCCAAAATCAAAATGGCCGCCGCTCCGAAATTGCGGATCGCTTTTCTTTTCCCACCTATGCAATATGGGTATCAAATGAAAGGGCTTTATTAGTAGAACACGATACAGTGAGTGACATTGCTTCAAACTCAATATGGCCGCCGCTCCGAAATGGCAAATCGCTTTTCCTTCTCCACCTACGTAATATGGGTATCAAATGCAAGGATTTTAAGTGTAGAATACGATAAAGTAAGTGACGTTGCTCCTAATTCAATATGGCTGCCACTCCAAAATGGCGGATCGCTTTTCTTTTGCCACCTATGCAATATGGGTATCAAATGTAAGGATTTTATTAGTAGAACACGATACAGTGAGTGATATTGCTTCAAACTCAATATGGCCGCCGCTCCGAAATGTCAAATCGCTTTTCCTTCTCCACCTATGTAATATGGGTATCAAATGTAAGGATTTTAAGTGTAGATTACGATTCAGTAAGTGACGTTTCTCCAAATTCAATATGGCCGCCGCTCCAAAATGGCGGATCGCTTTTGTTTTGCCACCTATGTAATATGGGTATCAAATGTAAGGATTTTATTAGTAGAACACGATACAGTGAGTGATATTGCTTCAAACTCAATATGGCCGCCGCTCCGAAATGTCAAATCGCTTTTCCTTCTCCACCTATGTAATATGGGTATCAAATGTAAGGATTTTAAGTGTAGAATACGATTCAGTAAGTGACGTTTCTCCAAATTCAATATGGCCGCCGCTCCAAAATGGCGGATCGCTTTTGTTTTGCCACCTATGTAATATGGGTATCAAATGTAAGGATTTTATTAGTAGAACACGATACAGTGAGTGATATTGCTTCAAACTCAATATGGCCGCCGCTCCGAAATGTCAAATCGCTTTTCCTTCTCCACCTATGTAATATGGGTATCAAATGTAAGGATTTTTAGAGTAGAACGTAACCTTTTCAGTTTTTTAAAATAATCGAACACCATTTTTTATGTAACTTAAAAAAACGAAATTTTTTTGGCACCGACTCGCAACTGAAAACCTTTTGCTTAGAAAAACATTAAGTTTGGACCACTCCACCGCGGGGTGCTTGCTCCCCGCGGCACACACGCGACATCGACATCGCTTCGAAATAAAATAGCGTATAAAGTACAACATAACCTTTCCAGTTTTTTGATCAATCGAACACCTTTTTTAGGCAAATTTTAATTTGACCTGAAAAAAGATACATTTTTGCACCAAATCGCAACTGAAAACTTTTTTTTTATTACAAAAGCGATGTGAGGACTACACCACCGCGAGGTGCTTGCACCTCGCGGCACACACGCGTCCACATGATGATTCAGTGTTGCCACCGCTCCGAAATGACAGATCGCTTTTGTTTTGTCACCCACGGAATATGGGTATCAAATGAATGGAATTTTAGTGTAAAATACGATACAGTCAATGACATTACTTCAAATTCAATATGGCCGCCGCCCCTAATTAGCCGATCGCTTTTCTTTTGCCACCCACGTTATATGGGTATCAAATGAAAGCGCATTCCGAGTAGATCGTATCCTTTCCAGTTTTTTAAATAATCGAACACCTTTTTTAGGCAAATTTTTACAACTTCGCCAAAAAAAAAACATTTTTGCACCTACTCGCAACCGATAACCTTTTGATTACAAAAGCTAAAAGTGGAACAACACCTCCGCGGGGTGCTCGCACCCCGCGGCACACACGCGACATCTAGTCTATCTATCTATACTATATATAGCTGGATTACCACTGACTGACTCACTCACTCACTGATCAGGGGTATTTTTGGGACATTTGCGATTACTTTTGCGTGTTGGAATGTTAGAAAGAGATGGACTACTGATTAAAAGACACAGGATTCGATATTCGAAATTTGAAAAATCCAAGATGGCCGCCACCGCGAAATGTCAACTTTTCCAAAATGGCTCCGAGCGTGCTGGTTTTTTGGATGGTTCCTGATCGTGTCGCTCCCGGGGATGAGGTGCAACTGTCAAAATGCGAAAAAACAAAATGGCCGCGCCGCCATCTTGGACTGAAAAACCCGTTTCGCCCCGTGTTTGCGACCGAAGACGCGCGTGATTTCCGGGATTTCGGCTGATTTTTTGGATGAATTCCCTTAAACTCGTCCTCGAGTTCCCGATTATGGGGGCCGATTAGCGAAAACCAAAATGGCGTCGACGCCGGCGGCCATCTTGGAACGCTCAAATTTTTGACTTTTTTTAACCGCATTTTCGCCAAGATGGCGGCCTCGGAGTGGGGTGAAATGTTCTAGGCGGGGTTAGAACTCGGCGCGAAGTGTTGCCAGGTGTGAAAAATTTTCTACCGTTTTTGGTAGTTTTTCCTCTGGAGGCCCGAATAGTCGAAAATCAAAATAACGACTTTTCGCGATTTTCAACCTCATGCCCCTATAGAGCGTCGGGGCCTCTATGACTTTCTGGTATTTTTATTTTCCGCAACTGGCAACACTGGCCGCCAAGGAGGTTTGAATTTTTTCGTAGACCCGAATTGACCCGAATTGATCTCCCCGTTCCAGATGTGCTGGACATGTGGGGTAAACGTCATCCTGCTCCGTATATGATGTAGTTACCGGGAAAAATCCGAAACTTTGACATTTCAAGATGGCGGCTCCGCTGGCGGCCATTTTCTTAAGGGTTGCAATTTCGAAGGCATTAATTCGCGATTTTGACGCGGTTGCCGGCGTTTTTCGACTGCCAACACCGGGTGGCCTTTCGTAGTGCTCGCCGAGGGAAATCTAATAGTGGGGTAATTTTCCCCGATTTTGGGGTAATTTCTCCGTTTTAGGGGAAAACGTAAATTTCGACTTTTTCAATTTTTTTTGATATAGCGGGGTGGAACAGTCGTCGCTGATCATTTCTACCACCATTTGGAGCTGGTGTTATGGCAACACTGGCAGGTGGGACGGTTTTTATTGTTAGCGACAACCCAAATTTGATGATTTATTGGCGGGGTTGTGTGAGGGCTAGCGGGTAGCTCGTAATGTCACTTGATAGCACATATAGTCGGCTTGACATGAAAAATTTGACATTTCAATTTTTCAAGATGGCGGCGGCGCAGGCGGCCATTGTTTCAAAATTTGCGCTTTCTGCTATTTCAGTGCGGTTTTCGGTAGCGGCACGGTAATATGGGTATCAAATTTAAGGATTTAAAGTGTAGAATACGATACAGTTAGTGACGTTGCTTCAAATTGAATATGGCCGCCGCTCCGACATGTCAAATCGCTTTTCCTTCTCCACCTATGTAATATGGGTATCAAATGTAAGGGTTTTATGAGTAGAACACGATACAGTAAGTGACGTTGCTTCAAACTCAATATGGCCGCCGCTCCGAAATGTCAAATCGCTTTTCCTTCTCCACCTATGTAATATGGGTATCAAATGTAAGGATTTTAAGTGTAGAATACGATACAGTAAGTGACATTGCTTCAAACTCAATATGGCCGCCGCTCCGAAATGCCAAATCGCTTTTCCTTCTTCACCTATGTAATATGGGTATCAAATGTAAGGGTTTAATGAGTAGAACACGATACAGTGAGTGACGTTGCTTCAAACTCAATATGGCCGCCGCTCCGAAATGTCAAATCGATTTTCTTTTGCCACCTATGCAATATGGGTATCAAATGTAAGGGTTTTATTAGTAGAAGACGATACAGTGAGTGACATTGCTTCAAACTCAATATGGCCGCCGCTCCGAAATGTCAAATCGCTTTTCCTTCTCCACCTATGTAATATGGGTATCAAATGTAAGGGTTTTATGAGTAGAACACGATACAGTAAGTGACGTTGCTTCAAACTCAATATGGCCGCCGCTCCGAAATGTCAAATCGCTTTTCCTTCTCCACCTATGTAATATGGGTATCAAATGTAAGGATTTTAAGTGTAGAATACGATACAGTAAGTGACATTGCTTCAAACTCAATATGGCCGCCGCTCCGAAATGCCAAATCGCTTTTCCTTCTTCACCTATGTAATATGGGTATCAAATGTAAGGGTTTAATGAGTAGAACACGATACAGTGAGTGACGTTGCTTCAAACTCAATATGGCCGCCGCTCCGAAATGTCAAATCGATTTTCTTTTGCCACCTATGCAATATGGGTATCAAATGTAAGGGTTTTATTAGTAGAACACGATACAGTGAGTGACATTGTTTCCAACTCAATATGGCCGCCGCTCCGAAATGTCAAATCGCTTTTCCTTCTCCACCTATGTATTATGGGTATCAAATGAAAGGATTTTATTAGTAGAACACGATACAGTGAGTGACATTTCTTCAAACTCAATATGGCCGCCGCTCCGAAATGTCAAATCGCTTTTCCTTCGCCAGCTATGTAATATGGATATCAAATGTAAGGATTTTAAGTGTAGAATACGATTCAGTAAGTGACGTTTCTCCAAATTCAATATGGCCGCCGCTCCGAAATGACAGACTGATTTTCCTTCTCCACTTATGTATTATGGGTATAAAATGTAAGGGTTTTATTAGTAGAACACGATACAGTGAGTGACATTGTTTCAAACTCAATATGGCCGCCGCTTCAAAATGGCCGACCGCTTTCCTTTAACCACCTATGCAATATGGGTATCAAATGTAAGGATTTTAAGTGTAGAATACGATTCAGTAAGTGACGTTACTCCAAATTCAATATGGCTGCCGCTCCGAAATGACAGACCGATTTTCCTTCTCCACCTATGTAATATGGATATCAAATGTAAGGATTTTATTAGTAGAACACGATACAGTGAGTGATATTGCTTGAAACTCGATATGGCCGCCGCTCCGAAATGTCAAATCGCTTTTCCTTCTCCACCTATGTAATATGGATATCAAATGTAAGGATTTTAAGTGTGGAATACGATTCAGTAAGTGACGTTTCTCCAAATTCAATATGGCCGCCGCTCGAAAATGGCAGATCGCTTTTCTTTTGCCACCTATGTAATATGGGTATCAAATGAAAGTGTTTCTAAAGTAGAACATAACTTTTCCAGTTTTTTAAATAATCGAACACCATTTTTTATGTAACTTCAAAAAACGAAAAATTTTTTGCGCCGACTCGCAACTGAAAACCTTTGGCTTAGAAAAACATTAAGTGGACCACTCTACCGCGGGGTGCTTGCTCCCCGCGGCACACACGCGACATCGACATCGCTTCGAAATAAAAGAGCGTATAAAGTACAACATAACCTTTCCAGCTTTTTGATCAATCGAACACCTTTTTTAGGCAAATTTTAATTTGACCTGAAAAAAGATACATTTTTGCACCAAATCGCAACTGAAAACTTTTTTTTTATTACAAAAGCGATGTGAGGACTACACCACCGCGAGGTGCTTGCACCTCGCGGCACACACGCGTCCACATGATGATTCAGTGTTGCCACCGCTCCGAAATGACCGATCGCTTTTTTTTGCCACCCACCGAATATGGGTATCAAATGAATGGACTTTGAGTGTAAAATACGATACAGTCACTGACATTGCTTCAAATTCAATATGGCCGCCGCCCCTAATTGGCCGATCCCTTTCCTTTTGCCACCCACGTTATATGGGTATCAAATGAAAGCGCATTCCGAGTAGATCGTATCCTTTCCAGTTTTTTGAATATTCGAACACCTTTTTTAGGCAAATTTTTAAACTTCAGCAAAAAAAGACACATATTTGCACCTACTCGCAACCGATAACCTTTTGATTACAAAAGCTAAAAGTGGAACAACACCTCCGCGGGGTGCTCGCACCCCGCGGCACACACGCGACATCTAGTCTATCTATACTATATAAAGCTGGATTACCACTGACTGACTCACTGACTCACTCACTGACTCACTGATCAGGGGTATTTTTGGGACATTTGCAGTTACTTTTGGGTTTTGGGATGTTAGAGCGAGATGCACGATCGATTCGGTCGAGTAGAAAGCGATATTCGAAATTTGAAAAATCCAAGATGGCCGCCGCCGCGAAATGTCAAAATTTCCAAAACGGCTCCGATCGCGCTGGTTTTTGGGACGCGTGATCGTTTCGCCCCCGGGGATTGGGTGTTTCTGTCAAAATGCCAAAAAACAAAATGGCCGCGCCGCCATCTTGGATCGAAAAACCCGTTTCGCCCCTTGTTTGCGACCGAACACGCGCGTGATTTTCGGGATTTCGGCTGATTTTTTTGATGGCTCCGGTCGAACGCGTCCTCGAATTTTCGATTATGGTAGCCGGTTGGCGAAAAACAAAATGGCGGCGGCGCCGGCGGCCATCTTGGAACGCTCAAATTTAGGCGGGGTTGGAACTCCGCGCGAAGTGATGCCAGGTGTGAAAAATTTTCTACCGTTTTTGGTAGTTTTTCCTCTGGAGGCCCGAATAGTCGAAAATCGAAATAACGACTTTTCGCGATTTTCAACCCCATGCGCCTATAGAGCGTTGGGGCCTCTATGACTTTCTGGTATTTTTATTTTCCGCAACTGGCAACACTGGCCGTCAAGGGGATTTGAATTTATTCGTAGACCCGATTTGACCCGAATTGATCTCCCCGTTCCAGATGTGCTGGCAACGTGGGGTAAACGTCATCTTGCTCCGTATATGACGTAGTTACCGGGAAAAATCCGAAACTTTGACATTTCAACATGGCAACTCCGCTGGCGGCCATTTTGTAAAGTGTTGCAATTTCGAAAAAATAAAATCGCGATTTTGACGCGGTTGCCAGCGTTTTTCGACTGACAACACCGGGTGGTCTTTTGTAGGGCTGGCTAAGGGGAATCAAACCGTGGGGTAATTTACCCCGATTTTGGGGTAATTATCCCGTTTTAGGGGAAAACGTAAATTTCGATTTTTTCGAGTTTTTATCATATAACGGGGTGGAACAGACGTCGCTGATCATTTCTACCACCATTTGGGGCCGGTGATATGGCAACACTGGCAGCTGGGGCGGTTTTTATTGTCAGCGACGACCCAACTTTGACTTTTTTTTGACGGGGTTTGGTTAGGGTTAGGGGCCAGCTGGTGATAACAATCGATAGGAAATATAGTCAAGTATTCTTAAAAAATTTGACATTTTAATTTTTCAAGATGGCGGCGGCGCTGGCGGCCTTTTTTAAAAAATTTGCGCTTTTTGCTATTCTGGTGCGGTTTTCAGCCGCGGCATGGTGATATGGGTATCATATGAAAGGATTTTTTGAGTACTACACGATGCACGTAGTGTCACCGATATAGATTCAAAATGGCCGCTATTAAAAAAAGGCTGGTTCACATTTCTTTTGCGACCGTAGCAACATGGGTATCAAATGAAAGGGTTTTAAGAGTGAAACAAAACCAAGTAAATGATTTTTGTCTAAATCCAATATGGCCGCCGCTTCCAAAATAGCGGATTGCATTTCTTTTGCCACCTATACAATATGGGTATCAAATGAAAGGGATTTGGGAGTAGAAGACGATAAAGTGAGTGACATTGCTCCAAAATCAAAATGGCCGCCGCTCCGAAATTGCGGATGGCTTATCTTTTGCCACCTATGTAATATGGGTATCAAATGAAAGGGCTTTAATAGTAGAACACGATACAGTGAGTGACATTGTTTCAAATTCAATATGGCCGCCGCTCCAAAATGGCGGATCGCTTTTCATTTGCCACCTATGCAATATGGGTATCAAATGAAAGGCCTTTAATAGTAGAACACGATAAAATGAGTGACATTGTTTCAAACTCAATATGGCCGCCGCTTCAAAATGGCCGACCGCTTTCCTTTTACCACCTATACAATATGGGTATCAAATGTAAGGATTTTAAGTGTAGAATACGATACAGTAAGTGACGTTGCTCCAAATTCAATATGGCCGCCGCTCCAAAATGCCAAATGGATTTTCTTTTGCCACCTATGCAATATGGGTATTAAATGTAAGGGTTTTTTTAGTAGAACACGATACAGTGAGTGATATTGCTTCAAACTCAATATGGCCGCCGCTCCGAAATGTCAAATCGCTTTTCCTTCTCCACCTATGTAATATGGGTATCAAATGTAAGGGTTTTATTAGTAGAACACGATACAGTAAGTGACGTTACACCAAATTGAATATGGCCGCCGCTCCAAAATGCCAAATGGATTTTCTTTTGCCACCTATGCAATATGGGTATTAAATGTAAGGGTTTTTTTAGTAGAACACGATACAGTGAGTGACATTGCTTCAAACTCAATATGGCCGCCGCTCCGAAATGTCAAATCGCTTTTCCTTCTCCACCTATGTAATATGGGTATCAAATGTAAGGATTTTAAGTGTAGAATACGATTCAGTAAGTGACGTTTCTCCAAATTCAATATGGCCGCCGCTCCGAAATGACAGACCGATTTTACTTCTCCACCTATGTAATATGGGTATCAAATGAAAGGATTTTATTAGTAGAACACGATACAGTGAGTGACATTTCTTCAAACTCAATATGGCCGCCGCTCCGAAATGTCAAATCGCTTTTCCTTCGCCACCTATGTAATATGGATATCAAATGTAAGGATTTTAAGTGTAGAATACGATTCAGTAAGTGACGTTTCTCCAAATTCAATATGGCCGCCGCTCCGAAATGACAGACCGATTTTCCTTCTCCACCTATGTATTATGGGTATCAAATGTAAGGGTTTTATTAGTAGAACACGATACAGTGAGTGACATTGCTTCAAACTCAATATGGCCGCCGCTCCGAAATGTCAAATCGCTTTTCCATCTCCACCTATGTAATATGGGTATCAAATGTAAGGATTTTAAGTGTAGAATACGATTCAGTAAGTGACGTTTCTCCAAATTCAATATGGCCGCCGCTTTGAAATGACAGACCGATTTTACTTCTCCACCTATGTATTATGGGTATCAAATGTATGGATTTTAGGTGTAGAATATGATTCAGTAAGTGACGCTGTTCCAAATTCAATATGGCCGCCGCTCCGAAATGTCAAACCGATTTCCTTTTGCCACCTATGCAATATGGGTATCAAATGATAGGGCTTTAATAGTAGAACACGATACAGTGAATGATATTGCTTTAAACTCAATATGGCCGCCGCTCCGAAATGTCAAATCGCTTTTCCTTCTCCACCTATGTAATATGGGTATCAAATGTAAGGATTTTAAGTCTAGAATACGATTCAGTAAGTGACGTTTCTCCAAATTCAATATGGCCGCCGCTCCGAAATGACAGACCGATTTTCCTTCTCCACCTATGTAATATTGGTATCAAATGTAAGGATTTTATTAGAAGAACACGATACAGTGAGTGACATTGTTTCAAACTCAACATGGCCGCCGCTCCGAAATGTCAAATCGCTTTTCCTTCTCCACCTATGTAATATGGGTATCAAATGTAAGGATTTTAGGTGTAGAATACGATTCAGTAAGTGACGTTTCTCCAAATTCAATATGGCCGCCGCTCCGAAATGACAGACCGGTATTACTTCTCCACCTATGTATTATGGGTATCAAATGTAAGGATTTTAGGTGTAGAATACGATTCAGTAAGTGACGTTTCTCCAAATTCAATATGGCCGCCGCTCCAAAATGGCGGATCGCTTTTGTTTTGCCACCTATGTAATATGGGTATCAAATGTAAGGATTTTATTAGTAGAACACGATACAGTGAGTGATATTGCTTCAAACTCAATATGGCCGCCGCTCCAAAATGTCAAATCGCTTTTCCTTCTCCACCTATGTAATATGGGTATCAAATGTAAGGATTTTTAGAGTAGAACGTAACCTTTTCAGTTTTTTTTAATAATCGAACACCATTTTTTATGTAACTTAAAAAAACGAAATTTTTTTTGCACCGACTCGCAGCTGAAAACCTTTTGCTTAGAAAAACATTAAGTGGACTACTCCACCGCGGGGTGCTTGCTCCCCGCGGCACACACGCGACATCGACATCGCTTCGACATAAAATAGCGTATAAAGTACAACATAACCTTTCCAGTTTTTTGATCAATCGAACACCTTTTTTAGGCAAATTTTAATTTGACCTGAAAAAAGATACATTTTTGCACCAAATCGCAACTGAAAACTTTTTTTTTATTACAAAAGCGATGTGAGGACCACACCACCGCGAGGTGCGTGCACCTCGCGGCATACGCGCGTCCACATGACAATTCAATGTTGCCGGCGCACGGGAAAAATCCGAAACTTTGACATTTCAAGATGGCGGCCCCGCTGGCGGCCATTTTGTTAAGGGTTGCAATTTCGAAGGCATTAATTCGCGATTTTGACGCGGTTGCCGGCGTTTTTCGACTAACAACACCAGGTGGCCTTTCGTAGTGCTCGCCGAGTGAAATCTAATAGTGGGGTAATTTTCCCCGATTTTGGGGTAATTTCTCCGTTTAAGGGGAAAACGTAAATTTCGACTTTTTAAATTTTTCCCCATATAGCGGGGTGGAACAGACGTCGCTGATCATTTCTACCTCCATTTGGGGCCGGTGATATGGCAACACTGGCAGCTGGGGCGGTTTTTGTTGTCAGCGACGACCCAAATTTGACAATTTTTTGACGGGGTTTGGTTAAGGTTAGGGGCCAGCTGGTAATACCAATCGATAGGAAATATAGTCAAGTATTTTTAAAAAATTTGACATTTCAATTTTTCAAGATGGCGGCGGCGCTGGCGGCCTTTTTTCAAAAATTTGCGCTTTTTGCTATTTCGGTGCAGTTTTCAGCCGCGGCATGGTGATATGGGTATCAAATGAAAGGGTTTTGCGAGTACTACACGATGCAAGTAACGTCACCTCTACGAATTCAAAATGGCCGCCAATAAAAAAAGGTCGGATCACATTTCTTTTGTAACCATAGCGATATGGGTATCAAATGAAAGGGCTTTAAGAGTCAAACAAAAGTAAGTAAATGATTTTTGTCTAAATCCAATATGGCCGCCGCTTCCAAAATAGCGGATTGCATTTCTTTTGCCACCCATGCAATATGGGTATCAAATGAATGGGATTTGGGAGTAGAACACGATAAGGTGAGTGACGTTTCTCCAAATTCAATATGGCCGCCGCTCCAAAATGGCGGTTCGCTTTTCTTTTGTCACCTATGCAATATGGGTATCAAATGAAAGGATTTTATTAGTAGAACACGACACAGTGAGTAATATTGCTTCAAACTCAATATGGCCGCCGCTCCGAAATGTCAAATCGCTTTTCCTTCTCCACCTATGCAATATGGGTATCAAATGTAAGGATTTTAAGTGTAGAATACGACACAGTAAGTGACGTTGCTCCAAATTGAATATGGCCGCCGCTCCGAAATGTCAAATCGATTTTATTTTGCCACCTATGCAACATGGGTATCAAATGAAAGGGTTTTATTATTAGAACACGATACAGTGAGTGACATTGCTTCAAACTCAATATGGCCGCCGCTCCGAAATGTCAAATCGCTTTTCCTTCTCCACCTATGTAATATGGGTATCAAATGTAAGGATTTTAAGTGTAGAATACGATTCAGTAAGTGACGTTTCTCCAAATTCAATATGGCCGCCGCTCCGAAATGACAGACCGATTTTACTTCTCCACCTATGTATTATGGGTATCAAATGTAAGGATTTTAGGTGTAGAATACGATTCAGTAAGTGACGTTTCTCCAAATTCAATATGGCCGCCGCTCCAAAATGGCGGATCGCTTTTGTCTTGCCACCTATATAATATGGGTATCAAATGTAAGGATTTTAAGTGTAGAATACGATTCAGTAAGTGACGTTTCTCCAAATTCAATATGGCCGCCGCTCCGAAATGACAGACCGATTTTACTTCTCCACCTATGTATTATGGGTATCAAATGTAAGGATTTTAGGTGTAGAATACGATTCAGTAAGTGACGTTTCTCCAAATTCAATATGGCCGCCGCTCCAAAATGGCGGATCGCTTTTGTCTTGCCACCTATATAATATGGGTATCAAATGTAAGGATTTTATTAGTAGAACACGATACAGTGAGTGATATTGCTTCAAACTCAATATGGCCGCCGCTCCGAAATGTCAAATCCCTTTTCCGTCTCGACCTATGTAATATGGGTATCAAATGTAAGGGTTTATTAGTCGAACACGATACAGTGAGTGATATTGCTTCAAATTCAATATGGCCGCCGCTCCGAAATGTCAAATCGCTTTTCCTTCTCCACCTATGTAATATGGGTATCAAATGTAAGGATTTTAAGTGTAGAATACGATTCAGTAAGTGACGTTTCTCCAAATTCAATATGGCCGCCGCTCCAAAATGGCGGATCGCTTTTCTTTTGCCACCTATGTAATATGGGTATCAAATGAAAGAGTTTTCAGAGAAGAACCTAACCTTTTCAGTTTTTTTAATAATCGAACACCATTTTTTATGTAACTTAAAAAAACGATTTTTTTTTGCACCGACTCGCAACTGAAAACCTTTTGCTTAGAAAAACATTAAGTGGACCACTCCACCGCGGGGTGCTTGCTCCCCGCGGCACACACGCGACATCGACATCGCTTCGACATAAAATAGCGTATAAAGTACAACATAACCTTTCCAGTTTTTTGATCAATCGAACACCTTTTTTAGGCAAATTTTAATTTGACATGAAAAAAGATACATTTTTGCACCAAATCGCAACTGAAAACTTTATTTTTTTATTACAAAAGCGATGTGAGGACTACACCACCGCGAGGTGCTTGCACCTCGCGGCACACACGCGTCCACATGATGATTCAGTGTTGCCACCGCTCCGAAATGACAGATCGCTTTTTTTTGCCACCCACCGAATATGGGTATCAAATGAATGGACTTTGAGTGTAAAATACGATACAGTCACTGACATTGCTTCAAATTCAATATGGCCGCCGCTCCGAAATGACAGACCGATTTTCCTTCCCCACCTATGTAATATGGGTATCAAATGTAAGGATTTTAAGTGTAGAATACGATTCAGTAAGTGACGTTTCTCCAAATTCAATATGGCCGCCGCTCCGAAATGACAGACCGATTTTCCTTCACCACCTATGTAATATGGGTATCAAATGTAAGGATTTTAAGTGTAGAATACGATTCAGTAAGTGACGTTTCTCCAAATTTAATATGGCCGCCGCTCCGAAATGTCAAATCGCTTTTCCTTCTCCACCTATGTAATATGGGTATCAAATGTAAGGATTTTCAGAGTAGAACGTAACCTTTTCAGTTTTTTAAATAATCGAACACCAGTTTTTATGTAACTCAAAAAAACGAAATTTTTTTTGCACCGACTCGCAACTGAAAACCTTTTGCTTAGAAAAACATTAAGTGGACCACTTCACCGCGGGGTGCTTGCTCCCCGCGGCACACACGCAACATCGACATCGCTTCGAAATAAAAGAGCGTATAATGTACACTATAACCTTTCCAGCTTTTTCATCAATCGAACACCTTTTTTAGGCAAATTTTAAATTGAATCCAAAAAAGATACATTTATGCACCAAATCGCAACTGAAAACTTTTTTTTATTACAAAAGCGATGTGAGGACCACACCACCGCGAGGTGCGTGCACCTCGCGGCATACGCGCGTCCACATGACAATTCAATGTTGCCGGCGCATGGAAATGACAGATCGCTTTTTTTTGCCACCCACCGAATATGGGTATCAAATGAATGGACTTTGAGTGTAAAATACGATACAGTCACTGACATTGCTTCAAATTCAATATGGCCGCCGCCCCTAAATGGCCGATCCCTTTTCTTTTGCCACCCACGTTATATGGGTATCAAATGAAAGCGCATTCCGAGTAGATCGTATCCTTTCCAGTTTTTTGAATATTCGAACACCTTTTTTAGGCAAATTTTTAAACTTCAGCAAAAAAAGACACATTTTTGCACTGACTCGCAACCGATTACCTTTTGATTACAAAAGCTAAAGTGGGCGATCCACCTCCGCGGGGTGCTCGCACCCCGCGGCACACACGCGACATCTAGTCTATATTATATAAAGCTGGATTACCACTGACTGACTGACTGACTGACTGATTAGGGGTATTTTTGGGACATTTGCGATTACTTTTGGGTGTTGGGATGTTAGAGTGAGATGGACTACTGATTAAAAGACACAGGATTCGATATTCGAAATTTGAAAAATCCAAGATGGCCGCCACCGCAAAATGTCAACTTTTTCAAAATGGCTCCGAGCGTTCTGGTTTTTTTAATGGTTCTTGATCGTGTCGCTCCCGGGGATGAGGTGCAACTGTCAAAATGCGAAAAAACAAAATGGCCGCGCCGCCATCTTGGACTGAAAAACCCGTTTCGCCCCGTGTTTGCGACCGAAGACGCGCGTGATTTCCGGGATTTCGGCTGATTTTTTGGATGAATTCCCTTAAACTCGACCTCGAGTTCCCGATTATGGGGGCCGATTAGCGAAAACCAAAATGGCGTCGACGCCGGCGGCCATCTTGGAACGCTCAAATTTTTGACTTTTTTGAACCGCATTTTCGCCAAGATGGTGGCCTCGGAGTGGGGTGAAATGTTCTAGGCGGGGTTAGAACTCGGCGCGAAGTGTTGCCAGGTGTGAAAAATTTTCTACCGTTTTTGGTAGTTTTTCCTGTGGAAGCCCGAATAGTCGAAAATCGAAATAACGACTTTTCGCAATTTTCAACCTCATGCGCCTATAGAGCGTCGGGGTCTCTATGACTTTCTGGTATTTTTATTTTCCGCAACTGGCAACACTGGCCGCCAAGGAGGTTTGAATTTTTTCGTAGACCCGAATTGACCCGAATTGATCTCCCCGTTCCAGATGTGCTGGACATGTGGGGTAAACGTCATCCTGCTCCGTATATGATGTAGTTACCGGGAAAAATCCGAAACTTTGACATTTCAAGATGGCGGCTCCGCTGGCGGCCATTTTGTTAAGGGTTGCAATTTCGAAGGCATTAATTCGCGATTTTGACGCGGTTGCCGGCGTTTTTCGACTGACAACACCGGGTGGTCTGTCGTAGTGCTCGCGGAGGGAAATCAAATAGTGGGGTAATTTTCCCCGATTTTGGGGTAATTTCTCCGTTTTAGGGGAAAACGTAAATTTCGACTTTTTCAACTTTTTTTGATATAGCGGGGTGGAACAGTCGTCGCTGATCATTTCTACCACCATTTGGAGCTGGTGTTATGGCAACACTGGCAGGTGGGACGGTTTTTATTGTTAGCGACAACCCAAATTTGACGATTTATTGGCGGGGTTATGTGAGGGCTAGCGGGTAGCTCGTAATGTCACTTGATAGCACATATAGTCGGCTTGACATGAAAAATATGACATTTAAATTTTTCAAGATGGCGGCGGCGCAGGCGGCCATTGTTTCAACATTTGCGCTTTTTGCTATTTCAGTGCGGTTTTCGGTAGCGGCACGGTAATATGGGTATCAAATTTAAGGATTTTAAGTGTAGAATACGATACAGTTAGTGACGTTGCTTCAAATTCAATATGGCCGCCGCTCCGACTTGTCAAATCGATTTTCTTTTGCCACCTATGCAATATGGGTATCAAATGAAAGGGCTTTAATAGTAGAACACGATGCAGTGAGTGACGTTGTTTCAAACTCAATATGGCCGCCGCTTCAAAATGGCCGACCGCTTTCCTTTCACCACCTATGCAATATGGGTATCAAATGTAAGGGTTTTATTAGTAGAACACGATACAGTGAGTGACATTGCTTCAAACTCAATATGGCCGCCGCTGCGAAATGTCAAATCGCTTTTCCTTCTCCACCTATGTATTATGGGTATCAAATATAAGTGTTTTATTAGTGGAACACGATACAGTGAGTGACATTGCTTCAAACTCAATATGGCCGCCGCTCCGAAATGTCAAATCGCTTTTCCTTCTCCACTTATGTAATATGGGTATCAAATGTAAGGATTTTAAGTGTAGAACACGGTACAGTAAGTGACGTTACACCAAATTGAATATGGCCGCCGCTCCAAAATGTCAAATCGATTTTCTTTTGCCACCTATGCAATATGGGTATCAAATGTAAGGGTTTTATTAGTAGAACACGATACAGTGAGTGATATTGCTTCAAACTCAATATGGCCGCCGCTCCGAAATGTTTAATCGTTTTTCTTTCGCCACCTATGTAATATGGGTATCAAATGTTTGGATTTTAATTGTAGAATACGATTCAGTAAGTGACGCTGTTCCAAATTCAATATGGCCGCCGCTCCGAAATGTCAAATCGATTTTCTTTTGCCACCTATGCAATATGGGTATCAAATGATAGGGCTTTAATAGTAGAACACGATACAGTGAGTGACATTGTTTCAAACTCAATATGGCCGCCGCTTCAAAATGGCCGACCGCTTTCCTTTTACCACCTATGCAATATGGGTATCAAATGTAAGGATTTTAAGTGTAGAATACGATTTAGTAAGTGACGTTTCTCCAAATTCAATATGGCCGCCGCTCCGAAATGACAGACCGATTTTCCTTCTCCACCTATGTAATATGGGTATCAAATGTAAGGATTTTATTAGTAGAACACGATACAGTGAGTGACATTGTTTCAAACTCAATATGGCCGCCGCTCTGAAATGTCAAATCGCTTTTCCTTCTCCACCTACGTAATATGGGTATCAAATGTAAGGATTTTAAGTGTAGAATACGATTCAGTAAGTGACGTTGCTCCAAATTCAATATGGCCGCCGCTCCAAAATGGCGGATCGCCTTTCTTTTGCCACCTATGTAATATGGGTATCAAATGAAAGAATTTTCAAAGTAGAACGTAACCTTTCCAATTTTTTGAATAATCGAACACATTTTTAGGCAAATTTTATGTAACTTCAAAAAACGAAAAATTTTTTGCACCGACTCGCAACTGAAAACCTTTCGCTTAGAAACACATTAAGTGGACCACTCCACCGCGGGGTGCTTGCTCCCCGCGGCACACACGCGACATGGACATGGCTTCCAAATAAAAATGTTTATAGAGTAGAACATAACCTTTCCAGCTTTTTGGTTAATCGAACACCTTTCTTTGGCAAATTTTTTAATCAACCTCAAAAAAGATACATTTTTGCACCAAATCACAACTGAAAACTTTTTTTTATTACAAAAGCGATGTGAGAACCACACCACCGCGAGGTGCGTGCACCTCGCGGCACAAACGCGTCCACATGATGATTCAGTGTTGCCACCGCTCCGAAATGACAGATCGATTTTCTTTTGCCACCTACGCAATATAGATATCAAAAAAATGGACTTTGAGTGTAAAAAACGACACAGTCAATGACATTACACCAAATTCAATATGGCCGCCGCTCCGAATTGGCCGATCGATTTTCTTTTGCCACCCACGTAATATGGGTATCAAATGAAAGAGCATTCAGAGAAAAACGTATCCTTTCCAGTTTTTTGA
The DNA here is from genome assembly GCA_963935595.1 of Schoenobius gigantellus. Classification (NCBI taxonomy): domain Eukaryota; kingdom Metazoa; phylum Arthropoda; class Insecta; order Lepidoptera; family Crambidae; genus Schoenobius; species Schoenobius gigantellus. Next base: position 1,668,459 of record OZ012548.1, read on the forward strand.
ATATTCGAACACCTTTTTTAGGCAAATTTTATAACTTCGACAAAAAAAATTCATTTTTGCACCTACTCGCAACCGATAACCTTTTGATTACAAAAGCTAAAGTGGGGGGTCCACCACCGCGGGGTGCGCGCACCCCGCGGCACACACGCGACATCTAGTCTATACTATATAAAGCTGGATTACCACTGACTGACTCACTCACTCACTGATCAGGGGTATTTTTGGGACATTTGCGATTACTTTTGGGTGTTGGGATGTTAGAGTGAGATGGACTACTGATTCATTCGAGTAGATCGACGTGTTCGAAATTTGAAAAATCCAAGATGGCCGCCGGCGCGAAATGTCAAAATTTCCAAAACGGCTCCGATCGCGCTGGTTTTTGGGACGCGTAATCGCTTCGCCCCCGGGGATCGGGTGCTTCTGTCGAAATGTGAAAAAACAAAATGGCCGCGCCGCCATCTTGGATCGAAAAACCCGTTTCGCCCCGTGTTTGCGACCGAACACGCGCGTGATTTTCGGGATTTCGGCTGATTTTTTTGATGGCTCCGGTCGAACGCGTCCTCGAGTTTCCGATTATGGTAGCCGGTTGGCGAAAAACAAAATGGCGGCGGCGCCGGCGGCCATCTTGGAACGCTGAAATTTTCGACATATTTGAACCGAATTTTCGCCAAGATGGCGGCCTCGGAATGGGGTCAAATGTTCTGGGCGGGGTTAGAACTCGGCGCAAAGTGTTGCCAGGTTGGAAAAATTTTCTACAATTTTTGGTAGTTTTTCCTCTGGGGGCCCGAAAAGTCGAAAATCGAAATAACGACTTTTCGCAATTTTCAACCCCATGCGCCTATAAAGGGTCGAGGCCTCTATGACTTTCTGGTATTTTTATTTTCCGCAACTGGCAACACTGGCCGCCAAGGGGGTTTGAATTTTTTCGTAGACCCGATTTGACCCGAATTGATCTCCCCGTTCCAGATGTGCTGGCAACGAGGGGTAAACGTCATCCTGCTCTGTATACGATGTAGTTACCGGGAAAAATCCGAAACTTTGACATTTCAACATGGCGGCTCCGCTGGCGGCCATTTTGTAAAGTATTGCAATTTCGAAAACATTAATTCGCGATTTTGACGCGGTTGCCGGCGTTTTTCGACTGACAACACCGGGTGGCCTTTTGTAGGGCTGGCTAAGGGGAATCAAACCGTGGGGTAATTTTCCCCGATTTTGGGGTAATTTCCCCGTTTTGAGGGAGAACGTAAATTTCGACTTTTTCGATTTTTTTTCATATAGCGGGGTGAAACAGACGTCGCTGATCATTTCTACCACTATTTAGGGCCGGTGATATGGCAACACTGGCAGCTGGGGCGGTTTTTGTTGTCAGCGACGACTTAAATTTGACGATTTTTTGACGGGGTTTGGTTGGGGTTAGGGGCCAGCTGGTGATACTAATCGATAGGAAATATAGTCAAGTATTTTTTAAAAATTTGACATTTCAACTTTTCAAGATGGCGGCTGCGCTGGCGGCCTTTTTTAAAAAAAATGCGCTTTTTGCTATTCCGGTGCGGTTTTCAGCCGCGGCATGGTGATATGGGTATCAAATGAAAGGGTTTTGCGAGTACTACACGATGCACGTAGTGTCACCGATATAGATTCAAAATGGCCGCTATTAAAAAAAGGCTGGTTCACATTTCTTTTGCGACCATAGCAACATGGGTATCAAATGAAAGGGTTTTAAGAGTGAAACAGAACCAAGTAAATGATTTTTGTCTAAATCCAATATGGCCGCCGCTTCCAAAATGGCGGATTGCATTTCTTTTGCCACCCATGCAATATGGGTATCAAATGAAAGGCATTTGCGAGTAGAACACGATAAAGTGAGTGACATTGCTCCAAAATCAAAATGGCCGCCGCTCCGAAATTGCGGATCGCTTTTCTTTTGCCACCTATGTAATATGGGTATCAAATGAAAGGGCTTTAATAGTAGAACACGATACAGTGAGTGACATTGTTTCAAATTCAATATGGCCGCCGCTCCAAAATGGCGGATCGCTTTTCATTTGCCACCTATGCAATATGGGTATCAAATGAATGGCCTTTAATAGTAGAACACGATAAAATGAGTGACATTGTTTCAAACTCAATATGGCCGCCGCTTCAAAATGGCCGACCGCTTTCCTTTTACCGCCTATGCAATATGGGTATCAAATATAAGGATTTTATTAGTAGAACGCTATACAGTGAGTGATATTGCTTCAAACTCAATATGGCCGCCGCTCCGAAATGTCAAATCGCTTTTCCTTTTCCACCTATGTAATATGGGTATCAAATGTAAGGATTTTAAGTGTAGAATACGATTCAGTAAGTGACGTTTCTCCAAATTCAATATGGCCGCCGCTCCGAAATGACAGACCGATTTTACGTCTCCACCTATGTATAATGGGTATCAAATGTAAGGATTTTAGGTGTAGAATACGATTCAGTAAGTGACGTTTCTCCAAATTCAATATGGCTGCCGCTCCGAAATGACAGACCGATTTTACTTCTCCACCTATGTATTATGGGTATCAAATGTAAGGATTTTAGGTGTAGAATACGATTCAGTAAGTGACGTTTCTCCAAATTCAATATGGCCGCCGCTCCGAAATGACAGACCGATTTTACTTCTCCACCTATGTATTATGGGTATCAAATATAAGGATTTTAGGTGTAGAATACGATTCAGTAAGTGACGTTTCTCCAAATTCAATATGGACGCCGCTCCAAAATGGCGGATAGCTTTTGTTTTGCCACCTATGTAATATGGGTATCAAATGTAAGGATTTTAAGTGTAGACTACGATTCAGTAAGTGACGTTTCTCCAAATTTAATATGGCCGCCGCTCCGAAATGAAAGACCGATTTTCCTCCTCCACCTATGTAATATGGGTATCAAATGAAAGGGATTTAAGAGTAAAACACGATACAGTGAGTGACGTTTCTCCAAATTCAATATGGCCGCCGCTCCGAAATGACAGACCGATTTTCCTTCTCAACCTATGTAATATGGGTATGAAATGTAAGGATTTTATTAGTAGAACACGATACAGTGAGTGATATTGCTTCAAACTCAATATGGCCGCCGCTCCGAAATGTCAAATCGCTTTTCTTTCTCCACCTATGTAATATGGGTATCAAATGTAAGGATTTTCAGAGTAGAACGTAACCTTTTCAGTTTTTTTAATAATCGAACACCATTTTTTATGTAACTTAAAAAAACGAAAATTTTTTTGCACCGACTCGCAACTGAAAATCTTTTGCTTAGAAAAACATTAAGTGGACCACTCCACCGCGGGGTGCTTGCTCCCCGCGGCACACACGCGACATCGACATCGCTTCGAAATAAAAGAGCGTATAAAGTACAACATAACCTTTCCAGCTTTTTGATCAATCGAACACCTTTTTTAGTTAAATTTTAAATCGACTTTAAAAAAAGATACATTTTTTCACCAAATCGCAACTGAAAACTTTTTTTTATTACAAAAGCGATGTGAGGACCACACCACCGCGAGGTGCGTGCACCTCGCGGCATACGCGCGTCCACATGACAATTCAATGTTGCCGGCGCATGGAAATTACAGATCGCTTTTTTTTGCCACCCACCGAATATGGGTATCAAATGAATGGACTTTGAGTGTAAAATACGATACAGTCAATGACATTACTTCAAATTCAATATGGCCGCCGCCCCTAATTAGCCGATCGCTTTTCTTTTGCCACCCACGTTATATGGGTATCAAATGAAAGCGCATTCCGAGTAGATCGTATCCTTTCCAGTTTTTTTAATAATCGAACACCTTTTTTAGGCAAATTTTTACAACTTCGACAAAAAAAAATACATTTTTGCACCTACTCGCAACCGATAACCTTTTGATTACAAAAGCTAAAAGTGGAACAACACCTCCGCGGGGTGCTCGCACCCCGCGGCACACACGCGACATCTAGTCTATCTATCTATACTATATAAAGCTGGATCTATCTATCTATATTATATAAAGCTGGATTACCACTCACTGACTCACTGACTGACTGACTGATCAGGGGTATTTTTGGGACATTTGCGATTACTTTTGGGTGTTGGGATGTTAGAGTGAGATGGACTACTGATTAAAAGACACAGGATTCGATATTCGAAATTTGAAAAATCCAAGATGGCCGCCACCGCGAAATGTCAACTTTTTCAAAATGGCTCCGAGCGTGCTGGTTTTTTTAATGGTTCTTGATCGTGTCGCTCCTGGGGATGAGGTGCAACTGTCAAAAAATGAAAAAACAAAATGGCCGCTCCGCCATCTTGGATCGAAAAACCCGTTTCGCCCCGTGTTTGCGACCGAACACGCGCGTGATTTTTGGGATTTCGCCTGATTTTTTGGATGATTTCCCTTAAATGCGTCCTCGAGATTCCGAATATGGTAGCCGATTGGCGAAAAACAAAATGGCGTCGGCGCCGGCGGCCATCTTGGAACTCTCAAATTTCTGACTTTTTTGAACCGCATTTTCGCCAAGATGGCGGCCTCGGAGTGGGATGAAATGTTCTATGCGGGGTTAGAACTCGGCACTAAGTGTTGCCAGGTGTGAAAAAATTTCTACTGTTTTTGGTAGTTTTTCCTCTGGAGGGCCAAATAGTCGAAAATCGAAATAGCGACTTTTCGCAATTTTCAACCCCGTGCACCTATAGAGCGTCGGGGCCTCTATGACTTTCTGGTATTTTTATTTTCCGCAACTGGCAACACTGGCCGCCAAGGAGGTTTGAATTTTTTCGTAGACCCGATTTGACCCGAATTGATCTCCCCGTTCCAGATGTGCTGGCAACACGGGGTAAACGTCATCCTGCTCCGTATATGACGTAGTTACCGGGAAAAATCCGAAACTTTGACATATCAAGATGGCGGCTCCGCTGGCGGCCATTTTGTTAAGGGTTGCAATTTCGAAGGCATTAATTCGCGATTTTGACGCGGTTGCCGGCGTTTATCGACTGACAACACCAGGTGGCCTGTCGTAGTGCTCGACGAGGGAAATCTAATAGTGGGGTAATTCTCCCCGATTTTGAGGTAATTTCTCCGTTTTAGGGGAAAACGTAAATTTCGACTTTTTCAATTTTTTTTGATATAGCGGGGTGGAACAGTCGCCGCTGATCATTTCTACCAACATTTGGAGCTGGTGTTATGGCAACACTGGCAGGTGGGACGGTTTTTATTGTTAGCGACTACCCAAATTTGACGATTTATTGGCGGGGTTGTGTGAGGGCTAGCGGATAGCTCGTAATGTCACTTGATAGCACATATAGTCGGCTTGATAAGAAAAATATGATATTTAAATTTTTCAAGATGGCGGCGGCGCAGGCGGCCATTGTTCCAAAATTTGCGCTTTTTGCTATTTCAGTGCGGTTTTCGGTAGCGGCACGGTAATATGGGTATCAAATTTAAGGATTTTAAGTGTAGAATACGATACAGTTAGTGACTTTGCTTCAAATTCAATATGGCCGCCGCTCCGACATGTCAAATCGATTTTCTTTTGCCACCTATGCAATATGGGTATCAAATGAAAGGGCTTTAATAGTAGAACACGATGCAGTGAGTGACGTTGTTTCAAACTCAATATGGCCGCCGCTTCAAAATGGCCGACCGCTTTCCTTTCACCACCTATGCAATATGGGTATCAAATGTAAGGGTTTTATTAGTAGAACACGATACAGTGAGTGACATTGCTTCAAACTCAATATGGCCGCCGCTCCGAAATGTCAAATCGCTTTTCCTTCTCCACCTATGTAATATGGGTATCAAATGTAAGGATTTTAAGTGTAGAATACGGTACAGTGAGTGACATTGCTTCAAACTCAATATGGCCGCCGCTCCAAAATGTCAAATCGCTTTTCCTTCTCCACCTATGTAATATGGGTATCAAATGTAAGGATTTTATGTGTAGAATACGATTCAGTAAGTGACGTTTCTCCAAATTCAATATGGCCGCCGCTCCGAAATGACAGACCGATTTTCCTTCTCCACCTGTGTAATATGGGTATCAAATGTAAGGATTTTATTAATAGAACACGATACAGTGAGTGATATTGCTTCAAACTCAATATGGCCGCCGCTCCGAAATGTCAAATCGCTTTTCCTTCTCCACCTATGTAATATGGGTACCAAATGTAAGGATTTTAAGTGTAGAATACGATTCAGTAAGTGACGTTTCTCCAAATTCAATATGGCCGCCGCTCCGAAATGACAGACCGATTTTCCTTCTCCACCTGTGTAATATGGGTATCAAATGTAAGGATTTTATTAGTAGAACACGATACAGTGAGTGATATTGCTTCAAACTCAATATGGCCGCCGCTCCGAAATGTCAAATCGCTTTTCCTTCTCCACCTATGTAATATGGGTATCAAATGTAAGGATTTTAAGTGTAGAATACGATTCAGTAAGTGACGTTTCTCCAAATTCAATATGGCCGCCGCTCCAAAATGGCGGATCGCTTTTCTTTTGCCACCTATGTAATATGGGTATCAAATGTAAGGATTTTATTAGTAGAACACGATACAGTGAGTGATATTGCTTCAAACTCAATATGGCCGCCGCTCCAAAATGTCAAATCGCTTTTCCTTCTCCACCTATGTAATATGGGTATCAAATGTAAGGATTTTAAGTGTAGAATACGATTCAGTAAGTGACGTTTCTCCAAATTCAATATGGCCGCCGCTCCGAAATGACAGACCGATTTTCCTTCTCCACCTGTGTAATATGGGTATCAAATGTAGAGATTTTATTAATAGAACACGATACAGTGAGTGATATTGCTTCAAACTCAATATGGCCGCCGCTCCGAAATGTCAAATCGCTTTTCCTTCTCCACCTATGTAATATGGGTATCAAATGTAAGGATTTTAAGTGTAGAATACGATTCAGTAAGTGACGTTTCTCCAAATTCAATATGGCCGCCGCTCCAAAATGGCGGATCGCTTTTCTTTTGCCACCTATGTAATATGGGTATCAAATGTAAGGATTTTATTAGTAGAACACGATACAGTGAGTGATATTGCTTCAAACTCAATATGGCCGCCGCTCCGAAATGTCAAATCGCTTTTCCTTCTCCACCTATGTAATATGGGTATCAAATGTAAGGATTTTCAGAGTAGAACGTAACCTTTTCATTTTTTTTAATAATCGAACACCATTTTTTATGTAATTTAAAAAAACGAAATTTTTTTTGCACCGACTCGCAACTGAAAACCTTTTGCTTAGAAAAACATTAAGTGGACCATTCCACCGCGGGGTGCTTGCTCCCCGCGGCACACACGCGACATCGACATCGCTTCGAAATAAAAGAGCGTATAAAGTACAACATAACCTTTCCAGCTTTTTGATCAATCGAACACCTTTTTTAGGCAAATTTTAAATTGACCTCAAAAAAGATAAATTTTTGCACCAAATCGCAACTGAAAACTTTTTTTTTATTACAAAAGCGATGTGAGCACTACACCACCGCGAGGTGCGTGCACCTCGCGGCATACGCGCGTCCACATGACAATTCAATGTTGCCGGCGCATGGAAATGACAGATCGCTTTTTTTTGCCACCCACCGAATATGGGTATCAAATGAATGGACTTTGAGTGTAAAATACGATACAGTCACTGACATTGCTTCAAATTCAATACGGCCGCCGCCCCTAATTGGCCGATCCCTTTTCTTTTGCCACCCACGTTATATGGGTATCAAATGAAAGAGCATTCAGAGTAGATCGTATCCTTTCCAGTTTTTTGAATATTCGAACACCTTTTTTAGGCAAATTTTTAAACTTCAGCAAAAAAAGACACATTTTTGCACCGACTCGCAACCGATTACCTTTTGATTACAAAAGCTAAAGTGGGGGGTCCACCACCGCGGGGTGCGCGCACCCCGCGGCACACACGCGACATCTAGTCTATACTATATAAAGCTGGATTACCACTGACTGACTGACTCACTGATCAGGGGTATTTTTGGGACATTTGCAGTTACTTTTGGGTGTTGGGATGTTAGAGTGAGATGGACTACTGATTAAAAGACACAGGATTCGATATTCGAAATTTGAAAAATCCAAGATGGCCGCCGGCGCGAAATGTCAACTTTTTCAAAATGGCTCCAAGCGTGCTGGTTTTTTTAATGGTTCTTGATCGTGTCGCTCCCGGGGATGAGGTGCAACTGTCAAAATGCGAAAAAACAAAATGGCCGCGCCGCCATCTTGGATCGAAAAACCCGTTTCGCCCCGTGTTTGCGACCGAACACGCGCGTGATTTTCGGGATTTCGGCTGATTTTTTTGATGGTTCCGCTCGTGTGCGTCCTGGAGTTTACTGTGATTTCCGCGGTTGGGCAAAAAACAAAATGGCGGCGGCGCCGGCGGCCATCTTGGAACGCTGAAATTTTTGACATTTTTGAACCGCATTTTCGCCAAGATGGCGGCCTCGGAGTGGGGTCGAATGTTCTGGGCGGGGTTAGAGCTTGGCGCAAAGTGTTGCCAGGTTGGAAAAATTTTCTACCATTTTTGGTAGTTTTTCCTCCGGGGGCCCGAAAAGTCGAAAATCGAAATAACGACTTTTCGCAATTTTCAACCCCATGCGCCTATAGAGGGTCGGGGCTTCTATGACTTTCTGGTATTTTTATTTTCCGCAACTGGCAACACTGGCCGCCAAGGAGGTTTGAATTTTTTCGTAGACCCGAATTGACCCGAATTGATCTCCCCGTTTTAGATGTGCTGGACATGTGGGGTAAACGTCATCCTGCTCCGTATATGATGTAGTTACCGGGAAAAATCCGAAACTTTGACATTTCAAGATGGCGGCCCCGCTGGCGGCCATTTTGTTAAGGGTTGCAATTTCGAAGGCATTAATTCGCGATTTTGACGCGGTTGCCGGCGTTTTTCGACTAACAACACCAGGTGGCCTTTCGTAGTGCTCGCCGAGTGAAATCTAATAGTGGGGTAATTTTCCCCGATTTTGGGGTAATTTCTCCGTTTAAGGGGAAAACGTAAATTTCGACTTTTTAAATTTTTCCCCATATAGCGGGGTGGAACAGACGTCGCTGATCATTTCTACCTCCATTTGGGGCCGGTGATATGGCAACACTGGCAGCTGGGGCGGTTTTTGTTGTCAGCGACGACCCAAATTTGACAATTTTTTGACGGGGTTTGGTTAAGGTTAGGGGCCAGCTGGTAATACCAATCGATAGGAAATATAGTCAAGTATTTTTAAAAAATTTGACATTTCAATTTTTCAAGATGGCGGCGGCGCTGGCGGCCTTTTTTCAAAAATTTGCGCTTTTTGCTATTTCGGTGCAGTTTTCAGCCGCGGCATGGTGATATGGGTATCAAATGAAAGGGTTTTGCGAGTACTACACGATGCAAGTAACGTCACCTCTACGAATTCAAAATGGCCGCCAATAAAAAAAGGTCGGATCACATTTCTTTTGTAACCATAGCGATATGGGTATCAAATGAAAGGGCTTTAAGAGTCAAACAAAAGTAAGTAAATGATTTTTGTCTAAATCCAATATGGCCGCCGCTTCCAAAATAGCGGATTGCATTTCTTTTGCCACCCATGCAATATGGGTATCAAATGAATGGGATTTGGGAGTAGAACACGATAAGGTGAGTGACGTTTCTCCAAATTCAATATGGCCGCCGCTCCAAAATGGCGGTTCGCTTTTCTTTTGTCACCTATGCAATATGGGTATCAAATGAAAGGATTTTATTAGTAGAACACGACACAGTGAGTAATATTGCTTCAAACTCAATATGGCCGCCGCTCCGAAATGTCAAATCGCTTTTCCTTCTCCACCTATGCAATATGGGTATCAAATGTAAGGATTTTAAGTGTAGAATACGACACAGTAAGTGACGTTGCTCCAAATTGAATATGGCCGCCGCTCCGAAATGTCAAATCGATTTTATTTTGCCACCTATGCAACATGGGTATCAAATGAAAGGGTTTTATTATTAGAACACGATACAGTGAGTGACATTGCTTCAAACTCAATATGGCCGCCGCTCCGAAATGTCAAATCGCTTTTCCTTCTCCACCTATGTAATATGGGTATCAAATGTAAGGATTTTAAGTGTAGAATACGATTCAGTAAGTGACGTTTCTCCAAATTCAATATGGCCGCCGCTCCGAAATGACAGACCGATTTTACTTCTCCACCTATGTATTATGGGTATCAAATGTAAGGATTTTAGGTGTAGAATACGATTCAGTAAGTGACGTTTCTCCAAATTCAATATGACCGCCGCTCCAAAATGGCGGATCGCTTTTGTCTTGCCACCTATATAATATGGGTATCAAATGTAAGGATTTTAAGTGTAGAATACGATTCAGTAAGTGACGTTTCTCCAAATTCAATATGGCCGCCGCTCCGAAATGACAGACCGATTTTACTTCTCCACCTATGTATTATGGGTATCAAATGTAAGGATTTTAGGTGTAGAATACGATTCAGTAAGTGACGTTTCTCCAAATTCAATATGGCCGCCGCTCCAAAATGGCGGATCGCTTTTGTCTTGCCACCTATATAATATGGGTATCAAATGTAAGGATTTTATTAGTAGAACACGATACAGTGAGTGATATTGCTTCAAACTCAATATGGCCGCCGCTCCGAAATGTCAAATCCCTTTTCCGTCTCGACCTATGTAATATGGGTATCAAATGTAAGGGTTTATTAGTCGAACACGATACAGTGAGTGATATTGCTTCAAATTCAATATGGCCGCCGCTCCGAAATGTCAAATCGCTTTTCCTTCTCCACCTATGTAATATGGGTATCAAATGTAAGGATTTTAAGTGTAGAATACGATTCAGTAAGTGACGTTTCTCCAAATTCAATATGGCCGCCGCTCCAAAATGGCGGATCGCTTTTCTTTTGCCACCTATGTAATATGGGTATCAAATGAAAGAGTTTTCAGAGAAGAACCTAACCTTTTCAGTTTTTTTAATAATCGAACACCATTTTTTATGTAACTTAAAAAAACGATTTTTTTTTGCACCGACTCGCAACTGAAAACCTTTTGCTTAGAAAAACATTAAGTGGACCACTCCACCGCGGGGTGCTTGCTCCCCGCGGCACACACGCGACATCGACATCGCTTCGACATAAAATAGCGTATAAAGTACAACATAACCTTTCCAGTTTTTTGATCAATCGAACACCTTTTTTAGGCAAATTTTAATTTGACATGAAAAAAGATACATTTTTGCACCAAATCGCAACTGAAAACTTTATTTTTTTATTACAAAAGCGATGTGAGGACTACACCACCGCGAGGTGCTTGCACCTCGCGGCACACACGCGTCCACATGATGATTCAGTGTTGCCACCGCTCCGAAATGACAGATCGCTTTTTTTTGCCACCCACCGAATATGGGTATCAAATGAATGGACTTTGAGTGTAAAATACGATACAGTCACTGACATTGCTTCAAATTCAATATGGCCGCCGCTCCGAAATGACAGACCGATTTTCCTTCCCCACCTATGTAATATGGGTATCAAATGTAAGGATTTTAAGTGTAGAATACGATTCAGTAAGTGACGTTTCTCCAAATTCAATATGGCCGCCGCTCCGAAATGACAGACCGATTTTCCTTCACCACCTATGTAATATGGGTATCAAATGTAAGGATTTTAAGTGTAGAATACGATTCAGTAAGTGACGTTTCTCCAAATTTAATATGGCCGCCGCTCCGAAATGTCAAATCGCTTTTCCTTCTCCACCTATGTAATATGGGTATCAAATGTAAGGATTTTCAGAGTAGAACGTAACCTTTTCAGTTTTTTAAATAATCGAACACCAGTTTTTATGTAACTCAAAAAAACGAAATTTTTTTTGCACCGACTCGCAACTGAAAACCTTTTGCTTAGAAAAACATTAAGTGGACCACTTCACCGCGGGGTGCTTGCTCCCCGCGGCACACACGCAACATCGACATCGCTTCGAAATAAAAGAGCGTATAATGTACACTATAACCTTTCCAGCTTTTTCATCAATCGAACACCTTTTTTAGGCAAATTTTAAATTGAATCCAAAAAAGATACATTTATGCACCAAATCGCAACTGAAAACTTTTTTTTATTACAAAAGCGATGTGAGGACCACACCACCGCGAGGTGCGTGCACCTCGCGGCATACGCGCGTCCACATGACAATTCAATGTTGCCGGCGCATGGAAATGACAGATCGCTTTTTTTTGCCACCCACCGAATATGGGTATCAAATGAATGGACTTTGAGTGTAAAATACGATACAGTCACTGACATTGCTTCAAATTCAATATGGCCGCCGCCCCTAAATGGCCGATCCCTTTTCTTTTGCCACCCACGTTATATGGGTATCAAATGAAAGCGCATTCCGAGTAGATCGTATCCTTTCCAGTTTTTTGAATATTCGAACACCTTTTTTAGGCAAATTTTTAAACTTCAGCAAAAAAAGACACATATTTGCACCTACTCGCAACCGATAACCTTTTGATTACAAAAGCTAAAAGTGGAACAACACCTCCGCGGGGTGCTCGCACCCCGCGGCACACACGCGACATCTAGTCTATACTATATAAAGCTGGATTACCACTGACTGACTGACTCACTGATCAGGGGTATTTTTGGGACATTTGCAGTTACTTTTGGGTGTTGGGATGTTAGAGTGAGATGGACTACTGATTAAAAGACACAGGATTCGATATTCGAAATTTGAAAAATCCAAGATGGCCGCCGGCGCGAAATGTCAACTTTTTCAAAATGGCTCCAAGCGTGCTGGTTTTTTTAATGGTTCTTGATCGTGTCGCTCCCGGGGATGAGGTGCAACTGTCAAAATGCGAAAAAACAAAATGGCCGCGCCGCCATCTTGGATCGAAAAACCCGTTTCGCCCCGTGTTTGCGACCGAACACGCGCGTGATTTTCGGGATTTCGGCTGATTTTTTTGATGGTTCCGCTCGTGTGCGTCCTGGAGTTTACTGTGATTTCCGCGGTTGGGCAAAAAACAAAATGGCGGCGGCGCCGGCGGCCATCTTGGAACGCTGAAATTTTTGACATTTTTGAACCGCATTTTCGCCAAGATGGCGGCCTCGGAGTGGGGTCGAATGTTCTGGGCGGGGTTAGAGCTTGGCGCAAAGTGTTGCCAGGTTGGAAAAATTTTCTACCATTTTTGGTAGTTTTTCCTCCGGGGGCCCGAAAAGTCGAAAATCGAAATAACGACTTTTCGCAATTTTCAACCCCATGCGCCTATAGAGGGTCGGGGCTTCTATGACTTTCTGGTATTTTTATTTTCCGCAACTGGCAACACTGGCCGCCAAGGAGGTTTGAATTTTTTCGTAGACCCGAATTGACCCGAATTGATCTCCCCGTTTTAGATGTGCTGGACATGTGGGGTAAACGTCATCCTGCTCCGTATATGATGTAGTTACCGGGAAAAATCCGAAACTTTGACATTTCAAGATGGCGGCCCCGCTGGCGGCCATTTTGTTAAGGGTTGCAATTTCGAAGGCATTAATTCGCGATTTTGACGCGGTTGCCGGCGTTTTTCGACTAACAACACCAGGTGGCCTTTCGTAGTGCTCGCCGAGTGAAATCTAATAGTGGGGTAATTTTCCCCGATTTTGGGGTAATTTCTCCGTTTAAGGGGAAAACGTAAATTTCGACTTTTTAAATTTTTCCCCATATAGCGGGGTGGAACAGACGTCGCTGATCATTTCTACCTCCATTTGGGGCCGGTGATATGGCAACACTGGCAGCTGGGGCGGTTTTTGTTGTCAGCGACGACCCAAATTTGACAATTTTTTGACGGGGTTTGGTTAAGGTTAGGGGCCAGCTGGTAATACCAATCGATAGGAAATATAGTCAAGTATTTTTAAAAAATTTGACATTTCAATTTTTCAAGATGGCGGCGGCGCTGGCGGCCTTTTTTCAAAAATTTGCGCTTTTTGCTATTTCGGTGCAGTTTTCAGCCGCGGCATGGTGATATGGGTATCAAATGAAAGGGTTTTGCGAGTACTACACGATGCAAGTAACGTCACCTCTACGAATTCAAAATGGCCGCCAATAAAAAAAGGTCGGATCACATTTCTTTTGTAACCATAGCGATATGGGTATCAAATGAAAGGGCTTTAAGAGTCAAACAAAAGTAAGTAAATGATTTTTGTCTAAATCCAATATGGCCGCCGCTTCCAAAATAGCGGATTGCATTTCTTTTGCCACCCATGCAATATGGGTATCAAATGAATGGGATTTGGGAGTAGAACACGATAAGGTGAGTGACGTTTCTCCAAATTCAATATGGCCGCCGCTCCAAAATGGCGGTTCGCTTTTCTTTTGTCACCTATGCAATATGGGTATCAAATGAAAGGATTTTATTAGTAGAACACGACACAGTGAGTAATATTGCTTCAAACTCAATATGGCCGCCGCTCCGAAATGTCAAATCGCTTTTCCTTCTCCACCTATGCAATATGGGTATCAAATGTAAGGATTTTAAGTGTAGAATACGACACAGTAAGTGACGTTGCTCCAAATTGAATATGGCCGCCGCTCCGAAATGTCAAATCGATTTTATTTTGCCACCTATGCAACATGGGTATCAAATGAAAGGGTTTTATTATTAGAACACGATACAGTGAGTGACATTGCTTCAAACTCAATATGGCCGCCGCTCCGAAATGTCAAATCGCTTTTCCTTCTCCACCTATGTAATATGGGTATCAAATGTAAGGATTTTAAGTGTAGAATACGATTCAGTAAGTGACGTTTCTCCAAATTCAATATGGCCGCCGCTCCGAAATGACAGACCGATTTTACTTCTCCACCTATGTATTATGGGTATCAAATGTAAGGATTTTAGGTGTAGAATACGATTCAGTAAGTGACGTTTCTCCAAATTCAATATGACCGCCGCTCCAAAATGGCGGATCGCTTTTGTCTTGCCACCTATATAATATGGGTATCAAATGTAAGGATTTTAAGTGTAGAATACGATTCAGTAAGTGACGTTTCTCCAAATTCAATATGGCCGCCGCTCCGAAATGACAGACCGATTTTACTTCTCCACCTATGTATTATGGGTATCAAATGTAAGGATTTTAGGTGTAGAATACGATTCAGTAAGTGACGTTTCTCCAAATTCAATATGGCCGCCGCTCCAAAATGGCGGATCGCTTTTGTCTTGCCACCTATATAATATGGGTATCAAATGTAAGGATTTTATTAGTAGAACACGATACAGTGAGTGATATTGCTTCAAACTCAATATGGCCGCCGCTCCGAAATGTCAAATCCCTTTTCCGTCTCGACCTATGTAATATGGGTATCAAATGTAAGGGTTTATTAGTCGAACACGATACAGTGAGTGATATTGCTTCAAATTCAATATGGCCGCCGCTCCGAAATGTCAAATCGCTTTTCCTTCTCCACCTATGTAATATGGGTATCAAATGTAAGGATTTTAAGTGTAGAATACGATTCAGTAAGTGACGTTTCTCCAAATTCAATATGGCCGCCGCTCCAAAATGGCGGATCGCTTTTCTTTTGCCACCTATGTAATATGGGTATCAAATGAAAGAGTTTTCAGAGAAGAACCTAACCTTTTCAGTTTTTTTAATAATCGAACACCATTTTTTATGTAACTTAAAAAAACGATTTTTTTTTGCACCGACTCGCAACTGAAAACCTTTTGCTTAGAAAAACATTAAGTGGACCACTCCACCGCGGGGTGCTTGCTCCCCGCGGCACACACGCGACATCGACATCGCTTCGACATAAAATAGCGTATAAAGTACAACATAACCTTTCCAGTTTTTTGATCAATCGAACACCTTTTTTAGGCAAATTTTAATTTGACATGAAAAAAGATACATTTTTGCACCAAATCGCAACTGAAAACTTTATTTTTTTATTACAAAAGCGATGTGAGGGACTACACCACCGCGAGGTGCTTGCACCTCGCGGCACACACGCGTCCACATGATGATTCAGTGTTGCCCACCGCTCCGAAATGACAGATCGCTTTTTTTTTGCCACCCACCGAATATGGGTATCAAATGAATGGACTTTGAGTGTAAAATACGATACAGTCACTGACATTGCTTTCAAATTCAATATGGCCGCCGCTCCGAAATGACAGACCGATTTTCCTTCCCCACCTATGTAATATGGGTATCAAATGTAAGGATTTTAAGTGTAGAATACGATTCAGTAAGTGACGTTTCTCCAAATTCAATATGGCCGCCGCTCCGAAATGACAGACCGATTTTCCTTCACGCACCTATGTAATATGGGTATCAAATGTAAGGATTTTAAGTGTAGAATACGATTCAGTAAGTGACGTTTCTCCAAATTTAATATGGCCGCCGCTCCGAAATGTCAAATCGCTTTTCCTTCTCCACCTATGTAATATGGGTATCAAATGTAAGGATTTTCAGAGTAGAACGTAACCTTTTCAGTTTTTTTAAATAATCGAACACCAGTTTTTATGTAACTCAAAAAAACGAAATTTTTTTTTGCACCGACTCGCAACTGAAAACCTTTTGCTTAGAAAAACATTAAGTGGACCACTTCACCGCGGGGTGCTTGCTCCCGCGGCACACACGCAACATCGACATCGCTTCGAAATAAAAGAGCGTATAATGTACACTATAACCTTTCCAGCTTTTTCATCAATCGAACACCTTTTTTAGGCAAATTTTAAATTGAATCCAAAAAAGATACATTTATGCACCAAATCGCAACTGAAAACTTTTTTTTATTAACAAAAGCGATGTGAGGACCACACCACCGCGAGGTGCGTGCACCTCGCGGCATACGCGCGTCCACATGACAATTCAATGTTGCCGGCGCATGGAAATGACAGATCGCTTTTTTTTGCCACCCACCGAATATGGGTATCAAATGAATGGACTTTGAGTGTAAAATACGATACAGTCACTGACATTGCTTCAAATTCAATATGGCCGCCGCCCCTAAATGGCCGATCCTTTTCTTTTGCCACCCACGTTATATGGGTATCAAATGAAAGCGCATTCCGAGTAGATCGTATCCTTTCCAGTTTTTTGAATATTCGAACACCTTTTTTAGGCAAATTTTTAAACTTCAGCAAAAAAAGACACATATTTGCACCTACTCGCAACCGATAACCTTTTGATTACAAAAGCTAAAAGTGGAACAACACCTCCGCGGGGTGCTCGCACCCCGCGGCACACACGCGACATCTAGTCTATCTATCTATACTATATAAAGCTGGATTACCACTGACTCACTGACTGACTCACTGATCAGGGGTATTTTTGGGACATTTGCAGTTACTTTTGGGTGTTGGGATGTTAGAGTGAGATGGACTACTGATTAAAAGACACAGGATTCGATATTCGAAATTTGAAAAATCCAAGATGGCCGCCGGCGCGAAATGTCAACTTTTTCAAAATGGCTCCAAGCGTGCTGGTTTTTTTAATGGTTCTTGATCGTGTCGCTCCCGGGGATGAGGTGCAACTGTCAAAATGCGAAAAAACAAAATGGCCGCGCCGCCATCTTGGATCGAAAAACCCGTTTCGCCCCGTGTTTGCGACCGAACGACGCGCGTGATTTTCGGATTTCGGCTGATTTTTTTGATGGTTCCGCTCGTGTGCGTCCTGGAGTTTTACTGTGATTTCCGCGGTTGGGCAAAAAACAAAATGGCGGCGGCGCCGGCGGCCATCTTGGAACGCTGAAATTTTTGACATTTTTGAACCGCATTTTCGCCAAGATGGCGGCCTCGGAGTGGGGTCGAATGTTCTGGGCGGGGTTAGAGCTTGGCGCAAAGTGTTGCCAGGTTGGAAAAATTTTCTACCATTTTTGGTAGTTTTTCCTCCGGGGGCCCGAAAAGTCGAAAATCGAAATAACGACTTTTCGCAATTTTCAACCCCATGCGCCTATAGAGGGTCGGGGCTTCTATGACTTTCTGGTATTTTTTATTTTCCGCAACTGGCAACACTGGCCGCCAAGGAGGTTTGAATTTTTTCGTAGACCCGAATTGACCCGAATTGATCTCCCCGTTTTAGATGTGCTGGACATGTGGGGTAAACGTCATCCTGCTCCGTATATGATGTAGTTACCGGGAAAAATCCGAAACTTTGACATTTCAAGATGGCGGCCCCGCTGGCGGCCATTTTGTTAAGGGTTGCAATTTCGAAGGCATTAATTCGCGATTTTGACGCGGTTGCCGGCGTTTTTCGACTAACAACACCAGGTGGCCTTTCGTAGTGCTCGCCGAGTGAAATCTAATAGTGGGGTAATTTTCCCCGATTTTGGGGTAATTTCTCCGTTTAAGGGAAAAACGTAAATTTCGACTTTTTAAATTTTTCCCCATATAGCGGGGTGGAACAGACGTCGCTGATCATTTTCTACCTCCATTTGGGGCCGGTGATATGGCAACACTGGCAGCTGGGGCGGTTTTTGTTGTCAGCGACGACCCCAAATTTGACAATTTTTTGACGGGGTTTGGTTAAGGTTAGGGGCCAGCTGGTAATACCAATCGATAGGAAAATATAGTCAAGTATTTTTAAAAAATTTGACATTTCAATTTTTCAAGATGGCGGCGGCGCTGGCGGCCTTTTTTCAAAAATTTGCGCTTTTTGCTATTTCGGTGCAGTTTTCAGCCGCGGCATGGTGATATGGGTATCAAATGAAAGGGTTTTGCGAGTACTACACGATGCAAGTAACGTCACCTCTACGAATTCAAAATGGCCGCCAATAAAAAAAGGTCGGATCACATTTCTTTTGTAACCATAGCGATATGGGTATCAAATGAAAGGGCTTTAAGAGTCAAACAAAAGTAAGTAAATGATTTTTGTCTAAATCCAATATGGCCGCCGCTTCCAAAATAGCGGATTGCATTTCTTTTGCCACCCCATGCAATATGGGTATCAAATGAATGGGATTTGGGAGTAGAACACGATAAGGTGAGTGACGTTTCTCCAAATTCAATATGGCCGCCGCTCCAAAATGGCGGTTCGCTTTTCTTTTGTCACCTATGCAATATGGGTATCAAATGAAAG